>JASJET010000110.1:10387500-10987500 GCA_034092305.1 Diaprepes abbreviatus | reverse complement strand
TATATTTATCTTTGATGATGTTATATGTGAAAAACAAGATGTTATAAGATCGTACTTTAGCATGGGACGTCATAAAAATATCGACTCCTTTTACCTAGCGCAAACATATTCGCGAGTGCCTAAACAGCTTGTGCGAGACAACGCCAATTTTATTATTATGTTTAAACAAGATGAGTTGAATATGAAACACATATTTTCCGACCACGTTTCACCGGATCTAACTTTTACTCAATTTCAAGAAATGTGCTCAAAATGTTGGGATAATAAGTATGGATTTTTAGTAATTGATAAAGACAGTGATGTGAAATCGGGAAGATACCGCAAAGGATTTGATAGCTATATATTACTGTAATAATAAGAGAAAACGCTCATTTGATTGTTGAAACGTCCTTTGTTAACATCATGAATAACGCGATCGACTTAAAACGTAAACTAGTGGAAGCTACCAATGCCGTCAGAAAAAAATTTAAACAAATTAAAGCGGCTAAAGAGTTTAATGTTGTGGAATTGGAAAAGTTTTACGAACCCATTTCTAAGCCGTTGACAACTATATCTGATGTGGTTAAGCAACGTCAGCAGCAGCAGCAACAACAACAACAACAACAACAACAGCAACAACATTATCCAGCTACAAAACCACATAGTCTCAGTACATCGGTGCAGTCGACTCAAATATCAGGTTTTCCCCAACCTACACATTCCTTTCAAACCTCCACACCTATTCAGCAGCAGCAGCAGCATCGCATTTCAAAAGAAGATATTAGCCAATCGGTGTTTGATACACCCTCGGCATCAACTAATACATCTCTCGCATCCGCTGACACCACAACTTCCGATACTTTAAACGCACACCTGAAAGGATTACGTTCGAAACCATCTCTATACGATACTGTATATGGTGTACGTTTTGGTTCAAAAACAGATTATAACAAAAATTTTATTGGTAATTTAGAGGTGCGTTTTCGAAATGGAAATATTGTCTTATACAAAAAAGGGAAAAATATTGCAGAATATGGTGGATCACCGGCACTTTATGATTTGTTATTTCTTAAAACACCCCCAAGTGTAGGCAAGGAACAACAACAATTAAGTGATAATGTACTTTTAACGTACAAGGAAATTTTGGAATCAACGAGTGCTCTCTACAACAATTTTAGAAAAAGTGATGGTTTACGGGAGACCAGATGGAACAAATATTTACGAATTATTAAACCTCTGATAATGGGCACAAAATTAGGTGGTACTATTACAAGAAAAAATCTCTCGGAAAAACTACAGTTACCCACAAAAAAGAAATTATCTTCGAAAAAATTTCAATATGTCTACTGGAACAAAGCTAAAGAGTTGGTGGATCGTTTACGTTTGTTGTGGAGTTCCAAAATGGCCGGTCACACTGGACACGAAAATGAAATTATGTCAATCATAGAGGAATTACGAGAAGAAGATATAATATATTAAGCTCAATATTTAATGATATTATTCAGTTCTTCCTTCGATCTGAAACCTTTAGTATTACTAATAATATGGAGCCCAGTCTAGAAAAAATCAAGATTGTTAATGAACTACATAGAACGGCTAAAAAAAATTTTGTAAGACGGCGCACGATAATAAAAGGATACAGAGATTTGTGGCAAATTGATTTGGCTGAAATGCAACAGTATGCTGATGAAAACGATGGTTATCGTTATATTTTGGTCTGTATAAATTGTTACTCGAAATTTGTCTATACCAAAGCCATAAAAAACAAGACTGGTATAGAAGTTACTAATGCGATGAAAAGCATCATTGAAGAGGCATCATATACACCAACAAATCTGCAAAGTGATCAAGGAAAGGAGTTCTATAATACAAACTTTCAAGCCCTGATGAAAAAATATAATATAAATCATTATTCCACTTACAGCACAAAGAAAGCTGCAATTGTTGAGCGAGTTATAAGGACTTTAAAAAATAATTTATATAAACAATTCTCGACAAGAGGATCTTACAAATGGATACATATATTATCGGCAGTAACAAAAACCTATAACCATTCGAAACATCGCACCATTGGAATGAAGCCTGCAGACGTGCAAGAAAAAACACATATTAAAGCATATGATTATTTAAAAATTGTACCTAAAAAATTTAAGTTTTCCATGGGTGACATTGTGCGTATTAGCAAGTACAAAAGCTTATTCGAGAAAGGATATACGCCCTCTTGGTCAACCGAATTGTTTAAAGTTGTAAAAGTTAACGTTACAAATCCACCTACTTACTTGTTGGAATCGTTAGAAGGTCAGCCTATAAGAGGGTGTTTTTACGAATCAGAACTACAAAAAACAAGCAGTCCTGGCGTTTATCTAGTAGAAAAGGTCCTTAGACAACGCAAGAAAAATCACATCGATCAATTATTTGTCAAATGGCTAGGATTTCCCAACCACTTCAACTCTTGGATAGATAAAGCTAATATTGTTTAAATAACATATTGTATGACTATATTTTTAATTTAAAATAAATAAACAATATATTGTAAAATAAAGTTTTTTATTTCAATCTTCATCATTAAAAACAGTGATAATAAAACATCATACACATAAATAACATTTCAATATTCTTGGAGGGAAGGTCCAATTCACCGACGACTACGACGTTATCTTCAAGGCTATGCCACTCGGAGTGCGTTCTCCTATTCTTTAACCTGCTTTTTTTAGATTTTTTTTGAAGTCGAGCCGTACGACAGTGCGCTTAATGAGTCATTTAAAGGCTGATGATAGAGTATTTTCTGCATAACTTCAATTTTTGTTTTAAGTTCACTATTATTTTTGTATATTATGGGGAGGACATCCTTGTTAAATATGTCACATATTACAACTGCAAAATTGTAAAACTTTCTATTAACAAAGTGTTTTGTCACAGCATCGTCATCATCTTTAGGTTCGCCTAAGTTGGTTATGATTTTTCCACCCATATCATACTGCCCATCCGCTGTAAGTTTAAAACCAATCCCTTGTGGCCCAGATAATATATGATATTTTTCATTATATTTCTGACGACCAAATTTATCAATTGTGTTGTTTCCTCGACTCATTTTCAATCTTTACTAAACTATTTTATTTTTATTTGCCCTACTTATATTAAATATTTCAGCTGAGAAAAAGAAACACTGACTATGGTCTACTGGGTTGGTATGTTTATAAAAGAAATAAAATAAAACTGTGATTGTAACAGATATTTATTTACAGTTATTTAATTGCACAAATACAAAAATTATAAAAAATTAATTTTCCATGTCTTCGTTTTCGTTGCTCAAAATTCTATCCCATCCGACACTATTTCGATCGTCAACGTCTTGGGCTGTTGCTGTTGCAGAAACCAATTCATATTTTGCAGCAAGCTCACCTGGTAAATGTGGAATATTGACGAGGTATTCTTTTAATTCTTCTTCAACCATTTCAGCACAAAATGTATCCATGTCTATGGAACCATATAAAAATTTGTCGCACAAGTGTGCCCCAGCCATAAAATTGATTGTATCCCTGATCTCGTTCTTATATTGATCTTTGGTTACATCAATATGCGACCAATCATTTACGCTATCTACCATATCGTGAGCCCTTTTTCTTAATTCTCTCCCCAACCAAAATATGTATCTATCTACACATTCGTTGGCGGTCGTCGTCGTCGTCGCATCAGCAGACATCTTTAACAGAAATAATGAACACGCGTAAGTATTCTGACATGTGCAACTATATTTTAAATTTCATTACATCCTTTTTTTTTCAAACAATTTACATACAATTTACTCCAATGAGCCAAAACGTAATAATGTTCGAGTATTGTTTCCAAAAACTCTAGTGCCCTGCCCCAAATAAGTTAGAGTGTATTTATCTTTAGTTTTACTCATAATATCTACAATATCGTCAGATAGTGTTTCGGCCACACGTTTTGGTAAAAAAGTCTCAAATGTGCTATTATCACCGTCATCGTGTAAAGCCACTAAAAGAGTTTTACCAAATCGTGTAGTCATTGAAACCATCTTTACAATTTTATACACTTTGCCTACAATCATTTCGGTAACCTTTTTTCTCTCTAAAACCTCGAAATCTTTGCTAAACATTTCATTAATTTCATCTAGAGTTTCTTTTGCAATACTCATTATTGAAAAAATGGTATATAAATCCAAAAATTACCGTGAATATAAAAGCACTTTCAGAACACTACACGAACACAATATTTGATGTTTATGCCACTGATATCTGCGACTGTTTGAAGTCACTTCTTTTCCCACGAACCTTTATAGCGAGGTTTCAAGGTCGAATTGTAACAATGGTGGGGGTAGCTTAACGATAGGAATAGTGGGAGGAGTATTCAAGGTCAAATGACGTCACACATTTAAATTGGTTTAAGGATAACTTCAAGGACAAAATATAATGAAACAAATAACTACATTTTATGTACTTTATTCATTGATTTTTTTCTGCCATTCTTCTATGCGTTTAACATTATCACCTAAACCTAATTTCCTTAATTTGTTCAATAATAATTGTTTGTTTTTATATCTAAGAAAATTCTTACAAACTATACTAGCTAAAAGACACACTTCGGCATGGTCCATATACTTAAAAAATACACTAAAGTCCTGAGCCTCCGAATCTTGCATTTCATATGCGTAAAATTCCGAACAGGCTGCAGAAATTAGAAATTCTTCGTACATTTCTCGCACTAAACTTTCCATATTAACTACTACTACGTTAAACTTAAGCCCTACACTCTAATTTCATCTAACACAACCGGATCTGCAATGAACCTAATCAGTTTTTCCAAGCAGTCACTAAACCCCAACTTTTTTATCTCACGAACAAAGTCTTGTAAATTTATTGTTTTGCTGCAATATTTACGACATGCATTCGCAGCCTTTTCATATTCATAAGCCAAATCACAATAGCGCGACGCCCATTCTGCTCGACTTTTCATTGCATCATTGAAATAATTACTAGCCGTTTCAGTGAACTCATCGCCCAATTTTTTTACTGTCTCTTGCAAAGCACTATTCATATTATTCACTCATTTTTTACATTCACGACACTTTTTTATTGCTGGTGGTGGCCCATCTATATAATGACGATATATTTGTTCATAGTGAATGTAACAGGGTAAGCTTAACTGTAGTTCCTTGTCACACCGATATGGCGCTGGCAGCTTATCCCAAATTTGCCGTAAACTCAGCGTATCAACGCAAGTTTTTAAATATTCGAGAGGAAAAAATGCTAGATCCTTCTCTTCAAAATCACACAAACTTTTTAAATTACTCTGATATAAACAAATTACTCTGCCGACTTGCTCTATAATTTTTTTTTAGATAGTTCCGTATCTGACATTTCACACTGAATGAATGCAAATAGACTCACACAATTTATAGAACAATTTGCAAGGTCAAAATCATTTCAAGATCATCCCACACTATTACAATGCACAAATAACTACTTCAAGGTCACACACCCAAGGTGACCTTCAACAAAGTCAAGGTCGTCTCGACCAAGGTCAAGGTCAAGGTCACACACACAACCTTGAACACAAGGTCAAGGCTAAAGCACACGTGCACTTTCAAGGTCAATGACAAGGACATATGGGCGGGGCCAAAGAGGGGTGAGGCAAGGTCAAGGTCAAGGTCGAGGAGTGGGGGATAGAGAGGATCGGGTTATGTTCACTACTAATAAGAACCTGAATATAGTTAATAAAGTTATCTGTATTGATGTATCTTTGGTTATATTTTAAGCCACCCTTTAACCGAATACGGCTAACGGTAAAGTCCAAAGAAAGGCTTCTATTCTACCATTAGCATCACAATACTGTAATCTCGTTTAAATTATTGTTAATTAACAAGTACAAAGATTTATTCAGGAGCAACTTCTCTATTCCTTGAATCTTCATAAAGTTCACGCTATAGATCTAGCTGACTATCCTCTCAGAGTAAAATTTGTAAACTAGCTCTCGAAAAGAAATCGCAATAATCAACATTTTACAACTTTGTTTTGTTCACGAACGAAACTATATGTAGCAGAAGCAGATTAATAAATGCCTATAAGTTGAACATTTGGAGTGATGGCAATCTCTTTGCTAAAGAATATACCGACATCAAAATAAATTTCATATTAATATTTGGGCCAGGGTTACTGGGAATTATCTAATATCCTATTATGCTTCACTTGCAAGATTGAACGGTTCTTTTTACCTTTAATTTTTATAACATCAATTACGAAAGTTATTGAATTGTGTCTAAACATGGGTTTCATGCACGTTGGTGCTCCAACACATTTTAACCTCCTGGCAATGAAACACCTCAATATGTCTTCTCAAATAGAAATAGAGATAGATCGATGATAACCTGTTCCTTGGTCATCGAGATCATCTGATAATAATTCTTTAAATTTTTATCTTTGGATGATTTGAAGAATGTAGTTTATGCCACTCCAATTGGAATTAGAGAAGGATTATTAGAAAGAATACATTTGTATTATGAAGGAGTTTAAAATAACCTTAGGTTATTATAACTAGTACAAAGATTTTTACTTCGTCGGGCACGAGAATTTATTAGAGTTCAAGATAGTCATATTAAGCCTTGTTATGAATTTAATTACAAAACTTAAAATTCCAGTTTTTTTTAAACATGCTACTTATAAATAAAAATGTTTTTTCTCTGTTTCGAAAGTAAAGAAAAATAAAGTACAAATGATAAAAAAAATTATATTAAAAAGTTCAACTGGCTTTAAAATTTACTGAAAAACAAATGGATAATGGTACAGTACCACCGACGTACCTGACACTTAATAAAACAAACAGTTAAACTATTCAAACGGTGATAATTTTTTACAACTTTGACCCATTACATCTTAGCAAGCAGGACCAAAATTATTTGCATAGGGACGTTTTTTGCAAAAAAAACTAGCTGAACATATGATGGTATCCTCATGTAAACTACACAGAGATTGACCACCTTTTCTAAGTTACCCTATACTGTATATACTGTATATTTATTAACAATAGATAATCTATTTAACCTACAATATTCAAATAAAAAATATTTAAGCTGGGTTAATGTAAAAATGGGGTTGTCTTCTAATAAACTGCTTTTTTCTATATTGACTGTATTATTTTCCTACATCCTTTGTCAAACACCTTTTTTATCTCAACATACATTACATTATATTTTGATAAAAAAAAAATGAGAGCGCACACTTACTTTTAAAGGTTAATTTTTGTGAATTACTTTTATAATGAAAAAATTTAATTTCTTTTCTGAAGTCGTTATTGTTTTAAATTTATTACATATAGAATTAATTTAAACTAATGTAAGATAACCTCTTCAATATTAAAAACATTATGAGCACAGCAACATATAGGTTATAATATCGCATTACTAAAACACAAAGAAGAAACAACGTATGTGCTACTAATACACTTATCTCTTGCTTATAATTATAATATGCATAAATATTTCACAGATAACTAGATAATAACATACTTTTAACAGTTACGTATGGTCCAACCCACATACAAACATAATTAAGGTATATATGACCTACATGTTAACTTTTCTTAAGTTAAATACCAATTACGTAGTGAAAAGAATAAACTTACCAATCTAGACAGCCTTAATATTGAATTGAACCCTATCGACAAGTATAAAAAATCCAACGGTAACAGGCACAAACAGTCGATGTAGAACGTTGTCGAGTTCATGTAGTGTTGGCGAAGTTTCACCGCGTCCGTTTGTAACACGCCGTCCTCTAAATAACCAGTTCGAAAATGCACTAAGATGTCCATTAAGTATAAAAAATCCGCGAAATAGTCTAGACAGAACCACACTAATATCGTACTCGCTGAAATAAAAGAATAAAGAAAATTAGTGTCAAGATTAAAGTTAAGATAAATATAAAATAGTTACATTTAAATCATGAATTATTATATATATATATATATATATATATATATATATATATATATAAATAATGGTCACATCAGTGGAGCTGTAACCGAGATGTACAGAAAACAATTGTGTACTTAAAGTCTACATATCGTAAAATATCGGCAGGATATCTGAATGGAGAGGGAGAAAATAATTAAAAATAAATAATTTCACGGTCTATATATTTTGAAAAGTTATTTTATTCTCGTTGCGACCGGTCGTAAAGAGAATAAATATAACTTTTTTGGTGTTTTTTTGAGTTATGTTGTTGGATACCCAGAAATAAAAACGACAAAAAAACGTAATCAAATTCACGAAACTATGAGACGAAATCGAAAAACGCATCTTTCCCCGGGAAAAAGCAAGCAAATGTCCCAGACTATATGAACTACCAACATTCCATAAAGAAGGAACACCGATAAGATACATAGTAAGTGCAGTAGAGGCACCTACTCAACGACGGGAAAAATACCTGGCACAAAATATGCAACCGGCGACCGAAATTGCAGACTTATACTTGAAAAATTCGAATCACCTGATTAGCATACTTCAAGGGTTAAATCTGCAAAAAAATGACATTCTTGCTAACCTGGACATTAAATCCCTGTATCCAAACATCCCGATTAACGAAGCTCTAGACCAGATTGGTAGGAACGAGAAGTTTCCACATCACTTCATAGACCTTTCAGAACACTGTGTCAAAACACATACTTTTCGTACGAAAATAACTTCTACCTACAGATAGTTGGTGCTTCTATGGGATCTTTGCTATCACCAGTCATCGCAAACCTTTTTATGAAATATTTTGAAATAGAAGACCTAAGAAAACCGAAACCCTCTGGACACGTTACGTAGATGTCATGTTCATCATATGGCCTCACGGAAGATCAAACTTAGACATATTCTTAGAGGAATTAAACGGCATTCATCACTGCACTCAATTCACATTGGAAGTCGAAGTTAACAAGCATCTATCTTTCCTTGACCTAATCACCAGAAAGGACGACCAAAGAATCAAATATACAGTCTACAGAAAACCCACACACACAAACAGATACCTGAACGTCGAATCACACTACCATCCATCACAGTTACAATTGGTCACCAACACACTGATCTCCAGATTCTTGCGACCAACCAAACCCACGAACCGCCAAGAAGAACTAAACACTATCACAACAGCTCCAAAACAAAACAACTACAAAGAATATAACATTAAAAAGGCCATAAAACAGAACACAAAAACAATAGCAGAGAAAAAAGAAGATAACAAACCCAAACCAAAAACCATAATGCCATACATAAAAGGTGTAACAGACGTAATTGGAATAATTCTGGGGAAGCATGACATATGCACAATTTACAAGCCACAAACAACAATACATAAATTATTGGACAATCCCAAAGGCACAACACCATTGGAAAACCAAGGAGTGAACAGCATACCATGTAGGGACTGAAAAAAAACACATCGACCAAACAAACAGAAGAATCTCTACCAGAGTCGAAGAACATAAAAATAACGTAAATACTAAGCAAACAACATCAGCTTTGTTCCAACATCATCAGGAGACAGGACACACTGTAAATCTCCAGGAAACTAAACAGATCAAATCCATAAAACATTGTAGAATGTGCACCATCAGAGAAGCTCTCGAAATACAAAGCACGAAAAATGTTAACACAAGAGATGATGTACAAAATATCTCAAATACATTGAAAACTCTAATTAAAACCAAACCAACAACAACACATCAGAAAAACACGACTGCGAGCCGAGAGGGAGGACAGATTTAGGGAAGCGAGAACACCAACCAGGCAGAACTAAGGTATAACCTGCGCAAGTACCAAACTATAAAAAGGACTGCAGAGGACCAGTACGCTCATTCCAAGGCGAGCAGTCGTTGAGGAAGCATCACTTGAAAATGCTACTGACTACAGATTGAAAACCGGAAAAACACCATTGCATATATATATATATATATATATATATATATATATATATATATATATATATATATATATATATATATATATATATATTCATTGAAACAACCTTGATAATTCACAACTTCCATAGCATAGTATTAGCAATACCTTTTTTTTATTGATATTTCAATCACTTTCTTGACCAGTATGCTAAGTTGATTTATGAATAACTTTTCGTTACAGAGTAATTCATATTCCCAAAAAACTATCTATAAAATGTAAAAATAATTTATATGGTAGAAATTAAAAACTTAGAAATACTATCTCGGTTCGGTTTTTTGTGAAAACTGACCTGGCTCAAGTAATTTTTTCATATTATGTGCTTATTGTCTGAGGTAAACGAATTATGTTTACCATTTTCTACAAGAAATTGAACCGTAGTTGCCGAATTTTGTATACTTTCGGAGGTATCACAGAAAATTCAAAAATTTAAAATAATAATTTTTTAATACCAATCTATATTGTCAGTTTTTGACTTTAGAGAAAAATGTTCCCTATGAAAATGTTTTACAATTAACTTTTCTTAAAATTTTTGCAAAAAGTTAATTTTGGACTTACCATTATCTTCATCGTTTTTGTAAGTACGAACCTATATTTTTCACTTCATTATTCAAAACAACTTTTTCCTCAAAGTCAATCATGTATTACTCAGTGATTTTTCTGGATATTTTGATATCTATCATGCGAATTACTTTCTATTGTATACTTATACTATTTTCTTTGCCTTATGGGCAACAAAATGCAATGAATTCATTATTAAAATACGGTGTCTTTTTTGAAAAATCATTCGATGACGTCGACTATGTTTTTTTGGTACGAACTTTTTTCAATATATTAAATCATGCAAGGTGATTCGAAAGAAGCTGTGCTATAAACAACTTAAATTTTTTAAATAGTTCCCTCCAATTTTTGTGTAAACTTTTAGACTCCCTGTAAAATGCTGAATATTTTTTAATGTATCCTTTAGCTAAACGTTAACGTTTTCGATTTATTAATAGTTAGAACTCAAAATGAAGTGGTAGTAACAATAATTAATTTATCATTTTATTAAATATTGAAAATGCCTCCCATTGGTGAACTGACAGTAACCTAAGCTATTTATAAAATCGTTCTGAACATTTATGAATACCTTTGTAGTAATTAATCGTATTTCTTGAATAATCCGATTCTTTAAGTCTTCTGTGTCAATTTTCTTATTTTGGAAAATTTTACCTTTAAGGTAATCTTATCAAAAAAAGCCAAGAGGGTTTAAGTCTGGACGGTAACTTAATAGGTTCCTTTCTTTCAATCCACCTATTTGCGAAAGCATTATTTAGAAATACGCGAATTTCTACTGCGTAATGTGGTGGGACACCGTCCTGTTGGAACCAGATATTTTGTTAACGTCAATTTATATAATCTTCTATCCATTATGCCTGAGCAAGTCTTATTTTCAGTTAAAATTAATTTAAAGTTACAATTTGATAAAATGTAACGAAGGAACAGGTCATTGAATTAGTTATACTGGTAAATAATTATTTATTTAATTTCGAGATTTAACAGTCGATAAATTGAAAATAGTTATATTTAGGTATATGATATAGTAGAAAAACGTTTAGAATTTTGCAGGGAACCTAAAAATGTACAAAAAAATTGGGGTCACTATTAAAAAAATCAAAATTGATTGTAGGACAGCTTCTTTCAAGTCACCCTTTATGGATAATGGAAAAAATTCGTATCAAAAAAATAAATCGAAGTGTCTGAATGATTTTTCAAAAAATTCAATGTTTTCTTTTAAATAATGAATTTATTCCAAATTTTACTTGAATCGGACGTGTGTTAGACTCCTGAACCTGATAGCTCGATAGACGGGCGCGTACACTAGCCAATGCTTGATTAGGCTTGAGAGATAATGAAGTTCATTTCTAACATGAAGATTAGTTTAATCTATTCTATTTGGATCTTTTTGTTGTATGTATGTGTGTTTTTTACAAGTTAATTATTTTTAGGTTTATTCATAAAATAGTTAGTAAAGTTTGTGTAAAAGGTATATATTTTCCTCTTTTCAAATAAATTATTGATTTATGACCATCGTCTAAGTTTTCTGATTATACAAGGGAAATCAGAGCAGAAATAGGGATAATATCTGTTTTTAAATTTAGGAAATGGAGGAAAGCCGAGTTAAACATGGCTGCAGTTAGGGTAAAACGTTGTTTCAAAACCTAGAATAGAGAATACAGATACCTAGATGTGTAATATATTTTGAAAATCTACCAACAAATTTCTTACCTTTGGAGTAGATTACTTGAATTTTTAAGTTGAAGAAAAATTTTAAATATATATTTGTATGAATATTGCAGCTCTATAAAAACTAAAAAGCTATAACCCGAACGAAATTATGTTAATGACAAATTGTCATTGTATAATGTTTCAAACAAAACAAAAATACTTTCCAGCTATATATTATAGTCTAAAAAAATTATTTTACATTAAACATTATATAACCTGTATAAAAATGGTAAAGGATCGTAAAAAGCCTAAACTTCAGATATATTAGGAAAAGTAATTTTAAATATAGCAAAGTTTATAATTTTAGGTTCACATAACAACTATTGTACAAACCACGACTGTGATAAATAATAAAAAGATCTCTTTTTATAGCTATATGATGGATAATTCTAAAAATAATTTATTTTCAGAAATTGATGGTGTAGCTATTCATCACAAAATTTCTAATATTGCAAGATTGGCATTTTGTACAGTGGTATTCAAGAATTACTATATCGAGAACCCCTTAGATAACATTATTTGCATTCTTATGGCATACACAGAAATTAAGAAAGACTCTAATTCTCATTGTAAGACATTAAAATTTATATTTATTTGAAATGTAGGATACATATATATTAATTTAAAATAAAAAATTGAATTTGCCCTTGACTAATTTTTAAAACAAATGTTAAAGTAATTTACTTATGGCGCTTATGATGAAAGGAAATTAATTTTAATACTGATTGTGTAAGATAACTTTCTGATATCGATAGCACGCAATAAAAAAAAAACCTATAAAATAAATAAAAACATAAAAAAATACGACATTTTAGAACTATATTTAATACAAGGACAGAGTTCATGAACACTCCCTTCCCCCTAACATTGATTTTTCGATATTAATTGAAGAAGCAAATTATATCTTGAGCAAAACTAAAACCGGTAAAGCACCGAATTCACACGAAATAACTTTTGAGAAACTAAAAATATTGGATGAAGAAAAGATGGGAAAACCTACACAAATAAAGTATACGATACTCTACCCACGGAATAAGTGAAGACAACATTTTTAGCTTTTCCAGAAAAACTAAATCCAACCACCTGATGAGCCATTCACCCAACATAATTTATAATAACTGAAAATATCGTCAATAACAAGCAATTTAGTTTCAGAAGTGACCGAGGTACAAGTGACGCTTTGTTTTCAAATGCAAATGCTGCTGCAGAAATATTGGGATATCAGGCAGGACATTTATACTGCTTCATAGATTTTCAGAGAGTCTTTAAGTGTGTCTAAAATAATAAAACGACCTTAGCAGGCTAAATGAAAAGGATATACATCTAATTAAATATATATATATATATATATATATATATATATATATATATATATATATATATATATATATATATATATACTTCGATCATACCCTAGATTTAAACAACAACAGATTTATTTGAAGGCTATTTCTGGTCGGTGGTGGAGACGCTTTTTTGATGTTTGACAGATATAAACATATTTACTCGTGTCTTTCAGTTTAATTGCTTGTCGTGACTTTTTTCGGTGTTTTTAAGTGTTAGATATTACTGTAAATGCGAAGTTCACAATTAATATTAACAAAAAGAGGATTGAAAAACTTATTTTTATCGGTAAATATTGTTTGATATTGTTTACATATTGAAAATAACAATAATAATAATTTAGGCAACCATATATTCATACTTTGTTTTCAGAATTGACGTACATGATAATTACAAGGAGCAATATTAAAATTTAAAAATAATAGATTTAATGACGTTGAGATAAAGAAAGCAAGATTGCAATAGCTTTGTTCGCGGAAAGGATTTAGAACCGATTCTGAACTAGTACGCATGCGCAGTTGAAATAGTAACGTTCGCGGATAATGGAGTTCTGAATTTTTAGTTACAATTCCATGTTCGCGGAGAAAATAATTCGGTTCGAGATCGATTTTGGGCTAGTTCAACCGGTTATAAGGAATAAACAAGAACTGCGAGCCAGCTTTTATATTGCGACCTCAATCTGCTACTACTTGACAAATTTTATTTTATTTTGGGTATTTCTTTTTTTTGTGTCATTTGATGTTTTAGTATATATTTTATTACATTATATTAGTTATACCTTCATTAGTGTTAATCTACCTAGAATCATAATTGTTAAGTTAAAAAGTATTTTTCACTTTTTAGTTTAAACCTAAAAAAAAAATATTTTTAGTGACTACTCCCATCATGTCAGATCATTTATCACCCAGTGATCAAGACTTGAAAGACCTTTTAGAGTTATTTAAAATTTTTAAAAGTGCTAATTATTTTAAGAAAATTGTGCCCTCCATTTTCAGTTAAGTCCAGAAATGGCACATCGCTACATTGAGTCAAAAGTTTTCAAGAAAGAGATTCTGAAAAATTACATGATAAAGTGAATTATTATTTGCGGCAAATGAAGTTGCATCATACAGGGATGAATCAGACCGGTTTTTAGTTTTGTTAAAAATATTTTTAAAAAAATGAACCTAAAACTATTGCGTTTCTTTAGTTTAGAATCGCCCACATTTTTTATTTGGCGTATGTTTTGAATTAGATTTACTTTAGGTTTCCAAAATATGAACATAACACAAACTGAAGAACAAATAACAGATCGCAGTAAAAATATATATTTTTTATCAAAAATTGTATTGACTAAAAAACACTAATTTAATTTTTTTCTAACGGGAACTGGCAGTTGAAACTATATATTTTATAAGAACAATATTTACAAATAAATATTTCTTTAAAATATTACAAATAATAAAACCTAATAAGATACAGCTCTAAAAGATATTTTAAACAATAAAACTAGTTTAATAAGCATTTAATAACCATTGTTAAATATTAAGACTCGTACCACAGTAGACAACTCAAAGTTCCAAAATCTTCCATATTAAAAAAATCCTGAACCGGTTAATAACTGAGCATACACTGTACGACAATCCAGAACTAGTTCTGTATTCGTTATGAACCGGTTCGGAGAGTGATCCACGAACAAAGTTGTGATTTTCAATTTTGCATTTATTTTTGAGAAAGCGATATAATCAATATAAATGTACATACTATAAATACCTATAAATAATATGAAATAAGTAAATTATATCAACTTACATGCAGATACCTAAAACGATCTCGAGTTGTTAGCAAATAGAGTAACCAAGGTCTGCGAAAAATATGGTTTGACAATAAATTAATACCAAATTCATGATCGTCAGCAGAACCAGTAGTAACAACTTTAAATTACAATTCATAGAAAAAAAAATTGAGTTCAATCCAATCACGCAGTTCAAAGACCTTAGTAATCCTGTACAAGAACACAAATAATGGTTATGCAATTTAAACAAAAATAGTCACTGCTAGTCCTACTTTCATGGAGTTCAAGTCCAAATCTCGGTTTGAATACGATTCGTAATTTTCTTCAGTGCTATGTCTGTTTTGTCCTTCAACAAAGAGTTGAGATTTACTCACAAAATTAATAGTATAAACAAACTAGAAGTACTTAAGTTATAGTGTTATACAAAAAGCTACATATCTCGCCGACCCAAAAGAAGACCCATGAGGCCATACCGGGAATGATGAATACAGAATACCACCTTCTAAAATACTCCAGCTAATTATTAAGGGCAAAATTAAAAGAAAAAGAGAAATCGGTAGAGGAAAAATATTAGGGTATGGTAATATCAAAAACCTGACAGGATTTACGTAGACTAATCTGAAAGTAGTAGTAGTATAGGAGCGAAAAAAATTTGTCAGGTGATTGCCAACCTCTGACTCAGAAAGGTCACATAAAAAAGAAAAGTAGTATTTGTGAAAAAATATTTTATATCACACCAATTCAACACATGTAAAAACTAAGGGAGCTTTGAAATAAAATATTATTGCTTGTGTTATTTCCCTAGCTAAAATACAAGGGAATGAGAACATTCAGAAAAACAGAAAATAACGGCCACAATATGTGGCCGAAAGAGCCCATGACCTCTGTTATTGTCTATTAGAAATCCAAAAATAACTTTTTAGGGGAAAATTGAAGGAAATTCAGTAAAAGTGTTATGAAATAACAAAAATAAATGGGCGGAAAAATTCAAAAGGGTGCATATCAAACAATTTTCTGGATTTGCGTCGTTATGACGCTTGCGGTTAAAATTAGTTAATAAGGATTACAGATTTTTTAATATTGTTTTTATCAAATAGAGAATATTGAGAGAAACACACAATCGCCAATTATTTTGAAAAAAAAATATGCAAATTCAGTGGCTGTGCTTAAATTTGTGGTGTTCCTTATTTCAAAATTAGGAAAAATAAATAAATTGAAGTAATTGTATTAGTTTAAATACAAACCCACCACATTGGCTTTATTGCAAGGATAACAACATCCTTTGCTAGGAATGAGAATTTCGTTTTTAGAGTTTCATTGCCAACTAGGAGTCCTTAAATGAATAAATAAATAAAACGAAAGGTGGTGATATTAGATCATCGATGCCTAGGCCTCTATTGGGCCCTTTACATCCCACCATAGCTGTAGGTCATTCAAGGCCGATCGCCTTTGCCAATCCAACCAGCACGTTAATTGAACTTGCCTAACTGCTTCCAGTAACAAAATTGTCTCTTCGAAATATTTCTGTCTCAGTTCATTAGGTACTGGGCACTCCATGAGGTTATAGTCAACAGTTTCACCCTCTTTTGACACCGATCTTATGAAAATGGCCCCTCAGGTGACAATGTCCTGTCAACAATCCTATCACAATTAGCAGCTCTTTCCTTCATAAGGAGAGAAGCTCCTTGGTACGCAGTGCGCTAGGTCCAGTTATATGTTTCTTAGCACACCTCTTTCCCGGAGCTCCCCTCCATGATTCAATAAATTTGCTCTCCAGCAACGATTTTAATTCCCTTTTGTCAACGGTAGTTGGGACAGGTAGAATTGGTTGGGGTTCATAGGGTTTAGTTGCCGAACTCAACTTTACCAAACGGTCTACTTCCTCATTCCCGTGTATGCACTCAGACACTAGTCGCGAAGTTACGATAGTGGATTTCAGTGTCTTACTGTCTGAGCATATATTTATTACCCTATTCCTGTCTATATCCCTCTCACAGAGATGAGCGCACTGCAGAATAGCCTAAATTTCCGCGTACGTTATCCGAGAGGGTGGTACTTTCTGAGTCCTCTACTTCAGCCAAACACTCCGGCTTCAGCTCTTTCATCTTGTCGAGATTCATAGTATACCATAAGGATTTATTTCTCTGAAGATTTTGCTCTCCCTCCCAATCCTCTCTCTACTTGGCAGAAATATATCGAGGGAAAGGCTGGATTTTAAAAGCGGCGTCATGTAATCTGTCTGCATGGGGAGTGATGGACACCTCTTCATCACACGTTCCCAGACACCTGAGTAGCCGCTTGTTCCAATTCCAAGAAGCTTTAGGCAACTGAGACGATAAACAGTCTTCAGAGCCTCATTCTTTATGTATAAGTGAAGAGAAGGCAAGTTCATCAGGACTTCAAGAGCACTAGTAGGAGCAGTCCTCATCGCACACAATATTCCCACACAAGTCATTCTTTGAACTTTGTCAACTTGAAGGCTTTTGTTGTACTACGCCACCATACAATAGCGGCGTACGTTATCATGGGAAGGACACGATAGTATATCCAAACTAGTACTCTAGGTGTTAGCTCCCATGTGCATCCAAAGGCTCGTTTACAAGCCCAGGAAGCAGATAGGGCCTTCTTGGTTTGAGCTTCAACATGATCATTCCAACTAAGTCGTGAGTCCAGAATTACTCCCAGGTATTTAACTGTCCCCTTGTATTGAAGATTCCTTCCTGCCAATGTAATTGTGGAAAGCCTCCCAATTTTTCTTTTTTTTTTTTGTAAAGAGTACCACCTCGGCCTTGTCCGGGTTTACTCCGAGCCCTTCCCTGTGGCGCTATCATTCCGCGATCCGGAGATCGCATCATTGGTCCCTCCAAGTCCGGGATATTGCGACCAGGACACAAAATGATCAGATCATCGACATAGGTCTATGTATACAAACCAACATCATTCAGTTCACTCAGCAGGCTATCTACTACAAGGCTTCATAGCAAAGGCGATAGAACTCCTCCGTATGGACAGCCCCTACTTGAAAGTTTTATTGTTAAGCTTAACATATATTATTCTCTGAGTTAACATTGCTCTGATCCATGCGATTCCTGTCGCTTCAGAGTCTCGTCGTTGTAGAGCATTACATATCGAATCGTGAGACGTGTTGTCGAACGTCCCCTCGATATTGATAAAGGTACCTAAGGCAAATTGTCCACCAAATAGCGCGTTTTCGGCTTTTGTCACAAGTCGTTGTAGCGCCGCATGTATGGATTTTCCTGCCTGATAGGCAAATTGTAAAGGATGTAAGGGATACTGCATCATTATTCCTTCCTTACTGTGTCTAACCACCAACCTTTCCAGTGTCATTAATAAGAAATTTGTCAGACTGATAGAATGAAAAGACAGGATTTGTGTAGTCTGTTGCCTTATAGTTCATTATGTCCAACCGTCTGTATGTCACAGCCTTGTTACATTGTCATTTTTAAATTTTTTGTGACAAAATTATGTAGACATATGTCATCAACAAACTGAAAAGAGGATGCGGTACAGTTGTAACAAAGCGAGGTACCTCTCCGTTTGTGAAAATTTATGGAGAATTATTTTTTGCTTACTCCATCAACTACGATATCGTTAAATAGACCTTCAAGAAGGCAATTAAATATGTCATATAACATTTTATTTAGTCGTATTATTGACGAAATATGAGATTCCAACGAAGAAATTTTAGCATTGAATAAGTTATGTAATATTTTAATATTCTGCTTGATAAAAACTTCATCTCTTGCGATAAAATTTTAGAGGCAGATGCTTTTAATTAAACAAAACAAAGAGGTGAAGCTTAATTACTTTAATTATCAAGTAACAAAGTCAATAACTGCTATAAAACCCTAGCGTATAGCGTCTCCGAACCGCACTTGGTATTTTTTACGTTTATACGGACATATGTTGTTATTGCATGTTTATTCTGGTACAACCCCATATCACCCTTACTATAAACGGACTTTTATCAGTCCTATGTACTCTATCGTCATATAATCTGCAAAAATACTGCTGAACATGGGTCTTCTTCATTCGTATTCAGATTTTGCGATCTCGGGCCGTCTGATTCCAGTTTTCAGCTGGCTATTTTGATTCATTAGATAATCACCTATATTTCTGTAGTATTTTGCCACCATCTTTAATCTAATACTTTCTTTACTCACCTGCTGCTCTACATTTTTGCCAAATGACCCGCTCAACGCTTCTTTAACAAAAATATTTGACCTAGTGCATCTGTTAACCCAGATCATGCTCATCTGCATAAGGAACCTTGTCTGCCAATAGACCTTTCCATTCATTTTTAAGCAACTCTTATTTTATTTTTAGTGTGTATGATAAAGGCGAGTTTCCTAGCTTCATACGTGAGAACAGGTAGCACACATTGGTCGAATACTTTCCTTTTTATGCACAATAGGGTATCGGATTTAAATATATATTGTAACTTTCCATATAGAGAGATTCGTCGTTGTAATTCTCAGGTTCATTTTTTTCTGGACTAGATAGTTTCATGCAACAACTTGTTTAATCACTTTATTGCTCACTGAGATGGGAGATTTTAGTACTAAGTTTGTCATTAATTGAATTTTTGCGAAATTGACTTTTAATTCAACTTATTGTGGTACAAATGCTAAAGTGTTTATCATTTTATTTGTGTAGAATACTCGATCTGCCAATATTATCAATAAATCTCAGGTGGTTGAATATTTCAGCGTTGATATTGATACCCATCTTGCTCTTATCTAAGTTCTTGAACATACATTCAAGAAGAGTAATGAAGAGCTTCGTGGAGATAGTATACTATTATCGGATATCTATTTCTGTTCCAAATCCCTTTATTTTCCGGTAAAATTGTAAAAGGTGTATCTTGTATCTATACGACATTCAGTAACGGCGTTAAAAATTTTGCTATCAATAACCTCGAGTTCTCATTTCATTTTTCAACTTAGTTGTTAAAAGATAATTATTTGTTCCCTAACCGGTTCTAAATCCAACGTGTTCTCATGTTTGATACAAGTCTAATTTCAATGTTAAAGGATCTGTTGGTATTTTTGTAAGAAGTTTGTAGATGTGGAATTGGAAACACGAGTTGATAATTAAATACATCTATTAAATCGCGTTTTTTGTCTAAAAGGATTATCGCAACATCGTGTCACGTTATTAAAATGGAGCAATTGAATAACATTTTCAGTACCGCCAGTATAGGTTTGTCCACCTGTTTTAAAGATTCATAATCAATAGTACACTGTAAGAAGAAATTTAATGAAATGCATTAAATTTAATGTAATGCATTAAATTTAATAATTTACATAAATCTAAATTAATTTCTGCCAATAAATTTAATGTAATCATACATACAACTACAAGAAAAAGGAGGACTTTTTTCCATTAGGTAGTATTCGCCATATGAGTCGATTTCGAACTCACTGGTTCTCGTCAGTACAGGGTAGATATGTACACCTCAATATAAGAAAATTGATCCCAATCTTACTAAACAAAAAGTTCCACACAAATTGCGCTATCTTCTGGAATCTCATGCAATGTATATTGAATTATCAGGGTATATGTGAATTAATTTTAATGTACAGATATTGAAATCTCTTTTCAGTTACTTTACTGAAATTTAAGAGACCATTTAATCAAATTTAATGTACAACGAACCAGGGGCGGATCCAGCCTCTCTCTTTGGGGGGGGGGGGGCGGTGACATCAAAAAAGTACAGTATGGCAAGCGAAAGCAAGTTGTCGACTGGTGGCGCGGGGGGGGGGGGGGTAGAGACACCGGAAATATTCCTATATCTAGTGTAACAACAGGGTCGGGTCTATTTTTCTGAATTTGAAGCTTTTGGAGTGGAAGGGGATGTCAGCAACATTCACATTCCTGGAATAAGAGGCAAAATCGGGTCTATTTTCCTGAACTCAAAGCTCTTGGGGGGCGGCTATCGCAAGAAAAATAAGTTGTCGACGGTGTAGGAGTGCCAGCAGCATACACATTCCTAATATAAAAGGCAGAATCGGTTCTATGTTCCTGAACTCTGAGCTCTTAGGAGGGGGGATTGCAAGCAGAGAGAGTAATAAAACTGTAACCGAAACCTCCAACGTACCTGCTCCAGTGCCGCAGGTAACTGAGGACTGCCGTAAATCTAATTATATTTAATTATATTCAAATATTATAAGCTTTTGTAAATTTACTACAACAAAAAAATTTCTGATAGTTCATTTTAATTTCTGTCAGTGAGCAAAGTACACCTTATAGTGTGTGCTCAGTGATTTAGCTTGCTTGCGCTTGTCTTTATATATTATTTGAGATTAATGAGATGCCCAAAAAATATGGCTTACACCTGTATATTTATTCCCAAATCGTTAAACCAAGGCATTTTTTCCTCAACAAAAAACTTATTACGATGAATGTTTGTGATGCCTTAAGATATCAATATCAAGATAATAATGTTAAAAGCTCTGTTAAGATGTGTTCCAATATAACAGGAGTTGGAAAATCTACTATGTACGGAACACTGAGAAAAAAACGACTGGAAATTGTTAGTACTCCCATGAGACATTCGATCACAGGCAGTTGAAAAACCTCGTTGGAAGAAGAGATGAAAATTATAATAAAAGGAGTTGTACATATATTTTATTATGAGAAGCAAATCCCAACCGTAGACAAAATTATAACTAAAATCAATGGAGATCGGGATTTACCTGAAATTAAAAGAACTGAGCTCTGAAAATTGCTCAGAGAACTTAATTTTTGCTGGGAAAAACCAAACAAGAAATCTGTTTTTATAAATGGTCCGGAAACTGTCCGTTAGAGAAGGAAATATCTCTCTCCAGTAAAAGGTAGAGTTGCTAGAAATAACACAACTTACAAAATTAGTAATTTAACTGAACTTTTAAAAGATTTTTTTGATTAAGTCATTGCGGAAAATTGAATAAAAAAAGAATAAAACAAAATGTGGAAACTCGATCTTATGATTCGTGAGATAGAGGAACCAATTATAATTAATTTGAGCGAAGATAGCTTCACTGACTAATTACGAATTAAATACGTAATGTTTACTAGTGTAAACACAATTTATTATTTAAATTTTTGTTTTTGTTGTATTTTATTGTTTAATGTTGTTTATATATTTTTTTATTTTTTTATATATTTTTATTTTAGTGTGTCCCACTCTTTAATTTTATATATATTTAATTCCAATTAGCCGTAATTTTTTTATTATTTTATTATTGTATTTGTGTCTTTTTCTTAATCGTGTAGAATTAACACGTTTATTTATTTTTTTTGGGGGCTATCGGATATCCATATAATAAAGTAAATTAACTTAAGATGTCAGTGCAATAGAAATAAAAATAAGTAGGTCTAATTTTAACTGTAACATATAAAAATTAATTACATTTAAATCTCTTTTTAGTGTTTAATTGTAATTCTGCAGGTGGTTTAGGAAATAAATAAACTGAAATGTCAAATGTCCTAAAAATTAATAGTAAAATGACCGATAGCCCCAAAAAAATTTTAATATTATATGGACGAATTTATTTTTTTATATGTGTTTAATTTCTTGCATTTTTGATAATGGGTATTTTGTAAGTATTTAAATTATAACTTAGAATTTTTTGAAAGAATCTACTACGTTTTAGTCTGAATGTGCCTAAAAAGGTTTTTATGCCAAAATAAAAAAATAATAAAAATACAGTTGTGATTTGTGTTAAATATGTCAAAATTATCTATATTTTGTAATGTATGCGAATTATTAAGAAATCATAAGGAATAAAATATTATTATAAAAACTTTTTATTTTAAGTTTATTGCCGAAATAATATTTTATGCCATAAAAACTTAGTGATAAAATAAATCTCCTTCCGATGCCTCTGACAAGGATTAAAATCCTTTTTAACACTACACACTTCCAAATATCTATTGTTATCCAACTAAAATAGCCCATTATTGAAGACCGGTATTTTTTATTATAAAATTTCTAACCCATTCCTAGGAAAAATATATGTGTCTAACAGATTTTGCCAAAGACACCGGACTAAAGAACACGGGTAGTTTGGGAAGAAAAAAAAGGGTTAAAAGTGATTTATTACTCTCTCTAGTTCTTGAATAAACTATAGTATAAGAGGCAAAATCGGGTCTATTTTCCCGAACTCAAAGATCTTGGAGGGGGGGGCGATCGCCCCCACCGCCCCCCCCCCTTGGATCCGTGCCTGCAATTAACTGATATTTCAATGAATTGCTTTAAATTTAAAGTAAATGTAAATTATTCACGACTTTTGAAACAAAATCATTAAATTTAATGTAGAATGAACATTAAATTTACATTAAATTTAAGGTTATTTTTAACAGTGTAGTTCCCAAGAGGCTCATTACTTTTGTCGCAAAATAATTCGCTGTATGCCATGAATTATTCCATCTTAATCTGTTACATACTTCGCTTCCTACGCTGTTTTTAAGTTTATGTATAACTAGCTTTTACCCGCGACGAGGCGTGAAACTTCAGAAATAAAAGTTTGTTGAGTAATGAAAGTTCTCTATTTGTATTGTATAACTAGCAGAAACAGTTTTCCATTGTTTATAACAAATTGAATTGTTATAAACTATATTTATTCGTAAAAATCAATAAAAGAACCTTCAACGATTTTAATCATATCCGTTCTTTTCCATTTTACCGGTAGAAAATATTTTTAATTGTTGATAACAAATTAAGTTGTTGTAAACAATATTTAATTATTAAAATTAATGCGGAATCGCTCATAATTATATTCTGACAATATTGATCTTATCTAGTGATAATGTTTTCAATATAATCGATAGAAACACTTTTCTACTATCTATAACAAATTGAATTATTATAAACAATATTTAATCGTCAAAACTAACAAAAGAACTTTCTACGATCATTGTTTTATCTTATTAGTAGAAACAACATTCCATTTCTATAATAAATACAGTTGTTATAAACAATCAACAATTAAAAGATCAACCTATATTACTTCTGACAATATTCTCTTCATATTACTAAAATTTCATCGAAATCGTTGAAGCCGTTTCTAATATTAGCCCGTGCAGACAGACTCTTCAAGTTATAATATATTGTATTTGGTTCCGGTTGATATTTGTTTTCTCATAAATTCTAATTTTTTATTTTCTTTTCACAATCATTTTCGTTATTCTATCTGTGTCAAATTTTCTAATTCGCGATATTCGGAAAAATGTGGGAAATCTCCCGGATATGAAAAAAATACGTGAAAGGAATACTACAAAAGTTTATATAAAAACTTTTTCCGTATAGGCCTTTTCTTCGGAGATATGGGCTCCCAAAGGTCTGCAATCAAGTTTTTTTTACATAATTATTGAACCACCAGGTATATTTCAATTTTGATATGATGTATACCAGGTAAGACTCTTCAAATTACTATTCAAAAAAGTGTTGTGAATTACTCACAGCTGCAGAGACGAACTAACTGTGACACTCACGACCCAATTTTTTTACGCCCCGCCCCGTATGATAAGAACTCTGAACAGCATTTTTTACATACCTTAAACTATTGACTAAAAATAACGTATTCTTCATTCATGTCGCTAATCCTAACCTTTTTCGACGTCACTTTATTTACATCATATATTTGGCATATTTCGATAAAAGATAGATCTTTGTTCCTATCAAAGGTTCAACCTTCAACATTATGATATAATATATTTTATCGGCACCAAAACAAAGGATTGTTGTTGCAAACGTTGCTAGGTACAAAAAAAAATATCCTGCATTTTCGAAGTTATCAACTTTCACATTGCTGACACATTGATCTTTACTTGGATATACACATCTATTGAGTATGCAGATATGCATCTGATGTATGATCTTGCATCTTACAATGCTTTAAAAGCCAGGGGGTTATATCACGACAGATATCCGCATCGTACTCTTCCAGATCAGAAAACATTTCAACGAGTTGATCAACGTCTAAGAGAGAATGGTAGACGATTCCATTTAATAAGGTAATATTATTAAATTTCTTCATAATTTAGGAAATTTTGGGAAAAGAATTATTGATGCTGATCGGCGAAGAACGGTATGTACGCCGCAATTACAGGAAAATATTTTAAATCCTGTAGATGACACTCCTTCAACGACGACTCGAAATTTATCAGCGCGGTTTAATACGTTGAAAACAAGAGTACATGAAGTTCTTCAAGAGGAATGGAGCCTCACGCTACTTTTACTACTTTTTTCTTCTTCGTAAAGCATTTGACGCTGTCCCTTTGCAAAAATTATGGATCGCAATGAGAGAAGCAGGCATAAATAAATAAAGGCCGTAAAAACACTGTATAGAGAAGATCGAGCGGTTGTTAAGGTCGAAAGTCAAACTTCTGAGGTTTTCTTATAAATAAAAGGAGTTAAACAGAGCTCCTGCCTCTCTCCAACCCTGTTTAAAATTTATCTCGACCGCGCTTTAAAACAGTGGATAAGAAAATGTAGCCCCATGGGGATATGGATAGAGGACACTCACTTGTATACAATTCTTTTTGCAGCTCATCAGGTAGTTCTTGCGGAAGACCAGCAAGACATGACTTATATGATAAATAAACTCATAGAAGAATTCACCAAGGGGGTTTAGAAATAAACATACAAAAGTCTCAATATATGACTCTGTGAGGCATAGGAAATGACATCGAAACAGAAAGCGAAATAATAAAAAACGTTAGACAATATGAATACCTAGGAGTTACAATAAATGAAGACGAAAAAGATACTAAAGATATACTAAAGAAGATAGGAAAAGAAAAATATATGATTAAAGCACTACATCCAATCTTGTGGAGTAAAAACCTAACAAAGAAAACAAAAAGAAGGATTTATCAGGCTATGTTTCAGCCAGTACTGACGTATGAGCCAGAAGTGCAGGTCACAGATAAAAATATATCACAAAAACTTCTTTCAACCGAAATGATGTACTGGAGAAATTGTTTTGGTTTAACTTTACCTGATTATGTAAGAAATGAGACAATCAGAGAAAGAATGGAAGTAAAAAATACGATAGTGAACGATATAACTGAAAAACAGTTAAAATGGTATAGGCACCTGCAACGAATGAGCGCAGAAAGAATACAATTAAAGGATTTGAACTTGACGCCGGCAAAAAAAAATAAACGAGGAAGGCTACGAAAGAAATGGATTTCAAATATCCGCAGAGGACGCCACGAAGGAGACTAGAATGATAAGAAACGATGGCGTCTTGGATGCGAGAAAATACATTAAGTTGCAAAATCTCGCCATATATATATATATATATATATATATATATATATATATATATATATATATATATATATACATATATAAGTTCTCCAAGAACAGCTGTTATCATTTGAAAAATGTGCCTGACCTGATTTCTGAAGATTTTCCCCGTAGAATGCAGTTTGCGAACTGGCTGTTGGATCAGCAACGAAATACCGTAAACTTCATAAGCACTATTTTCTATACGGATAAAGCAGGGTTTACCAAAAATTTTATCATAAATTTACGCAATTCACATGTATGGGCTGATGAAAATCCTCAGACAACTATTGTTTCGCATCATCAACATCATTTCTAATCAATTAATGTTTGAGCAGGAATCATTGGTCATTTTTTTATTGGACCATTCGTAATGGCTGAATGTATAACTTTATTTGGAGTTCCTCCAGAACGCTTTTCACGATTTAGTAGAGCATTTACTACTTGAAACCCGCCAAACCATGTACTACATGTACGATGGAGCATCACCTCATTTCAGCACTGCTGTGTAGGAGCACCTGAATAAAGTCAATCCAAACAGTAGAAATGCCTCTTTTTCATATTCAACCCGACAGAAGTTAGAGGACTAACAGCGTAAATAAAATGACATTTTTCCAAAAACCGTTAGGACATGAATGAAGAATAAACATTTTTTTAATCAATAGTTAAAGGTATGTTCAAATTTAACTGTACTATTTATCCTTTTTAAAGACTTTTAGCTGTTGATATTAATGCTTAATATATTTTTTATATTCTGTAGATTCTTGTGATACAAAAAGCATTTTTTAATGACGCAAATTCTACTAACAGTCTTCCTCTTTTGTTTCTCTGAATATCACCCCGTTAACCAACAGATACCTCAGAATCCTGTTCTGTTGATCCCATTTTTACGTTAAAATCACCAACTAGGAGTGTATAATGGTTTTAGGAATAATCCAGAGCTTTGGAGAGGTCTCTGAAGAAGTGTAGTATCTCTATTTTCGCACCGTTTGCAGTATATGCCTATGCATAAATGATTTTCAAAATATTTCCTTCATTAAGTCTGAGTATATATCACGTTTCTGATATGCCTCTTGCGAATGGGAAAACCAAATGCTCGGAGTGTTATTGTGTTTTCGTTTGTAACAGAATTAATTTCCAGTTTTTAAAATTGATTCAATATGTCTTCTTACTTCACTTAGTTCCACAATATTCCATTTAATGTGACGTTATTTTTCTTCAAGCTCTTCCAACTTTATATCTGCTGAAAGTGTTTGGTTATTATCTGTAGAAATGTATAATGATCGTTGACTATAGTAGTCTCCTTAGCACCATCAATTTGGTGCCCTGTCCTATTGCTATCCTGCACTTTTTATCAGTCCTTTACTTATTAGGACTTTCGAAAAAGGATAAAAATACATAATAACAAGTTCGATTCGATATCTGAAGTCAAAAATTTGCGAAATACTTCTAATAACAACCATTCAAATGTCAATTTCATCAAAATATTACCAAATAAAAAAAATCTTTTTTCTCCTACCATTCCAACAAAAACTAATTTAAAATATCCTACACATTTATCTAAAGGTTACAAGGTTAGTAACATAATAATAACCAAACAACTTTATAACACATATAAACACGTTACTCGTTTCTGTCGTATTTAAGTAAAAGGAAACTATATTGCTTATTTTTATTGCTTAGATTATCGCAGAAAACAAAACGGCAGGGAAATAATAGTGCCCATCGGGATAACATGAAGCAATCATAGTAGGCGGTTAGAAAAGCCTATGGCCTTGTTTATCTCTCAATAGGAAGCCAAAAATAGCTTTAGAAGAGAAGCTGCTAAAATACGGTTACAATGTAATAGTATATAAAAATAGAATAGGTCAGAAAACACATTAAAAATATTTTGTTTTGAGAGCTTTATATTTATAAATTTTATATATAAATTTTTTTTCGTTTTTCTTGGATTTTGCTGTTTATATTTTACTTTTATGTTTCTTGGAAGTAAAATTTTTTTTATTAATTAATTAAAACTGCATAAATTCTTTAATTGTTTTGTAAATTTATTGTTGTGTTGATCAATTTTAGTCTTCTTCAGAATTTTTTAAACGGTGATAGAAAAATTTATTGCTAAATATCCTCACTTTTTTAATATTAAACTGTAAACATATCTTATAGATATACATATTTTACTAACGAAGAAAACATAAAAAATAATTACAAATTGGTACGTTCTTAGTAAAATGTGTATACGAGATCTGTATAAAAAGTTCATGCACTCGATACAAAAGTAAATCACTTTATTCAGTTACAGAAATGACATCACCTTCTAAATACTCTCTCCCAGAAACAATATATTTCCCCCAACGCTTCTCTCAATCGCTAAAACAATGTTGCATCTCTCCTTGGGTCAGGCTATTCAGGCAGCCCGTCATGGTACGTTGGATGATTCCAAGATTCAAAAATTGACTACCCCGAACAGTTAGTTTTACTTTAGGAACCAAAAAAAGTCATATTGAGCTCAATACGGCAATAGAGAGTTTGATTCATCACGGTAATATTATTTTTCGCCAAAAAATGGCACACAATTTTCACATGTTCAAATCGTCTTTCAAAATGATGAAAACACTGACTATGTTGATCTGTAACTCAGTCGCAATCATCCTGATAGCTATATGACAATCTGAAGGCACTAAATCACTGACATTCACTACTTTTTCATTCACACGAGACGCTAAAGGGTGTTCCTTTCTCCCGTCGTCTTCGACGCACTTCTGACTGTTTAGAAACCAGTTTATCCATTTGTATACTGTCCTTTTTTCATTGCGGATTCCCCATATATGTTACTTGACATTTTAATAACTTCGTTTCTATTTTTTCCGAGTTTTACTAGGATTTTGATGTTGGTTCGTTACTTTAATAAAGTACCTCGCTCTATTTTTGACGAACGATGAAAAATATTTTTACAAAAATCACTGCATAATAAAACATATGATTCGATCACGATCAAATTTTAATTGAATGCTGGGAACTCGCCACTATTAACCGAAGCAAAAACATTGACTCTAGCGCTTTCCTAGAAAAAAAAAACGGTGCATGAACTTTTTGAACAGATTTCGAATCTATAAATTATGACTACATGATTGTGAATGATATTATTTCTGAAGAAGGTCAAGATTGATCGAAACATCAATAGATTTGCAAAATAATAAAAGATTTAGGCAATTTTAATTAATTAAGAAAATGGTTTTACCCCCGAGAAAATTTAAACTTGATTATACATGTATGTATAAGGGGCATTCTTTTTCAGAGCGATTACCCCTTAAAAAATTTAGGAATTTCAATTTACCTAAGAAAACTTGTAAATTTGTTATTAATTTCTATTATATACTTGGATCAATGATTCCTTGCATGGACGTCATCATATTAATGAGTCTACTCAAGACAACTTGTTCACGTTTGTACTAACTCTAATTAATATACGACAGAAGTTTCAAAAACAAGGAACATATGTCCAAACGGCAATAGAAATACGTCCAGTGATAAAAGCATGTATTCAACAAAGAAAAGTAATGTCCAATGTTTATTTTCATGCATTGGCAGACAGACCGCTGGGGTCGTCATTTCGTGTTTTGGCGTTTTTACGTTCCCAAAATTTTCGCAAATTTGTTTTTTTCACTATTACAAGTTTATTTATTTTGGTTGTATATATATATATATATATATATATATATATATATATATATATATATATATATATATTATATTTAAACATTTATTTTCATAACTTTGATTAGTGGTTAAATATTTACTTTAACCTAACCTCAACATGCCGGAAAAATGCTTGAATCCTCAAGCACGCATCCTAGTTGGGAATCTCATCTCGTATTTTATTACAGAACGAGATAATAAAAGTCCTCTAATTTCTTTTAATGCTATCCAAGAGGTAGATATTCCTATCGTTGAATATATCATAATATAGCAAACATTCAAAAACTTTATTTATAGAGAGTTGCAAATGCCCTAAAAATCAGCTTAAGGACTATCTCAAGCATTAAGATGTGCAAAAACTGAGGTAAACTGCCTTCAATACCTGGAAAAAATAGACCTCGAAGAAAAGCCAAAACCTGTGATCTTAATGAGAATACAAAATGAAGATCAGGATTATATTATATAATATGTATGCGCAAAGTAAGTTGTTTTTAAAACCAGCAAAAAATATTGATTGTTATTAAATTTTAAGAGAAACATGTATCAATAAAACGATTAAAAGAAGAGCTGCGCCAAAAAGAAATAATTGATATGGCTCCTTTCAAACACTGCTTAAAAATTTGTAGTTTTCGTTCAAAAAGGATGATAATCGAGGAGCTCTTATGGAGACACTTAATATATCTTCAATGAAGACAGCATTTTTCAGAAAGTATATGAAAAATAAGCAATTACAATTTCCACCTCAACTTGTTTTTGTGGATAAAACATGGATTTCTTCCAAAGGCAACAAAATGAGATCATGAAAAGACAATGATGTAAAGAGTGTTCGTAGGCCAGGCAGATTCGAGGTAAAACGTTTTATTATATTAGATGCAGGACAGAGCAATGGATTTGTAAAAAATGTTTGTTTACTCTTTGCTAATAAATCCAAATTAATGGATGAACAGTGAAAAATTTAAGAACTAGGTGGAAAATCAATTAATTCTGAATTTAGAAGAATCTTCTTTAATTGTAATGGATAATGCCCCAAATTATTCTACTGAATTGGAGAGACAGCCATCGTCTTTGTGGAAGAAAGGAAAAAATTGTTGAATCGCTCACGAAAAATCACATTTTGTATAATAAGCATATGCTCAAAGCTGAATTGTTGAGCTTAACAAAGTTGCACAAAAAACCAAAGCAATATAAAATTGAAGAATTATTACACGAAAATGGATATGAGGTTTGAAGTTTGCCACCCTCTCATTGTCAATTTTTAACTTATAATACGATCAACATACTGAATTATTGCCAGAAGTTTCATATAAATATTGTAAACATGGACATTGACAATTATCGATTAGATTCCACTACCGTCTAAAAGCGTAAAACACGAAACATAGAAAATAGTTTGTTCTAAATCGATTTGCTTTACATGGATTTTATTACTAAATACGTAATAATTTTACAAAATAACTATATTGCCGAATTTCTATTAATTTTTTTTTACTGTTGACGTAACGTAGAAAATATTCTAACCTTTGCCACTGATTTGACAGCTAATTGATTCCAAATCAACAAATAGGGTGTTTTTTTTTAGAAATTTATCTCAGTATGCCTAGCCGAGGAAAGATGATATTCTATTCTGTCATGTAGATCTCGGCTTTCCGCGTGGATATGGATTAGGGAGCTTATGGTTTGTTAAATACATGCTTTCGCCTGTCTGGTTACGTGGATCTCGCATGTTCCCGGTTGGGTAGGTTATGAAACTTGTTGGTTAAGAAGCTTGGAGTTAATTTTTGAAGGCATATCTGCTGTTTAAATTTACGATTCAAAAATTTATAGGTTATAAAAGTTTGTTTGAATTATCACTTCTTGCCCTGAATGATGAACTATCAAAAGCTGACAGTGATTTTGACTTAACATTCGATATTTCCGCGATCATACATTAGTCACTTTGAATTGTGATACTTTCAGTGTAGACCATAAATGTGCATGTAAAAGTACATTACGGGCACTAAAATTTTAATTTGAATTAACATTCAACCAATTCAATAAAAAATTTTATTTTTTTGATGTCTCAGCTTCCATATGATATCCGTCACTTGGAATTTAGATATGTAAATCACAGGGTATATGCATTATGTATAGTAGTTTAGTTGTTTTTTCTCTAAAAGTTTTATTTTGAGTGATATCTAATTTGTCTTGGGGATAAATTCAATTTTGTTTTATATTGTTAGCTTTTTTGTTTCATCCTCCATACTGTATTCACCATCCAAAATTTTAGCATGTACAGTAAACATATATAAAAGAGAGCAGTTTAGGGAAGTAAAAGTTTAATTTGGAAGGATTTTTAACCTGTACCGAGAAACCTGTCAGTTTTATTTAATGTGTTAACCGCCACATGGTATTCACCTTCCTGAATCTTGACAACCACAGTATACGTCTAAAAGTATATAAAAGACACAAACTACGTTTCCAAAAATAGTTACTTGATGAAGTTCTCTTATACACGGTCAAAAACAAATAAACTTTGCATCACACGTGACCAAATTTTAATAGCCCCTATTTGGATTTTGCAGAAAAACACACATTTAATATGGCGAAACTTTAAACAAAATATGTCTGGGATAAAGCATTGTCAAAACTAAGAAGTTTTATGTAGGTTGCGATGAGTTTTGTCTTTCAACAGTGGTGCAATGTACAAAAAATGGGCAAAAAATCTAAATTATCTTATACAGCTGAAATTTTTCATATCTATATATATATATATATATATATATATATATATATATATATATATATATATATATATATATATATATATATATCAGCAAAGGTGGTTTTTACAAAAGCTTTTATATTCGCTTCAAATAGAAGCTGAAACTAAATTTGTAAGTTCGTTGTAATTTGGTTTGACGAAACTTTGAAAATGCTCTATCCCTTTCTTTAATCATTGATTTAATAACATTGGTCAACCAGGGTGCTCTATGTTTAGTGATTGTATGTATCGGACCGCATACGTCAAATATTTTTCAAAATACATGGGTCAAAAGTAAAGCAACTAAAATTAATATGCATTCCCATAACAATAATACAAATCATATTTAATATCTGATATATATATATATATATATATATATATATATATATATATATATATATATATATCAGCAAAGGTGGTTTTTACAAAAGCTTTTATATTCCCTTCAAATAGAAGCTGAAACTAAATTTGTAAGTTCGTTGTAATTTGGTTTGACGAAACTTTGAAAATGCTCTATCTCTTTCTTTAATCATTGATTTAATAACATTGGTCAATCAGGGTGCTCTATGTTTAGTGATTGTATGTATCGGACCGCATACGTCAAATATTTTTCAAAATACATGGGTCAAAAGTAAAGCAACTAAAATTAATATGCATTCCCATAACAATAATATAAATCATATTTAATATCTGATAGCATATCCTTTGCTCTTGAAAACTGCTTCATATCTTTTCTTCACAGATTTCAAAAGTTTTTCAGTGTAGTCCTCGGGTATTGATTTCCAAATTCTTTGAATTTCTTCGTACAATTCAGTTAGATTGAACAAGTTTTTTCATGAATCCTTCTATCAACTTCATCCAATAGATTTTCAATCGGGTTAAGATCAGGTTTTTGGGGCAGAAACACCATAACACTGACTTTATTAGCAATTCACCAGTTTTTAACTAGCTTCGAGGTGTGCTTTGAGTTATTGTTATGTTTAAAAACCCAGCTCAAGCTCATGTTGTCTTCTAAACAAGCATTTGGTTTTCCAATTTTACCAATAGGCCTATACCCAATCTTCGAAAGCAACCCCAAAGCATGATACCACTACCGTGATTAATATTGGGTCAGCTATACTTCGGATTAAACCTTTGATATACTGGTCTTCTAACCCAACAAATTCCATCTGACCTGAACAGTTTAAAACGAGTTTCGTCTGAAAACAGCACTGTTTTCCGTTTTTTATATGTCCAGTTAAGATGCTCCTTTACAAATCATAATCTCAACTCTCTGTTTTTCCTTGAAATAAAGGGTTTTTTTCTGACTTTCTGCCTAATAAACCGGCTTCCTTTAACCTTCGTTTTATAATGCTTACTGGAATTGAAACATGTCCCAACTGCTGTTTAACGCATGAAGAACTAATAAGTGGATCTCGAACAGCTAACCTTTTTATATTTCTATCCACGACTTTATCAGTTTTTCTTTTTCTATTAAAATTATAAATAGTTCTGAATAATATCGATATATTTAATTGTAAGTCTTTTTCAATTTTTGCATTGCTTCTCTCCATTTCTTAGTTATTCTAAAATTGTTTGCTTTATTTGCAGCGATAAATCTATACTCCTGGGCATTGTCAATATTTACACTTTTAAATTCACCAGTCATAAACTAAACCAAAGATTATTATAGCTAACGCTCAAGGTACCTCGCGCTTAAAGCAAGCCGCGTTTTTATATTTCCACAGCAAAATAAGAATAAATTGAAATTGGTGGTCCACGAACTATGCCGAGGGGTGGCGATGTTGCCAGATGCTTTTATTTGATACCTATCAGTTGTAGCCTTAAAGATGAATCGATTTATTAGAAAGTAACGTAGTTTTAACTAATCATTTCAAAGGGAGATATATATTGCAAAACTGAGCGTTAGGTTGTCGGCATATTGAATCTATTTTACATAGCCAATTCTTGTGATGGGGTTGATTTAGAATAAGTGTTTATATTGCATTTTTTATTGAAAATAAAAAACGGAAAGTTCTATATTTTTAGTAGGAAAAACTAACGAAATAGTAATGAAAATATTTAATCATTGGTACTCTGATGGAATCTCAGATAGTGATTTGAACAGAATACGCCTGCTCTTATAATTAGTATAAGGTTTTTTCAGTTAGTTGAGAACTAAAAAAATTCTCTATTTTAAATTTAAGCTCAAAATTTTTAGATTATATATCTTATTTAAGAAAGTGGCGTTTTTTTATTGTTTCAGTTTTCACACAAGTAATTAAACTTAAAGAACACAAATTTGAGTGGCTCTATGGTGAGATTTTTTTATTGTCCATATTGTGCACATTAATGTGTTGCACTCAGTCAAGCCTTTTAGTAGCCGACGTAGGGGGTGAAAAGGTTCCTTTGATTGATTTGTACCTGTGAATTTTTATAATCTTTGGGCAAGTACCAATTCTAATCGAATTTCGAGTTTTCATTTCTTCTTGATTGGTAAGGTTCAATTCTTTTTATTCCCAAAATATCTCTAATTTTTATTTTGAAAAGTTCAGATTGGTTAAAAAGAACAAGAAAGGTCTGTTTGCGAAAATTCGAAAAATTATTTTCTGGAGACCAGTTCAAAAAACATATCTTTTTAATTTTATGTTAGAAACATAAAGCCTTACTTCAATGCATAGGAAACAGTGGCAAGACTTGTAGTTTTTATATTTTGGGCCTTTAATTTGTTTTCCAACTTGAAAATATTGATTTTTTCAGGTTTTTATCCATTTTTCTTAGATTACTTTTACTACTTTAAATACTCGCCAAATCTAAAGTTTTTTCTCGATATGAATTTTAAAAAGACTTTTTCAACCAAATGGTTTATTATGTGCTTTTAATTAGAATCCGATTTTGTAAACTATAATCTTTGTCAATTTTCATGATTTAATGGGCATGCTGTAAATTCACAGATAATCTTGAATTTTGGTTCTTTTTTGACTTATAAGATTTCATATTTGAATTTTGGAAAGACCTTTGATTTTATTTTGATTTTAGGGAATAAACTCTTCCCTGAATGCACAAGATATGTACATCGAAAAAATTGCAACTCTCGTATTTATTTGATGAGGATATTTTTCTTTTTGACATGAAATTGTCGATTTATATTAAGATTACAATTTTAAATTCTCACCAAATTTTTGGAAGGCTTTTAATTTTGTAAAATTATTTTTTTCGCCTAAAACTTCTTAACTTATTATATACTTTTAATTAGAGTCGCCATTTTTGTGGTTCCATTTATGCGGTGCTGTTTTTGTTAATTTTTGTAATTTTCACGCATGCTTTAAACCTTGATATGATCTCGAGTTTGATTATTTTTCAACTTATAAGGTGACCTTTTTTCTTTTGGAAAGACCTTTAATTAATTTTTCGAAAACCTTGAATTGTTTAAATAAAATCTGACATATAGTAGACCATTTTTGGAAAATTTAAAAGTTTCAACAGACTGATGCAAAAAATATATATTTTTTACCTTTTCTTGAATGTAGTAGAAACTCAAAGTAAAAATTTGATCTTTCTTTTTTTTTGACATGACAATGTCGATTTTTAACCATTTTTAACCTTTTTTCAATTTTTAAAATTTTTTTCTTTAAAAAGTTTAAAGCCACATTTCCACATTGTATCTATCATATTTTGGATATTTTAATATTTCAGAGACATTAAATACCCAGTGAAACCAATAATCCAAGGAAATAAGATCTTAGAAAAAAACTGTAGTTAAAGGAGTAAAACAACAAAATTAGATCTTGTGGGTTTAAAGCATACCTAAAAATCACGAAAATGATCATAAATAGTGCTGCATTCAAAAAAGCATATCCTGATTAAAAGTATATAATAAATTAACTGGTTGGAAAGGTCTTTTTAAGACAAAGAAAATGCTCTTTTCAGAATTCAAATCGAGACCAAACCCTAGATTTGGCGAGTATTTAAAGTGATCAAAGTAATCTAAGAAAAATGAGAAAAATCGATATATTCGAATAAAAATAAGGAGCCAAATACAAGAACTACAATTTTTTAGTGTCTGATGCATTTTGGCCTTTAAAGTACAAAGGTATGATTTTTTTGCATTAACCTTCTGAAAAAAAGCAATTTTTCATAGAAACCCTTTTAGAGGCTATCTATGATGCTTTTTAAGCAATAAGAGGTTTTTAAAATAGAAATTAATCTTCTTTTTAAGACGAAAAAAATAAAATCGTATCAATCAAGAAATAATTAAAAATCGATTTTCTGTGAGGCATTGAACTTTTACTAGTAACAGAACAGCAAAATGTCAAGGAAAAAAATTTTGAAAATGCCTTGAATAAAGGGCGAAATGTCAATCGTTTTGTGTATTTATTAAATATAGAACCTAAACCCAAGAAAAGACAAAATAAAGAAAAATGATATAATCTATGGTTCAAGAATCAAGAATATATATATATATATATATATATATATATATATATATATATATATATATATATATATATATATATATATATATATGAAATTAATAACTTGTTCTTTTTGGTCGGTACAATTTTCTCACAATTGTAATAAATATTTTATTTATTTTAATATTTCCAGAATACTATTAAAGGCAATAAAATTATTTTAACATCGAAACATCCGTTGCGAAACGAAACAAATGCCAGAACAAATCACAACAAACACGTAAGACATTCAGAATGCAACTGAATTATATTTTTCTGTATCGACCGGTAACAGGCTCCTTGCGCCAATTAAATAGCCAGGCTCAAATTGGCAACAACGGTCACGGCGAAGATCCATTACGCTACGTTCGGCCCTGCGGGAGCCAGGCCCTAAATCGCCTGGCTCCATAGAGGTTATCAAAAATTTAACACGGCGTGAGATATCTATAGCGTTAGCTATAATAATTTTTGCCTAAACAGCACAAACAAAACTGAATAGAAATGGGAAATTAAATTTAGTTGCTCTACATATGAGCCACTCCAAAAGTAACACAAATTATCAGCAAGATTAACAAAAATATTGCGATAATTTTATTCGGCAAACACAAAATCTTATTTATATTTGAATTCCTGAAAATTATGGTTCAAAATATTTTTTTTTATAATTTTTATAAAGTTCAAAATTTGAAATTTCTTAACTGTATAAGTTTTGCTGCAAACTTAGGGCTCCTTATATTTAATAGGCAATAAATCAAGCAATGGTCAGAAAAAGCAATATATATATATATATATATATATATATATATATATATATATATATATATATATATATATATATATTGTAACGTACAAGTTCATAATTAAATTAATTAAACATTTGCTCATTTTGCTCATGAAACGTCTATGAAAAAAGGTCTGGAACTTTTTATAAAATTCTATTTCCTTATTTTCGACATAGAACGCCTACGAGAGAAGATCTAGAAATTGCCAGATCACCCCTTTTTCTTATTTTTAATACACCATGTAGTATGAAAACCCATATAGAAAGATCCATAATCTTGTGGTATCCAGAGAAAGGGTATATAAAAGGTCCAAATCGGCTTTCGTGAACAGTTTATTTTAAGACTGGTCGTCCGGAATAAATTGGTGTCGGAAGTAGATAAAATCCAGAAGTGTGCCTTAAAATTGCGCTCAAGGTCAGTTTCATTGGATTTATAATGTGTGCCAAACATCAGCTTTATCAGATAATCAAAAATGAAGTTGATATTGAAGTGACCTTAAAACATACGTTTAAAGTCAGTTTCAAGTTCATAATATCACATTGCCATTGAGTTTATATATGTGTACCAAATTTTAGCTTGATCGGATAGTTAAAAGTGAAGTTAACCTTAAAGAAACCTTGAAATATAAGTTCAAGGTCATTTCAAAGGTCATAATATTGCATTATCATCCAGTTCCGAGCTATTTTAAAATTTCAAGTATCTAGCTCATCAGGAAGTTTATAATAGATTGAAAAGTTTGTACCGAACAGACAAACAAACAGAGAGACAAGAAAGCCAGTTAGTAAAAATATGGAAAATAAACACACTCATTAGAGAAATTCAGGATGCTGGTCTGTCGGCTGTCAGCTAAATTTTTGGAGGTTTATATTATCTTATACAGTATGTGAACAGTGCTGAAAAGAGCATAATATACACATAATATGGGCTGATTGCATGTAAAGTAGCTTTCAAACATCTTAGTAATCTAACATTAATTTAAAGCAATATTTTTTATCAATGAATATATTGAATATTTTAAGTGACATTTTGTTCACAATATATTTTAATTAAATTATTTTGATTTCACAGAGAAATTATATGTATGTATCAATATTTGTTGTGACGTTTCGACAACAGAACAATTAATGTAGAAAGCCATTAGTTTACTAGTTATTAAAAAAAATGTCCGTATATCTCATATTTTAAACTCTTAATCATAATATCCAGGTCAAAGTTTCAGTGAAAAGATTTTCATGATATTTTTTAATATCGATTGATAAGCCCAAAAATTATTGGTTGGCATTTACCTATGCTTAAAAAATTTAAATGATATAAAGCCCTTTATTGTTCAATATAGAGAAGTCCGGGGAAGAGGTAATAATACGTTTTTAAAGGAGATTAAAGTTGAAAATTTTATCTGAATGATTGTATTTTAATCCGTAAACTTTAAATAAATTATTGTTATCACTCCTTATGCCCACGATATAGCCTGCAAAATACTTTATTTATTTAAATGAATAATAAACCAGAAAAATGAAGAGTTCACCCTTATGCTATTTTCAGTGTTTTTTAATCAAAGGGAGGATTCAAATTTTATATTACAACGAAATTGCATTTGTGGTTAAGACGTGATATTTAGAAAAAATGAGTAAATTTTTGTCTATTATCGATACAATTTCTTCTTAAACCTAATTATAAATAAAATAAAGTTTTCCTTCATTCCCCCATTTTATTTGAAAAAGTTACATGCCAATAACGACAAAACCTAAAAAACCAAGTGTCGTTCCCCACAAGCACCAAAGTGGGTTGACTAAACAGCGAAATAGAAAATAACAACGACCCTCGGAAAGCCACAATACTACCGCAACAGGAGGCTTGAAGAGCCCATGGCCTCTCTTATTGTCCATTAAGAATCCAAAAATATCTTTTGGGAGAATGCTCGGGGAATTCAGTGAAAGTGTTTCAATGTTAGAAAATAGAATTAGGCAACAAAGCACCAGAGGGCGTATTTAAAACGCTTATTTTGAGTAAGGGGAAATATTATATTACTACTTATTTAAAAATTTATACAGAGTAGCTGTTGTGCAAGTGCTTAAAAATAAATAAAAGAATGTTGCTAAATAATCAAAAACTATTTGCCACATTTTTACATAATTTGGTAACGATTGATATGCAATTAGAAAAATTACAGAATAATTTACTAAAAATTATATGTCGCGGCAGGAACGTTGTTATGACAGTTTCACTCTAGAGCATTCCTTGATTTACCCAGGTAGATGAGTTTTTTCAAATACAACTAATCGAACATTTTAATTTTTTTTCTATGCTACTAACCTTAAGGCTAAAAATCTAAAATCATCGATCGTTTTACTATAAATAGGTTAAAAGCCTATACTTTAACTTAAAACTTTCCGAAATTGTATCATGCTATAAAAAAAAATAAATTTAGGTTCATATTCAATAGAACATTTTTGGGCTGGAATATCCAAATGGGTAAAAAATTGATAAATCTAGTGAGTAATTGAAGTAAAATTGACTTCATAATCAAGTATCTGAACTTTGAGTTCAAACTTCGCGAATTGATGTTTTCATAGAGTATTTAATTTTTTTTCATGGTAGAAGAGGAATTCTAAAGAGTTTCTAGTCGATTTATAGGTCTTAGGCTCTTTAGTGGTAGTGCAATGCATAGTTTTAACGATGTTGCCTGACTTTTAACCGCATGGAAATAATTTTTTATCGAAATTTCGGCCTATTTTACATTCCAATTTTAAATTTAGTTACCTACATTTAAAAAGTGACATCAAAATCAGTCACAATACGATAGATCTAGATGATAAATGACAGCACATGATCGAATATCTGAACTTAGATTTCAAATTTTTGCAGACTGAAGAATTTTTATGAAAAATTAGTTTTTATTTCTATAGAATAAGTCAATGTATATAGCAATATCCTTTCGAAGAGTTTTAAGTTGATTTGTGGATCTTTGTCACTTTTGAGGCAGAATAAACGTTGATTTTTAATATTTTGCCTTATTTTAGCATCACAAAAAATACATTTTTTCTCAAATTAAAAAAAAATATATATTCAAATCTGTGCCCAACGAGTTTCCCGTAGAATTAGCCTGTCGTCAGAACTAAGGCCGTTTGGTGAATGCTGAGTGAAGTGATAATATTTTTATTTATATTTGGAAATTGCGAATTATTTTATTTCCTGGTATCGAAACGAGTAAAACATCCTAATCGGTATGTCAATTCGAAAATAGTTGTAGTAGAAAGTAACCGACCATTGCCTAAATTATAATGTTATTTTTAATATATAAATAACATCTAATAATAGTTACCGATAAAAATAAGTGTTTAAATCCTCTGGTTGTTGATATTAATAACAAACTTCATATTATAGTAATTTTTAAAAATTAAAGAACTCAAAGGAGTCACGACAAGTAGTAAAACTAAAGCCAAACTAAATAAAAATCTTTGTAAATATTAAACATCAAAAAACCCCTCCCCCACTAAGCATAAATAACTTTTAAACAAATTTATTTTTGTTTAAATCTACTGGTACGATTGAAGTCTATGTAATTCGAAATTTTACAAAAGTTTATTATCGTTTTGAAAATAAAAATGTAACTTTATTGTATTTGTTCAAAGATATGACGCAAAAAAATATATAAAGTTCATTCAATAGTATCGAGCAGGTAAAAAGTAATTCACCGAAATACTACCTGTGGTTTTCGCAATTTCTTCGTGACTACCATTTATTTTTTTAATATAATTATATACTTACCGTCAATCTCTCGAAAGGCAAACCGGTAGATGATGACCCAAAGATTATAAAGGCAGGCAAGTGATACGATCATCGACCAGTAGTAGCACAGTCTACCAGCTGGATCAAAGACGAATGACCACCCTGTTGGACTGCCGCGTAGACGGCCTGAATATGAATCTACACGTCGAAATCCGTAACGACTGGAAAAAATATGGTAGATAAAATTCCTTTAAATTTTTAACAAAAGAAAAATAAGTAAAATGCAATAATTTTATTCATTCACAGCTATAAAGAATTGCTACAAAATATATACTGTGCATATTAAATTAAGAATTTACATTGTCAAATAGGAACCGTGTATTTATTACGGTCTCATAGTTCTAAAATGAGATGTTTTTTGATTTTTCTTCCATTCCAGGGGACCGATTCCATTCAAAATCATGCAGTGAAAATAGTCAAAAAAATAAAATGCTTTCTCCGTAAAATATGTTGTGAATTTTTTTTCGAGGTTTTCTTTTTATATGCTTCTTCAATTACATTGTTTTCGTGGATGCTAAAACGCAGGCAGGGAGAGACAATAATTTTTTTTCTTTTTTCAATGATCGATTTCATTTCAAATTAAACAAAAAGATTTTTAGAAAAGAATGCTCTCTCCGCGAATTATGTCATTATAGAAACCAAAAAAGTGTACATGGATTTTGTCGTTTTCCGAAAAAATCATTTTCGACGAAGTAATCGATATTTAAATTTGGGATTACTGTTTTTGTAGTGAAGGATAATACAGGCGTAATCTAATTTTATTTCCTGATTTATGTCACATGAGTCTTAGATTTCAGGAAAAACATTTTAAAAATTAACAAAATAGCGGCTGTTTCTCGAACCAAAATCCAGAAATTTTTTCACGGTTGCTTGTTATATACTATATATATATATATATATATATATATATATATATATATATATATATATATATACAGGAAGTAAAATAATGAGCAAATTTTACAAGTAGCAACTTGTTTACGAAGTCGATTTTTTGTACAATTTCAACATGCATTCAAGAGATAGGAGATTACGCTCGGAATGATTCGTGTAATACGAGAACCTGCACAGACTTCAATCAATATCAATATTAAGTTTATTATATTGACTTATCGAATACGCTACAATGATACAGTGATTAGATTGTCCCTCAGGATATTTTTTTCGCCACGAATAGAATGCGTCTTTCCGTGAGTCACTCATAGCTGTATCGTAATCAACACAAATTTGTAATCTATCCCTTATAAAATACAGTATTTAACACGAAAGATTTACTTTACAATCTTATCACTGTAACAAAGTAGCGTACTCGACAAGTCGACCTGTAGAATAAACTGATTAGGGGTACTGAATCAAATCCTTGCAGGTATTCGTAATACAGGATTCATCCCGATTGTAATTTCTTGTTTCTTGAATGCATGTTGAAATTGTAGTTGTTGTACGTAAACAAGTTGCTACGTGCAAATATTTGCTCATAAAATTAGACGTTTTAGATAATGGTACGATACATTTTTTGATAAATAAAATATATAACAGCCAACCCTAAAAAATTTCTTTAGTTTGTTTCCAGAAACTGCAGACATTTTGTTAATTTTAAAATTTTTTTTTCTTGAAGCTTATGACTCATGTGACCTCAGTCAAAGAATAAATTTGTCATAAAAATAGAAAATTTGTAATAAAACAATGACTTTACTTTTCTTCATTGCAAAAGCACTAATCTCAACTTAAAAATGGCAAAATACGTACACACTTGTTTGATTTCAGTAATGATATATTTTTTTTAAATTAATGTGTCACCCTCTGCATTTTAGCACCCATGAAAACAATTCTAATTGAAGAAGCATATAACTAGGAACCCTCAAAAAAGAATTCATCAAAAAGAATGCTTTGTCTGACATAATCGCCGCCATTTTGTTAATTTCGGTTATCAAATTTCTTTCTGAAAGTTGTTGACTATAGTGACCTTAATCAAAACAAAAAATTGAATTATGTCGATTAATTATAAAAATATGCAATTCTGAATAAAAAATTACTTCGACTTTTCTTCACTGTAAAAGTTCAAAGTTCAACTTTAAAATCTCACAAAACGGTAAATTACGTGTACACTTTTTTGGATTCCAGAATAATATATTTTACGGAAAAAGCATTTTCATTTTTTGACTATTTTCACTGCAAACAACAAAAATTATCACCGATTTCTATAATCGTCGTGAATTCGATTTTAACAATACCAAAATATTAACTCAGACCCAAACCATTACAAATTATTCATAAAAGAAATGATTGAATTTAAAAAAGGAAATAACGCCAATAACAATAAAAAACATATAAGTATCCTCAGTTAAATTTAGAGCAACTTAATTAACCAGAACTAAATTATCAAAAGTATATAAATAAACAAAAAAATAAACGCTTCAACTTATTTTAAACCCTTTACAAATCTTATTTTATAAAATATTCTGGACACTGTATAGAGTAAAATTAAAAATAAAAAAAAAGAGCACAAAAAATAAGTCATAAAATCACATCAGATCAACGATATGTTTAATAATTGTAATATTAAAAACATATAAAACTTGTCAATGCTTTCAAAGTTTTCAGTGTGTGTTTTAAATGTTTTTCGTTTGTAACTTTATGTAATTCTTCTGTTTAAGGCAAATTAGGAAAATCTTGAAGAAGCACATTATCACGTGGGAAACGTCGTAAATATAATAACATACACGCATATATATATATATATATATATATATATATATATATATATATATATATATATATATATATATATATATATATATGTCTATAATATTTATTATAATTTTTTAATCTTTAATATAAAGTTCATTATCTAATAATTATATCAATTTAAATATTTTCGGACTAAAAAATTTACATGTTGCTAGTTCTTTCAATATCGGTATTGGGGGGTTTTGGGGGCCTAGACTACGAATCTAAAATTACTATAGCAGAAAAACTATTTGTTTTGTAAATTTTCATTCAGAAACGGTATTTAAAGAATCAAAGTACTTTTTTTTTGTTCAAATCAGTGTGGTCCACTATCTTGAATAAAATAATGGGTACCTTTTTACGTTCTTAGAAACTCAACTAAATTGAAAACTAAGAATCGAAAAATACAATTTTTATTAAAAAATTTAAATGACTTGTAAAAAACTGCTAAAAATCAAAAAAAGAAACATACATTTTTATGTGAAATTGAAATTTTGAAGTTGGGGCCAAATTATTACTAAATGAAACAAATAACTACTGACACGAGATACATACAAGTTACGGTAAAAAAGGAATTACAAATAAAGTATTTCTTAATTTGATCAGATATTAATTTGGTGCCGACTTCAAAAATTTCATTTTCATGTAATAATTTATATTATTTTTCGCTTTTTAGCGCTTTTTTAGAAGTCGTTTCAATTTTTTTATAAAACCTTATGCGTTTTTTTGTAATTAGTGTAAAATTGTGGTGCATTACAAGCTTAAATCATATTTTAAACACTTTTCAGACCTCATAAAGATCTATTTTTAAGGAAAGTGTCCCAAACGGTCTAACGTGACGATGCGAATGTTCCGTTTTACAAAAAATGACAAACATGCTTATAGTGACAAAAACCGATTAATCGTAAAAATGTAGTGCTCGGCCATAGTAGCCGAGTGTGAAAGTGCTATTTTACAAAAGATCCCTGTATCCACTTATTTGGAAGGATATAACAAATGTACAAATCATTACTTGATTGAAACAGATAATATGATGTTTTCATGACGACTGGTGATGGCATTACATAACAGCACTACGTCCTCACGTTGTAGGAATTGATATTGTTGCTTTTTCTGGTAAATTGGTATTTCATCAATTAAGTGTGATCCAGAATACTTTTCCTATTGTTTTAATAATATGTATGTTAAATGCTTATTATGCCAATGATATTTACACAATGGACAAAATATAGTGGAAATTGAAGTTTTTGTTTATTAGTAACTATGACCAGAAGTAAAATGATCATAAAATTAAACTTAACGGGGAAGCTTTACTAAATATGCAAAAAGTGCGTGATTTTATGCTTTATGGTCCTCATCGTTTTTTATGAGTTACCTAAAAGCAAGAAGCAATAATGGATGTAGGAGGTGATAAAACAACTCTATACATACGAGTTGAAAATCTATAACTCTAGCAGAGGGTTACATAGATGAATCTATTGTAAATGAATTGGATTTTGCCAATAAAATTAATGGTTCTATAAGTATTGGATCTAGTTCCTCCACAACCACATATGTGCAAAAATAAACTATAATCAAAGGTAAAAATTATAATTTAGATATGGATACTAACTTTATACCGATCTAAAATTTCAACAATTGTTTAACTATTATAATTGTTTACAATTTATAATGTTAATTATAATTTTCATGCTAATAAGAACAAGAATGTAAATAAGAAGTTTTGCAAATAAAATCAGTCTTTTTCATATTAAATGTGAATTCTGAATACTATGTGCTACAGTGTGTTTTTTCATAATACAGATAAATTTCAAGCAATAGTCCCGATTTAAAATTTGCCCAAAAAAAATTGTTTTAATATTTACAAGTCGTGTAGAATACATGTTTAAAAAAAATAGGTTGGGGGAACATGGGAGTCAATATAGATGGTGAACGATTAAACCACCTACGCTTTGTTGACGATATCGTGTTGATTTCTGACAACCTTGAAGAAGCCCAAGAATTACTAAGGACACTAAGTGCAGCGTCAGATGTGGTAGGTCTAAAAATTAACCGTACAAAAACTCAATGTATGACAAACTTAGTTCCAAGTAGCAACATATTCCTAAACGAATCTGAAATCGAGTATGTAACATCTTATAAATAGTTAGGCCATGAACTGAAAATAAACCGAGATAACCAGACCTGCGAAATTCAATGACCCATAACACTAGCATGGGCGGCGTTCGGCAAGCTGAGAAAGGACGTATTTAAAAGCAATATACCGATTTGCTTGAAAAGAAAGATTTATGAACAGTGTGTGCTCCCTGTGCTCACGTACGGTGCAGAAACTTTAACACTCACTAAGAAAAGAAAAAATTAGAGTGACTCAGCGAACCATGGAGAGGTCGATGTTGGGAATAACACTGAGAGATAAAGTTCCAAATGTAATTATTAGAACTAGAACAGGGATCAAGGATGCTATAGAAAGTATAACACATATGAAATGGAACTGGGCCGGGCATGTGGCGAGAATGGTAGACGCTCGGTGGACTAAACGCATTATAGAGTGGCGTCCTAGGTTCCAGGCATTTAGAAGTAGGGGCAGACCTCCAACACGGTGGACGGATGATATCAAGAGAATCGCAACAAACTGGATTCCATCAGCACAAGATCTGGAACATTGGAAATGATTGAGGGATGCCTATGTTCAGCAGTGGACGCTACAGGCTGTGTGGTGATGATGATGATGTGAGGTCGTGTAGAAAGTATAGTATTTAATGGCTATTACTTAGTCCGATGAACTACAAAACTCACGATGTATTGCAAACCTCTAATTCGCAAGTTATAACCAAAATTGCATGTTCATCAGATTAGATAATTTTTTTTTATATTTTTGACTACTTATATGTTAAACAGTTGGGAAGCCATATCACGGCACTTTATTTGATCCCTTTATCTAAAAGATAATTATGTAAACTTACTAAAAATATTTGAAATAAGAAAAAGTTATATTTATTAGTGAAGTTAGGCCAAATTGTCTTTTTAACAAGAAATGTGCCTTCGAATGCTTAATGAAATTTATTTTTATACCTAATAATATTATCCTAAGCCATCAATTAAAATATCCATTAGCATATTAATTCTCTTTTATATTTCCAAGTTTAATGGGAATTGTTCTTATATATAATAACACTAAACTGAGATATCAATTAAAATATACATTAATATACATTAGTGCATTATTTCCACCTCGCGTTAACGTATTTTGATAATTAAATTCCTTCATACAAGTACATTAATCCCATTGTAAACGGTTAAATCCCAGTATTTCTGTGGATTTGCGTGTCGCCTGCACCGAATCGAATTTTGTAGAATGGGTTTAACGATCCCAAGATGCCGTCAACTGTCGTCATCGTATAAATGTCGCGACGGTTTATTGCACTCTTTACAATGTTACGTTGTTGAATCATTGGTATCTTGAACATATATGAGATTTTATTTACTTATTTTTCACATATATATATATATATATATATATATATATATATATATATATATATATATATATATATATATTTGCTCTTATTCACCTAAAGGCTACATTTTTGTTTTTATTAAAAGTAGGTAATAAGTATTAACGATGAATAAAAGAAGAATATTTGTCAAATTTCCACTATATTTAACTAAAAAACTTGACCCATTTCGGTTAGCGAAACGCGTTAAGTTTTTTAGTTAAATATAGTGAAAATTTGACAAATATTCGCCCTTTATTCATCGTTGAATATGGATTTCCATCAAGTAAAATTTAATAAGTATTAAGATATTATTACCTTTCGGTGCCGTTACAGCTACTACTACTTAAATGATTTGAAGATGGAGGATTGGTTCCCGCTGTAGACCCTGGTGCTGTTCTCCACGCCCCTAAGAGCGGCGCTTCACCTGAACTTGCTAGTGTTACACTAGTAGGCAATTTTAATCTACCCCGTAGGTCTTTTCTGAAAAATAAATAATACAATAAAATATATCATTCACACTTAGTTACTGCTTCTTTTTTTTAAAAAAAATTGAGTGCTGTTCCATTCAACTTAATTTAAGCTGATAATTATTGAAGTTTTTTCCCACTGCCGTAACAGAAATCAATATCTTACAAAAAAAAAACTAAAACTGAGTACAAAAAATTGCAGTTAAAGGTAAAAAGTGATTATAAAATATTTTAAATTACAACCCATTTAATAATTATATATTTACTCATTTACTTAGCACTTTCTTGAATTCGGCGCCATAGTAGTTCAAAGGCTTATTTTAAACTAATTATAGGTAGATTGGTATTTTTTACAGACTACATTTTATATTATACTGTATTTTTTGCATAGCTTCTGATCTATTGATCATTTCTATTTACGTTAGTTACGAGTGCCTTTGTGTAGTTTCGAGGTATTTTCTATAAAAATTAAATTTGATGTCTCCTTCAAAAAAGATGACTAAATCAGAAAAGATAAAATTTTTTAATGCATTTTTGAAGTGAGTTTAGTTTTTTTTTGTGAAAATAATTTATTTCAACTTTTTTAGTTTCAATGAGTCTCTAGAATGGGTAGTCCTAATAATATTACACGCATGCATGAAAGACGTTCAAAGTAGAAACGAGAATAATTTTTGGTGAGATAATGTGATAAAGACAACGGCCCAAAGAGGAACAGGTAAAATCGCTTACGAAGAATTTTTTTTATGTTGTTTCAGTTTTCCATCTCGTTTTTGTGGATGTCCCTTACAATATACTGAAAGAAAATATCTTATGCCAATTAAAAATAATGCGCAAAAACGTTCACACGTTGACAACCTACCAAAAAAATATTTAAACTGGTTTCCCTTGATAGGAATGGTTCAAAAGAACCGAACCTAATGAGCCGACTGAGGAAAAATCTGGAACATCAACTGGGGAAACCCATAGTCAGGCTCTTACTGCACTAAAGATAGCTCCGGACAAATACCTGGAAGGAAAGTTGACCCCGAAGTGGGTAAAATAAATTCAAGTGGCACTTAACAACGAAATTTGGAAGTGCGAATTTGGCAAAGAACCGCAGTTCCCGGACACATCTTAACAGGACGGGTTGCTGTTCGTGACCTGTGTAGATGAGTAGACGAAAATCTGATTGAAGGGCCCAGTCCCTTGTCTAATGCCTTGGAAGGGCGCAAAAGTGCCAATGCTCAGGATACTACAAGTTAACCTACAGCAAAGTAAGGAAGCTTCCGCGATCCCAAGCAAATGCCTAGCTAATGGAGATACTGGCATCCAAGAGCCCTGGCTAGCCAGGAAACGCATAGCTGGGCTAGGAGAAATTAAGTGTAAGCTAATCCCAAATTACCGCCTTGAAAACGTCAGAGCCTGTATCCTAATCAATCAGCAATGAATTTTTATTAAAAAATCCTACATCGAATTCAACATTTCAATAAAAAAAAGCAATACAATATAAAAAGTAAGCAACAGAATACAATATAATAGTTTAAAAGAGTAGCTAGCTTTCCAAGTAAGCCTTAATAGAATAAAAAACCTTAGCATAAAGAAATGAAATTAGTTGTTTCATAAACTACTTTATCGGTAGCTTTTTGAAATTCTCGGACAACTTGGTAAAAACACACGTATTTATGCCCTCTCTTAAAGGCTGAAAGTCGATGGACGTCAATTAATATATTAGGCTTACAGCTGGTATTGTGTTCATGATTATTTGACGAAAAGATAGTGGGATTTCTTCTAACAAACATTGCCGCCCTCAAGATAGCTCGAGAAGGAAATGTCAGAAGGTGGTTCTCAGAAAAAAATCTACGACAACTCTCCGCAAGACCCAACCGAAAGACAAGGATAAGCAAAGTTCTCTGTTATACAAACACTCACTTCCGGTCCATAGACTGGCACCAAAATGGAACCATGTATTTTAGGTGGATATATGCAAGTGCATAATATATGTAGATAAGTTGTTTCTTATCGAAACTAGCTTTGAGATTTAGTATAACAAAATAAGCCGAATTCAGCTTACCGACAACATGTTGTATGTGGCTTAACCAACAGTTTATAATCCAACAAACCACCCAAGAACCTTACTAAAATCAGCCTAGAGATCTTCTCTCCACTAAAAAATCACAAACTTTCCTCCTCTTATGGAAAATGATTTAGGCGGTCTTGGATGCATTTATCGCGAGCCAGTTTCTTTTACATCATGTCTCAATATCAGATGGTATCCTCCCAGCTACAATTTATAATTCTTCAAGGTTTGAAGCCCCCACGACCACACTGGTATCATCAGCAAATAGGGCTAATTGTGATTTACCATATATCATATAGTTAGCAAGATCATTGATGAATGCCAGAAAGAGTAACGGAAAGAGTATAGAGCCGTGGGGAACTTCAAGAGAAAGTTTACTTGTAGAAGAAAAGGTATTGTTGATCTTGACCCACATCTTACGTATTATCAGAAAAGAACCAACCCATCCCTTGCACGGTCCCCGACTTCCCATTGCCTCCAATTTAGCGAGCATGCTGCCCAGAGCTACACAGTCAAAGGCAAGAGTAACGTTAAAAAATATACTCAGCACTACGTCCAACAAAGCCAATCTGGTAGTAGTTGTATCATGATTCTGTATAAAACCATCCTGACAGGGGCTAAGAACCCGATTTGACTCTATGAAATCCAATAATCTGGATGTTCAGTAAGAAGAAGATAGTTGATTTTCTCAGACTGAAGGACTACTTCATTATTTGGTATATTATTATTTAGGCACTGAATATTTGCATGCATAACTACTAGACTGAACTATTTGCGTCTGTAAATCTGTTGAAGATGTGGAAAATTTGGATCCGTGCCATGACTGGGCTTGTCGAAGTTGCCCAAATTATATTTATCGTAGTATATACCACTGAACCAGAAGTCGAGTGATGGATTCTCTGGTACGCCCACCCTGCCTTCTAAGATAACAAAATTTGGACTTTAATCTAAAACATCCGCAATGCTGTCGATAATCTTCACGCAGCAGTCCCAGGATATTTTCTTCGGAAGTATTAATATCAAGATTAGATACACAGAGCCCTGATAAACCTATTTGGGTCTGGCCAATGTTTAGACTTGCTATTTTCGTCTGAGTAAAAATTATGCCATTTGCCATTTTGCCGGGTTTTTTTGTGATTTTCTATTAGTTTGCGCTTTGAAGCACCAAGTATTAATATTCTGTACAACAACTTTCTGAACCTGATCAATACAGCATGCAGGAATTAAATCTCAATCATCACAGCATGTAAAATTTACATCCTTATCCATAGGTGGTAACACAGTGTTGGTTCCATGTTTGCTCTGAATTGTCAGCCAAGGGCCACAGGTCGCCTGTATCTTGTGTTCAACAAATTTAAAGACTTCTTTGTTAGTTTCTCGTTGTATCCTCAAATCTTGTTCCAGCGTCTGAAATTTTCATTCCAGTCCCAAGGATGAAACATAAGCTATGAAGCTAATTGATTTCTCTTCTAAGGATGAACTACCAAATGACAGGAGACCACAAAGTAACGATGATAATCGCGATTTACCAGTCACATGACTCGCTCAACCCACCCCCATTATTGAAACTGCTAATTCAGGACATCAAACATGCAGGCTATTGTGGGGATGGACCCAAACGCAAACCATCCGGCGTTCAACAGCACGACAACTACATAAACAAAAGAGTATTATACAATTACTTGGAGATTCTAAATCGCGGAAAAGAACTCACTTTTATTACTAAAACTAGTACTGAGATAAACGACATAACCTCGGCCTCATGTAAGCTCTGCGGAGCCATCACTCTCGGTGACAGATACATCTACATGAAGATGGTAGATGTAGAAAGACAGACTGCGCTGTATCGTGAGCCGAGATCCACAAACTTGGAAAAATACAGGAATGATCTAAGCTTAAACATCCAAAATGGCAAATCGAACATAAGAAATAATGTGAATATTGCGTTAAGTTCTGCTTAACTACAAAAAGCAATCATAACCTCATACCACAAAAACGGAGTGTAGAATTGTTAAGAAGTGTCCGAGTTTTTAACGTAAGAAGCGGCATTCTCAATAGCTTATTGCATGAAACCAGCGAGGTATTTTTCTAGTTTTTGAATGGCAGAGTTGTAAGAGCTAACGATGCGTCGTAGAGGATATTTTGCTTGTTGAGTTTTGGAGGTCCGTATAGTCTAGGGCACCTGCTGGATTTTTCCCGTGGTTTTAGCTTCTTTTTGACATTCAGTTCTATGACCTACAACCAGCAAGCACAGAAGATGCTATATGAGATTTTGGCGAAACGTCTGCAAACTTTTACAAAAAATCAAACGAACGAACGGATATATTCCCGGATTAATACTAAATCACATGTTCCCATCCGTGAAACACTACGCAACAACACATTAGAGTTTCCTACTAAGAAATTAACCCTAACATATTCAACATCGTACGAAGTTTAAACATCAAATAAACATTTACATTTGTATTTTTATATAGTGATACATCATTATTATTGACGAAACGAAAAATTTTCGACCATTTACTAGACAAGGGAATACCGACTTTGCCGTAATTCGAACGCCGGTCAATAGGATAATTCTTGATTGGTATATGAAACCGACTGCATCCGGTAGATTTTTAATTTATTTCTCAAATCATCCAAAAACTCAAAAATTCAACACCATTATTGCCATGAAAAACAGGATTGTCCATATTAGTGATGAAACTTTTATAAAAGATAATTTTAGGAAAATAAACCATAATTGTGTAAAACATTTGAATTTTTAATGGATATAGAAAACTAAAATTCTAACTAGGGTTGATTTAAATATGTTGCCAATTTAAAAATAAATTAAAAGAGGTATTTTTGGAGGTCTTATGTACAGTTTATAGTTACCTTCTATGTTTCCTTGATAAGTCTAATTCACTAGCAGAGCTTACGTTTGCTGCCCTATTAACATAGGCGGCTGGTAAACTATCCCGCGATGAGGAAAAGAATCCCTCTTGTTGGAAACTACTTCTCTCTGACGGACCACACTTGGACATGCCGAGCTTACAGCCCACTAGATCTGAAAATAGTAATTAAGTTGAATTTTTTACCCTAAATCTATAGAAGGGAGAAACTTGTGTGGAGAAAAATTAATATAATGAAAACTAGTTTTTCTGCTTTATTCAAAATATATTGTTTCTAATAATATTTTTTATATTTTTACATACCCAGAAAACCTAAATACTTACTAAGTAGGCTTTGCCTAGACACGCTTTTCAGCACTCTGTGTACGCTTTCCGTGCTAGTCTTGTGAGGGGGTCTGGAAGCACAAGCCGGTGGAGTGAGTACCACATCCAAGCCCCCTCCGCTGCCCCTCAGGCGCTCCCCGACCATGCAACCACCCGACGTAATAATGCCTGCAAACAAAAGGATACTTTAATATTAAGGTTTAAACTATTTTTATATTTTTCACAAAAAATACTGACGAGATAAATTCAATTCTTAAATCTGATTACTAAGAAGATATTAGATTCGAAAATTTCAATTAGTTTTTTGTGTAAAATATTTGTTTAGTGTAATTTCCTATATTAGAAATTTTCGATTTTTGTAAAGACATACGTATATTGTTAACGTACGTGGAGCTAAACTGTTCTGCATCAAAATCCTATCCGTACAAAACCGTGTACCTGGGTAAAACTGTATAGCACTGATATTTTGTAAACTAGTTTAAATTTCTCGCTCGCGCGCTGTCAATAGGTAGCAACCAACACAATCTATTCTTCAGCAAACACATACCAATGTTATGAACTTGTTGAAAAATATTGTTTTTTGAGTGATTTGATCTTATTTATGTACCAAAAAAAGTATATTTCTTGAAGTTTCTACGATTTCTAGGTAAGTTCAATTGAATATATGGTAAATTGTGTATATTTATTTTTTAATCATGAAGTTATTACCGGCGAATCAAATCTATGAATGTAGTGGTGCGTAAATATATATGTGCTGTGCTTCTGGGCAAAACCGTATGGAGTTCAACCGGCCGGATTGATTATTATATGTTTTTATCCGTCTGTTTCAATAATGATTATTAAATAAATGTATGCTTGTTCCTGTTTATCGATGTGTCCGACATGCTGCGAAATTATAAGAGGATTCCTAACAGGCAAAACTGGGATAGGGAAAATGTGAAAAAAAGCAGTCAAAAGTGTGATTGATGGCGATTTTGGGTATATAAAAGCTGCGAAAACTTACAGCGTACCCAAATCCACATTAAAAATTATATTAATAAATACTGGTTAAGGGGTGATTTAGTTATGGCAACTAGTAAAGGATTAGGACGATTCAAGCCAATATTTATTACATCATCTACTGAACAAGAACTCATTGAAGAATATGGTGGTACTTGTTTAAATGAAGACTGCATTTAATGTATTAATTGTAACGGATGGGCTAATGAAAGCTGCACTGGTTTGGATTCAGAAAAGCTGCCTTCTTTTGAATGTCTATCTTGCATTGCTAACCATTGGCTTATATATGGGGCAAAATCGAAAAGTGGATTCTGTCCCACCCCCGGAGTAAAACCGGAAAAAAATTATTTTGTTTTTGTGAGACTATAATGTTTCTATTAAATTTAGTTAATTTGTCACTGCTGTAAAATGTATCATAAAATATTCCGCAATAAACATAGTAGGAATTATTCTTGTATTAATATGTACAACTAAGCTAGAGGACCTTAACCTTAGCTTTATGGTTTTGATCCGGTCTCCCCTATCTTGCACCAGTTTTGAGGGAGAGGGTCAACAGGATCACAAGAGGCAAAGTTACTTTTTCTTACGTCCACCCTAACGAAATACCAACTTTAAAATACTTCAAATAACAGAAATGAGTTTCTAGTTTAAGAACTGAACTAAACTGGCATATAAAATTCATTGTGGAGACTTTTTATTGATGAACAAATTTAAATGCTTTTTTGTTTTGTTACAGAAATGAATAGCTACCCATTCCTGTAACTCATGGCCTAATGTGAAAAAAACTAAAACATTCGGGTGTTCTTACACCGATATGAAGCTAGTGACACTATTTACAGGATAGTAAGCTGTGTACGATAAATATTGTTATTTTTATGTTAATTAAACAGTAGAACAAAGGCTAACCATTATACCGTAATAATATATATATATATATATATATATATATATATATATATATATATATATATATATATATACACTGAGAGGCAAAAATTTATATTGATTATATTTAACTTAATAGTTGTGATATTTGCCTCAGGAATAGCCACAACTACTTTGAATCAAATAAGAGAGTTAAAATAAATTGTTTTTAATTACTATTAACCCAATTATTGTTTACTAAATAGTTATCAGACCGTGGGTGCAAATACGAATACTGCGGCAAACAATAGTAAATAATTCGTCCATATTTATAGATCCATAATCTCATACAATATGGTAATTATTATCCAACAAACTCCTAATAAATCTCTAAATTGGTATACTGATATTTGCTTATTACACATGACCATATTATATTGTATTAAATCCTTAACTACACAGGTTATACGATATATTGAATAAAACGCTTTTACATTTACAATTAATCAGAAAATTATATCAAAATAACCAATATGTCACAACAATTACCCAGAAGTTAATTTGGAAAATCATTCTTCTGTACAGGTATGAAAAATCCAAACTGGAACGTGGACGTTCCTTAAGTAAAATAAAGAAAATACTATATTATTAACCAAACCAGAGTGAGACAGAATGCAAGCATCGTAAGCATCGAGATACGTGCTTAAATTTACTAAATTAGCAGCTTCGCCCTAGGGTGAGGAGTAATAAAATGCTGGCGCGGTGATAGCGGGCGGCAGCATACGCTACGTCCTAGCAAAACACGAGGGTTCCAAGTTATTTACTTTCTTTATATCTAGACCGTTGAAGCGTAAGTACCGAGTATTGATATTTCCGTAATTCGCGCCAAATTTTTTCATTTAAAATGGTAGTTTATTCCACGGAACAAAAAGTGCAGATTATTAAGTGGTACTATACTGGTAAAGGTATGAATGAGATAACCGGCAGATTTGCATTTACGTACGAAAATCATCCTATTCCTTCAAAATCTAGGATTTCGGAAATTAATAAAAAATTTGAGGCAACTGATTGACTAAAAATTTGTAAAAAATGCACAAATGATAATGAGAAGCAACCGGTTCCTCAAATTACTGAAGAACCAACAAATCGAGAGACTGACATTGGTGGTTTAACGGAGACTAATTTTCCTTCGAATAGTACTGCAATTGCCGTAGGACTTGATATCAACACTCGCTGTTGCAAATTACGAACAACTCAAGAAATTTTTCGGAAGAACGTATGGTGTTCTTTGAGGACATGATGGATGGCTAATAGGGACGACAGGTTCATCAGCAACATTTTGTTTACTGATGAATCTTCATTCTCCTTGCACAGCCGTCACAATCCTTCTATCACCATAGGATATTCTAGAGAGAATCAACATCTCAATATTCCTAGAGAACAGAATACTTTCATAGGGCTAATGTACGGGCTGATATGTTAGGGGATTTTATCATTAGACCCGTTTTTATTAATAAGTACTTAACTGCCAACAAATACTTGGACTTCAGCACTGAATGTTAATTTTGAGGAAATTTGGATTCAGCAGCTTAGTTGCCCTGGTCATAATGCGAGGGAAGTGTAACAGTTTTTGTAAATTATATTTCCAGAGCGCCTTATAAGCACAAGGAGAACCATTCAAAAGCAACCCAGGACTTCCGATTTGCCTTCAAACCATTTTTTTCTTCGGGGTCATGTTTCCCAAATAATTTATCGAAACAGATACAAACGTGTTAATAATTTGGATGAACTGAGACACAAAATTAGTGAAGTTCTCATAAATAGAGCCCCTGGAGTTTTGGCAAATACGCGAACCGTATTTTAAAATGGACTGGTTTATTGTCTCGCTCAAAGGGAAAGCCTGTTTGAACACCCCTTGTAGAATTTTAGGTGTTTTTGTTGATTTAAATAGAATTTAATTATTTGTTTATTTATTTACTATTACTGAATGTGTAACTTTTATTTTTTACCAAAATCAAAGTTTATTTTTGAGAATGATTTTTAATTTTAAAGTGGTTTATTAACTAAATTACTTAGAAATTCCGGTTGTTTCACTAGTATTATTTTTATTAGACTCAATGATTATTTTGTAACAGAAATACCAGTTTTCTTTAGGCTGAACGGTCAACAAAAAATAGTTTTTTGTATTTCGACTATTTCATGCATTTATAATAATAAATGCATTAAATAGTCATTAAATATTCCAAATTCGGTCGATTACGTTATAATTTTAGACAAAAAGTAAAATACCTTCTCATTCGTTTCAAGCTGATGTTCGTTTTTAGACTCGTATGGAAGTTAGAGAGGGTAATATGCCACGTAGGCGTTCCTTGACAATCGTCTGTGCCGAACTAACCAGAATGGCCTAGAGGCCAAAATTGAAAAAAACGTGACCAAAATAAAAAAGAAAAAATTTCTAGTTATGCAATTTAAATCAGAAGGTTGGCTATAGTAACGTTTCTATTAAATCTCTGTAATATGAGCGGCCAGTCTTTTCTTTCTAAGATTTCGTTTCAGGTCAAAGGCAGCAGTCGTGTGAGAGCGCCGCGCCCAGTTAGTATGTCGAGAAAATCTGCATCATATAAAAGAGTTCTCTGTGCCACTTCAGCTTCAGTACGTATAACTTATCTATGACGATGATAGATGGCTAGGTGAACGCTGTGGCTGGAACGAAATCGGTTCAACGTTATTACCTCTGCCAAACAATATATCAGTTCAACAACATTGATACGACGATGAACTCTACATGTATGTATTCGATGTTTCGAATGCTGCTGATATTTGACTAAAATGTGGTTGTCGGATTTACATTGTCTTTATTTCTATTTATTTTTACGACGTTTCGATTAGGTTGTATCTCTAATCGTTATCAAGTATAAACTGAATGTTTTGTCTTAAGACTACGAGTTTATATAGGGACTGTGTCCATTGAAGCGCAAAATTTCGCTTCACTGTACACACTTCAATGATTTGATGTTACGAAGTAGTGGTTGGCAAAAATTATGTATCTCAACACTCGGTTTACTGAAGATTCCATTATTGTTTTTAATGTAAGCTGGTTTCAAGAATTTTCTTTTTTTTTTCATGTTTGGTTCCATATATATATTGCCGCAACTTCAGACCATTTTATATGGTGTTGTTTATCTCACGCATGTTCTGCAGTATCTGATCTCGACGTTTTTCCTTTTTGAGTATAATTCCCCGTTTTGTTACAACAAAATGAAGAATCATAGTTCTAATCATTCTGTTTTAACAAAACGGGGAATTATACGCAACCTCTATAATCGCGCTATATCAATATGCAATAATGTCGGTTCATTGGAAAAAGAGGTAGCAAATATTAAATCCGAACAGAATGGTTATTCTTTGAAACTAATTGACGATGTTATAAATAACTTTAGATGAACGAACACTGGACAGCAAGAAACACATTCCTTCTTCACAATTCCGTACATTAAGGGAACTTTAGAGAAAATAAGACGAATTACTAGTAGTTATAATGTAAAAACAGCCTTTAAATCAGGAAATACACTTAGAGTTCATTTAACAAAAACAAAACTAAAAACTACCGGTGTTTACAAAGTTCCATGTGAGTGTGGTGAAATGTATACTGGAAAAACCAAAGGACCACTAGAAGTTAGAATTAAGGAACATAAACTCATACACAAAAAGGAGAAACGTCGAGATCAGATATTTCAGAACACGCCTGGGATAAAAAAAATACCATATAAAATGGTCTGAAGCTGCGACAAATATATGAAACCAAACATGAAAAAAAGAAAATTCATAGAAGCAGCTTATATTAAAAACAATAATGGAATCTTCAGTAAACTTCATTAAATCATTAAGGTGTGTACAGTAAAGCGAAACTTTGCGCTCCAATGGACCAGTCCCTATATAAGCTCGTAGTCTTAAGACAAAACATTCAGTTTATACTTGATAACGATTAGAGATACAACCTAATCGAAACGTCGTAAAAATAAATAAAAATGAAGACAATGCAAGTCCGACAACCACATTTTAGTCAATCTACAACCCTCAAACAAACTGCTTGTATTTGTCGTATCAACGTGACACACAGAAGTGGCAAGCCCGTAAGCAGAAAGACAAAGACGGAAAAGCACAGACAAAGGCCGCCATCCAACAGGCCTTTAAGGAAAGAGGTTAGGACTTCTTGTTGACATTCCAATGAAAGGGTTAGGAAGCACTAACTATGGCAGCACAGCTCGACGTTTTTTCGAGAACAGTGAAGAGTCAGCTATTATAACACGAGTAAAGCGGGAAGTGATCCTCCGGTTTCACGTCATTTTGCAAACTATTTGAAGCGGACCATAAACTGCAATAGAGAAACAAGATTATTCTTCAAAGAATATTCTTGGTATAACATGCTAACAGGAATCCACAAATTAGTTATCCAAGGCCAAGACATCATAGCATTTGCAGCTATCGAAAGATGCACAAAAATCAACGAACAAGCTGATAAGAAATTATCGCCTAGACTTTGCCCGAAAATGTTCTCGCGAAAAAAATATGGAAGATGTGTTCCAAAACTTTTGGCGTCGACGGATCCTTACATTGTTTTTTAACTTCTTAAGGATTGGGATAACAATTGGTACGTATTGGAGAATGAGAAAAGAGCTATTAACAAAGAAGGCAATGATAGAAAAATTCTTTTTATTATTATTTTTATTAAAGTCGTTTTATGTATTCATTTATGTTAATCAATAAATACTATATTAGTTACAAATTATTTGCATTGGTATTTGTTGAGAAGTCCGAAGCATACAGGAAAAAGTACTTTCGCCTTTTAACGATTATCGATATCCACGTATTTATTTTTAAAATGCACCTTGAACTCAAGCGCAATATTTTATTCATAGAAATACAATTATTATTAACCGACTTCTAAAAGAAGGAGGTTCTCAATTCGTCGACTATGTATTTTTTTTTATGTATGTACACCGATTACTCCCGAACGGCTACACCGATTTAAATGAAATTTTTTACGTTATGTTCAAGAAGTTGCTGCGGTGGTCCCATATTTTTTAGATGAAATTGGTGCAGTAAAATCCAAGATGGCGCTTACAATATGGCGGCCAAAACAATTAATTTTGTCGAATTTTCTCCAAAATTGGTATGGAGAAATTTTCAAGGTTGTACCCAACGAATCTGAAATTAGTTTTAAAAAATTCAAAATGGCGGATTCAATATGGCGTACAAAAAATTTAATTTTGTCCGATTTTCTCTAAACTTGGTATGGGGAAGTTTTCGAGATCGCACATGACGAATCTAAAATTATTTTTAAAAAAAATTCAATATGCCGTATCCAATATGGTAGATAAAAAATTATTTTTGTCCGATTTTTTCCAAAATTGATATGGGGGAGTTTTTGAGCTAGCACGTTACGAATCTGATATTATTTAAAAAAAAAATTAAATATGGCGAATCTATGATAGCAGATTAAAGATTCTACATCTCTCGATTTTGTTTAAAGTCAGGATGGGGGGGATATTGTTAGTGTTAATTACGAAATTAAAATATTGTTGGAAAAACTCAATCTGGCGGATTCAATATGGTGTCCTAAAAGTTTTACATTTTTCGACTTTCTCCAAAACTGATATAGAGGGTTTCTGAGGGTGTAAATTATGAATTAAATAGTATTTTTTCAGGATTCAATGCGGCGAATGCAATATAGCTGACTAAAAATTTTCCATTTTTCAATTTTTTCCAGACTTGGTATTAGGGAGTTGGGGGGTAGTGTATTACGCACATGAAGTTAATTTTTTATAAATATTAGGTTGATAAGATACAATATGAGGGACTTAAAATTTTACATTTTCCGGTTTTATCTAAAATTGATATTGCGGAGTTTTTGGGGCGTATACAAACTCAATATGCAATATAAAATATATCAGGCTAAGAAATTTACGTCCCAAATTCTTTAAGAATCGATATTGGAAGGTTTTGGGGCCTACATTACGAATCTAAAATTAACTTGAAATTTAAGATAGTGGATTTACTATTACAGACTAAATATTTGTCTGACACAAATTCATTGGTATTTGGAGAACTCTAAGAATCAAGGAATTTTTAGTGGTTTATTTTAGAGTGATTTACAATTCTGGATAATATGGGTAATTTTTTGCCACCTCGGAGTCATTGCGAGATACACTAATCTCGATTAGCACTTAGTTCAAATAATTTATGAATATCATAATGAATTTAAAACTAAAAATCGAAAAATTAAATTTTTATAAAAAAATTGAACCGACTTCTAAAAAGTGAAAAATAACTAAAAATTTTTATATAAAATGGAAATTTTTGAAGTTGGCGCCATATAATTTCTAAATGACTACTAATATATACAAATTATGGTAAGAAAGCAATTACAAATAAAGTGTTTTTAATCTGCTTATGCGAATCACATTTTGTCAGGTATAAGTTTGGCGCCGACTTCAAAAATTTTAATTTCATATAAAAATTTTTAGTTATTTTTCACTTTTAGAAGTCGGTTCAATTTTTTTATAAAGATTTTTTATAAAATAATCTGGACAGAGTAAAATTAAAAATAAAACAACACAAAAAATCAGATCAACTATATGTTTAATAATTGTAATGTTAAAAACATATAAAACTTTTCAATGCTTTCAAAGCTTTCTAAATGTGTTTTAAATGTTTTTCGTTTATAACTTTATGCAACTCTTCTGTTTGAGGCAAATTAGGAAAATCTTGAAGAAGCACATACATATTTACATATTTCTATATATATATATATATATATATATATATATATATATATATATATATATATATATATAATATTTATTATGATTTTTTAATCTTTCCTATAAAGTTCATTATCTAATAATTATATCAATTTAAATATTTTTGAACTAAAAAAATTTACACGTTGCTAGTTCTTTCAATATCGATATTGGGGGGTTTTGGGGGCCTAGATTACGAATCTAAAGTTACTATAGCAGAAAAACTATTTGTTTTGTACATTTTCATTCAAAAATGGTATTTAAAGAATCAAAGTATTTTTTTTTTGTTCAAATTAGTTTGGTCTACTACCTTGAATAAAATAATGGGTACCTTTTCACGTTCTTAGAAACTCAACTAAATTAAAAACTAAGAATCGAAAAATACAATTTTTTTTTTAAATTTAAATGACTTTTAAAAACCAAAAAAAGAAACATCCATTTTTATGTGAAATTGAAATTTTAAGTCGGCGCCAAAATATTACTAAATGAAACAAATAACTACTGACACGAGATACATACAAGTTACGGTAAGGAAGAATTATAAATAAAGTATTTCTCAATTTTTTTATGTGGCTCAAACATTTGGTCAGATATTAATTTGGTACCGACTTCAAAAATTTCATTTTCAAGTAAAAATTTATATTATTTTTATTTTGCTTTTAAATTGCATATGTAATAGCTACTGAATCACACTAGACGCTTTTCGAATTTATTTTCATGAATTTAAAAATTCAGTCTGCTATGTTAGATCCGATAATCTATATTTTTTGTTTTTAATATTAAATTCATGCTCAACCACGTTAACATTCGTTTATACCTATTTTCGTCCATTTCGACTCACTGTGTTGCTGGAAGCAAGCTACGATGCAATAGTTATGTTTTTTTTTTCGCTTCTTCGACAGACCTAAATGGATTGGCTGTTTCTGTCTGTTACATTGCCGTTAATTACATGTTCTGTTTTAGATTTTCCACACCTGTATGTTTACATCAATCTAAATAAATTTAACTTGGTTCTGATAAAGATTTATTGTTAAAACTGATAATATGTATATCATGTAGTATTGTTTTTATTTAACTCTCCGTTTTGAAAATATGTGACTTTACAAAATAAGTTTTCAATTATTGCTTATTTAAAAAGTTGTATTTCAATTGGTTTAAACAAAAATTTGTATATTTCAAGATCAAAAAAAAAAAAGAGAGATGTACTATACTAAACCTTAAAATTGAAACAAGAATAACAATTATTTTAACTCCTTTGTATTTCATATAAAATATTTAGTTTTTATTCACATTGGAGTAAGTATATCGAACAACACGTTAATATAACATTTTTGCCCATGTACCAGGTGTACGGCAGTTCCGTTCATATACTTTAAAGGAAAATTGTACATATGAAAATATTTCATATGAACATAGGTCTTAAAATGCGTCATAAGGAAGTTATGGTTGTTTAAAGGTGGCTCTCCAATACGGGTTTTTATTTCATATCTTTGGAACTAACATCAATAAATCCTATTTTTAACCTACTTCTAAAAGAAGAAGGTTCTCAATTCGTCGACTATGTATTTTTTTTTTATGTATGTACACCGATTACTCCGGAACGGCTGCACCGATTTGAATGAAATTTTTTACATTATGTAAAGGAAGTTACTGCGGTAGTCCCATATTTTTTTAGATGTAATTGGTGCAGTAAAATCCAAGATGGCGCTTACAATATGGCGGCCAAAAAAATTCATTTTGTCCGATTTTCTCCAAAATTGGTATAGAGGAATTTTCTGGGTTGTACCCAATGAATCTGAAATTATTTAAAAAAAAATCAAAATGGCGGATCCAATATGGCGGATAAAAAAATTTAATTTAGTCCGATTTTCTCCAAAATTGATACGGGGGAGTTTTCGAGGTTGCACATAACGAATCTGATATTACTTTTAAAAAAATCAATATGGCGGATCCAATATGGCGGACGAAAAAATCAATTTTGTCCGATTTTTACCAAAATTGGTAAGGAAGAGTTTACGGGATCGCATATGACGAATCTAAAATAATTTTTAAAAAAATCAATATGGCGGATCCAATATGGCGGACGAAAAAATCAATTTTGTCCTATTTTCTCCAAAATTGGTACGGTAGAGTTTTCGGAGTCGCATATGACGAATCTAAAATAATTTTTAAAAAATTCAATATGGCGATTCCAATATGGCCGACAAAAAAATTTAATTTTGTACGATTTTCTCCAAAACTGCTACGGGGGAGTTTTCGGGGTCGCATATGAAGAATCTAAAATAATTTTAAAAAAATTCAATTTGGCGGATTCAATATGGCCGACAAAAAAATCGTTTTTGTCCGATTTTCTCCAAAATTGGTACGGAGGTGTTTTCGAAGTCGCATATGACAAATCTAAAATAATTTTTAAAAAATTAAATATGGCGGATCCAATATGGCGGAAAAAAAAATCAATTTTCTCCTATTTTCTCCAAAATTGGTAAGGGAAGTTTTCGGGGTCTGTCGAATCTGAAATTATTTTTAAAAAACTCAATATGGCGGAATCAATATGGCGGACAAAAAAAATCAATTTTGTCCGATTTTCACGAAAATTGGTACGGGAGAGTTTTCGGAGTCACACATTATTATTTTTAAGAAAATTCAATATGGCGTATCCAATATGGTGGATAAAAAATTAATTTATTTTCTTTAAATATCGATATTGGAAGGTTTTGGGGCCTATATTACCAATCTAAAATTAATTTGAAATTTAAGATAGTGGATTTTCTATGACAGACTAAATATTCGTTTGATTCAATTTGAATGGTATTTGGAAAACTCTAAGAACTAAAGAATTTTTAGTGGTTCTTTTTAGGGTGATTTACAACTTTGGATAAAATGGGTACTTTTTTGCCAGTTTGGAGTCATGCGAGGTACACTAATCTCGATTAGTAGTTAGTTTAAATAATTTATGAATACTATAATGAATTCTAAAACTAAAAATGGAAAAATAAAATTTTTATAAAAAAATTGAACCGACTTCTAAAAGTGCGCTAAAAAGTGAAAAATAACTATAAATTTTTATATGAAATTGAAATTTTTGAAGTCGGCGCCAAATTATTTCTAAATAAAATAAATAACTACTAATATATACAAATTATGATAAGAAAGCAATCACAAATAAAGTACTTTTAATCTATTTATGCAAGTCACATTTTGTCAGGTATTAGTTTGGCGCCGACTTCAAAAATTTCAATTTCATATAAAAATTTATAGTTATTTTTCACTTTTTAGCGTACTTTTAGAAGTCGGTTCAATTTTTTTATAAAAATTTTATTTGATATGAGATTTTATTGAGAGTTGAGCGGCAAATTTATTTGGAGGCGTTCCGCAAGTAGGTGGTCTGGTTTATTAATCCCTATTTTTTACATGACACTTTTTTAAAATTCTTCCTAAAAATTATAGTTTTGCAAAACAATTTACATACATTTACATACCTTGCATACATACAAAAGATTTTCTTGTAAAAATTCACTACACTAACAGTAAGTAAGCTCTTATTTGCTTCAAACTAAACGCGAAAATAGGCTTATGACTACTATAAATTTCAAGAGGAAAATATCAAGTAGTTCGTGGTTAATGTCAAAATAATAAAGAATACGAGATGCTAAATAATAACCCGTATGCGAGAGCTACTTTTAAATGACGACAGCTCCCTTATGGCGCATTTGCGTATCTATGTTCATATGAAATTTTTTTCATGTTTTCGTACGTAAAATCTCCTTTCAAACTATACGAACGAAATTTCCGGATACCCTGTATAATTACTGAAGGCTTGTTATGGCATACCTTATATACAACTTGCCCTTCGTGGTGAATATGTTGGGAGATCAAAAACTATAAGATATAGAGCAAACGATCAAATGGAAAGAGTTTCAGGTAATTTTGTGATCAATTTAATTGTTTTAGTAGTTTTGGATTTTTAAGATTTTTAAAAAATTTGAATATTGCATTTTTTAAAATCTACTGTAACTTTCTTATTTTTTAACAAAGTGCTGAAAAGCTAAAAAGTGTGTTTTTTTTCAAAACCATTTAAATCTAACATGTCGTAAGAAAAAAATAGGTTGATTGAATACCTGAAAACTGAAACAATTGAATTAAAATTTGACCGAATACACATACTCGTCGTAAAAAGTTGCTCTTACAATATTTTAACCAATTTAAAAAAAATTGAAAATAAGAAAGTTAGAGTAGATTTTAAAACGAAATATTTTATTTTTCCAAATATCTCAAAAATACAAGCAGTTAGAAATAGAAGAGTAAGCTCTATTAAATTATTAACAAGATTGTTTAAAACTCTCCCCTTTTTAATGGATACTGCATAGTATCCGATATCGCAATAGACTAATCACTAATATAGAACACGCTGTATAAACGATGACTTTGAAATAAAATGTATAATTTTCACACATTAATAAAAAAAGATATATAGGGCATTGCATAAACTAGCTTCGCAAATTTTAAAGCTATGATAATGAAGTTTTAGGGGAGAACATTCAACTAGAAGCTATTTAAGTCATTATTATATGTCAGGGTAATTTAATTAATCATTCTCGACTATGACATGGTATCAGTTAGTTACTTAGATATAATTACTCTTTTTATTTAAGTTTAGTGTCACTCTACCCTTAATGATATAGTTTGGAAGCTGTAATATGGCAAGGTGCAATGAAATCGTAACTAACATTGTGTTTTTAGCCAGCCAAGCAAATTATTCTCTTTAGGTTTTTCAAAAGGAACTAGTTTAAATTTAAAAAAATTCGAAACTTAATGGTAAATTAAGATAGCCAAAATTGTTTTTATCAGGTATTTTTTTTTATTTTGAAACAGAATTTGGCACCCGTATAGATTTAAATTTTTTTGTTGCCTTCAGAAACTAGAGTAGCAAAGAATTTGTACCCTTTTTTATATTTTTACATGTATTTGGCGACAAAAAAGTTTTTCTGCACCATATATCAAAAAGCGACTCTAAACCTTTTGTTAAATATATCGTTTTAAATTTCTCTAAAATAATTTTTAATTTCACAAAATATCTTAGCGCATCTACTAAAAATAGAAAATAATCTCAATGTTTTCTAAAATACCACCGCTAACTCTTAATGCGACAAACCTGTATAATGAGTGGTTACATTTGAAATTAAATATGTGCGAAACTGCAACGTGTTAAGTAGTATCAAACAATCTCTGCAGCAATACTTAATGTTGTTTTTTTCAACTGTTTGACTGCTAACTTATTAAAAATCATTGGAACTTATTATTTCCAAAAAGGTCAAGCGGAAAACATTTTTTAACTTATTATTCAAAAACAGTTCGTCTGCTGAAAAAACAACCGCATATATTTTTTAGTATTGACCAAACATCAGGAAAAATAATACTTATTCTTAAAGACACAGTGGTCTACTATTTTTCTTTTAGATATATTAGTTTATGCTAAAAATTAAAATTTCATTAAGAAATCTATCTGCCCTGTTTAAATAGTTGCCAATGTGTTATTCTCCTTTTAACCAGATTTTGATTGATTGATTAATTTAATGGTTAGAGGCGCGTCGGTATCTCCATTTAGCGCCTACTATGGTATTGTTGGTTACATTAAATTTTATTATAAAGACCAATGTGCCTCAAGAAATAAAGTATGCGTTCGGCCTTAGTCAGTTCAAAAGACAAAACCGTCGCAAAATTATTAGAGGTGAGGTACCTCTCTCTGGCATTTCTATATGAGGGACAGTCAGATATTATCTGTTTAACAGTTAAGGGGGAACGAGAGGACAGACATTGAGGGGGGTCCTCATTCTTAAGGAGTAAAGACTGAGTCATTCTGCAATGTCCAATAACGATTCTCTTCCATACAACATTTTCTCTTCTGGACAGTTGGGAAAGTGATAAGTTTCTGAGAAGTTTCTTTTAATATAAGAGAGTTTATTGGAGTTTTCCAGGGATTTCCAGCGAACCTGCATAATGTTACGAATGATGTTATCGATGTGAATTCTTTAGGATTAAGTAAAGGGAGGAAAAGGGTGCCTTAAAGGATTGCAGACTTAGCTTCAGTGTCGGCTAATTCATTCCCATCTATGCCGATGTGGCTCGGGGTCCACATGAAGGCTATATAAAAATTACGTTGGGATCCCATTTTAAGAAGGTCTAGAATTTCATTCATGAGGGGATGGGATGTGTTGAGGGCTTGGATTGATCTAAGGCAGCTGAGGGAATCCGAAATGATTAGATGTTTGGGGTGATCATCAGTAAAAGGTAGTTTGAATGTTTTGAACTTTGCGTTAATTAGGCTAAGGAAGTGTTGTTTAATGATGGAAGGTATGGTATTATTCTTATCGTACTGAAGAAGATCAAAGTTGATTTCAAAGGGGGAAAATCCCAAGGGGAGAAGATCTGAGGGAGGATGGGAGTGGTATTGGGAATGGTTATATTATGAGAGGCTATAAACGCAGAGGCTCTATCATTAGCACCCAGTGTGACATTTGAAAGAGCCAGGAAATCAGAAGGATTAAGGATTCTATCATGATCCAAAAGGAAAGGCCTAGATTTGATAGAGATGACGTATTTTATAAGAAGGGAGGAACATCGGAGACACAAAGGGGAAGTAAGGCATTGAAGACTGACTATTGAGGGGATACGAAATGCACCGATCGATAAACGTAGGACTTGGTTCTGAATAGGGTCGAGGGAAGAGATATATGAGGGCCTAGCCGAGTTATAAGCAATGCAACTATAGTCCAGCTTGGGGAGAATGATGGAATTGTATATTTTGAGGAGCGTATGGAAATCTGAGCCCTAAGTGGTATGGGAGAGAAACTTTAACATGTTAAGATCCTTAAAGCATCGAACCTTAAGGGAAGCAATGTTAGGGCGCCAGTTGAGCTTACCATCAAATATGAGGCCAAGAAACTTAACTTGACTCTCCATAGGGAGATGTCTATGGTTAAATGAGATAGAGTTTAATTTTAAACAGCTCCTCTTTTTACAAAAGTGAGTGACCGTTGATTTAGTCTGACTAAATGTAAAACCTGTCTTCATTGCCCATGATTGCAGTTTTAGAATGCATAGCTGGAGTTGCCTTTCACAGGTGATAGATGATTGGGAGGCGATGTATATGAGTAAGTCGTGAGCGTAAAGTCTAGCCGAAATGAAGGGAGGAATGGAATCATTGATGTAGTTCATGGATAGTAAGAAGAGAGTGCAACTAAGCACTAAGCCCTGAGGAATGCCATTTCTGAGGGGTTGGGTAGGAGAGGTATGGTTATCCAGGCGAACAGAAAAAAGACGGTCGCGAAGAAAGTTTGAGATGAATATTGGAAGGTGAGCTTTAAATCCTAGTTTATGGAGTTGGAGGAGGATACCATGTTTCCAGGTAGTGTCATAGGCATTAGAGATATCTAGAGATATGGAAACTAAGTATTGTTTTCTGCGAAAAGCAGCCTGGATATCCATCTCGAAACCAACGAGATGATTTGTTGTTGATCTATTAGAACTGTACTGATAGCGAATTAAGAAATTCTTAGATTCAAGGTACCTGGAAAGCCGCTTTTTAATCATCCTTTCAAGGATTTTGCATAAGTGATTAGTTAAAGAAATAGGAAAGTAGCTATTTAGCTGATATCTGGGTTTACCACGTTTATGAATAGAGATAAGGAAGGAAGTTCTCCAGGAGTTGGGGAATTATTCATTTGACCATATGTAATTGTAGAAGGCCAGAAGATATTCGAGCATTTTCGGGGGAAGATTAGCAATCATAGGGATGTGTATCCCATTCTGGCCAGGGGATGCGTCACGAGAGGAGTTGATAGCGAGGAGCAGCCCTCTCTGGGAAAAAGGTATATTTTAGGAAAGAGAAACAGGAAAGAATATATAGAAACAGTATATTTTTTACAAATAAAACTCTGATCCCTTCTCCATACGTGTTTCGAACATTTCATGGTTTCGTCAGTGGAGCTGTATCGAACCGAGAGCAGCTATTGCAGAAAACAACTGCTACATAAAATATAAATTCCTATACATTTCGGAAAGATATTAAAAACCTGCCTACTTCGATGTCAAACTGAAAAATATCGCCCGTCGAAACGACATTTATACATTCACCGGAGTAGGGCGAAATTTTAAAAAATCAAAATTTCAGTAAGAAGTCTATCTGTCCAATAATTGCCTATTCTTCTAACTAGCAGAAAGGAAATATGATATGTGCGTATATATAAAGCGGAAAAGCCGAGAAAATGTCCTTAATCTATATTTTCAACGTTTTCCAGATAGGCGTCAACATTTTAAAATATTTTTAAATGATATAAAAAAATTTGAAAATTTTGGCAGTTTTACTAAACCGAGGCCACACGAATATTTTAAATAAAATTAAGAAAATGATGAAGATCTGTAAGAAAGCGTTGTCAAAAGTGTATTAACAGTAATGGGGACCCTAGATTATTTAAAAAGAATATTGCTGGTTATTTAAAATAAAATGTGTTTTCTTAATGTTCTTGTTTTTTATATATTATTTTGTCACTGTCTTGTATTGTCATTAAATAAATAGTTCTCGTATATGTATCTGTTAAGTTTGAATAAAAGTATTACTTTTTTATAATGATTCGATTCTCAAGTAAAAACATATAAGGAACAGTGAAAACAACAAATACTAAGAAATACCCAGGAAACAAGTTATGAAATGAAATCAAAACTTTTTTAAATCGTAATTTGGTAGTGGTAGTTATTTTTTATTTTTGAAATTATTAATATGATTTTCATATATATTTCAAAAAATTACATCCTTGGAAGTGGAATGTATGCTGGTGGGTATACCGAAGTTGAGAAAAAAATCCAGCCGGAGGTTGTTGAGGCTGCAGCTGAGATTTTTAGAAGCAGGAAGTTGTGCTTATAAAAAATAAGAAGCTAATAATAGAAGAGTTTCCTATGAACAAAATAAGTTGAGGGGTTTGATGATACTGTAAAAAAATCCGAATATAAGTGGCGCTGGGATTTTCCAACCAGTGTAAAAAAAACTATAAATATCATCCTTATTATCTGGAGTTACACCAAAAGCTATATAAGAATAATTTTCTCAAAAGAATTACATTTTGCAATTGGGTACTCAGTAAATTTTTATTTTGATTATTTCATCAGGTGTGTTTTAAACTATAAATACTTTTTAGTTTCTGTTGCAGTAAAAGTTTCCCTTTTCTAATGATTTTATGGCAATATAATGGAATTGAATGCTCAATTTATTTTTATTTTTATCATTGTGATGGTTAGTGGTACAAAAAATCATTTATTTTAAGGTATCAAATGTGGTGTTATGTAAAAGTGGAAAAAAAATACTTGCTAGCGTATCAAATTGTTATGAAAAAATAGTACCAGAATTTGTTATTACTTTTATTTAATAGTCGTTTAAACCTTTTTTTGCTACGTTCAAAAATCACCTTAATGTTTGTTTCATACCTAAATCAAAAAGTGTCAAAATATTTATATTTTTAAATTATAAACGTTAATATCTGCAAAACGATTAATTTTAAAGATATCAAATGTGGTACCATGTAAAAGCAGGTCAAAATGAGTTTTCAAAAATTACGAAAAATATAATAATATTTTTATTTTCTTTTGTGAAATGTGGTCAACCTGTATAATAGAATCCTCTATAAATCTCTTATTACATCAAAAAGAAGACCAGAATGTACATTTCTGATTCAAGTGTTTTATTACATTAAATTATTTTTTTAAATAAATTAAAGTTGCTAATTTCAGCCAATAAATCCGTAAATTGCTCTAATAATATTAACCAACGTAACGCCATATCAGTATATTGGTCTAAAATTTAATGTGCATCTTTCGAGTCAATAACATAGAGAATATTTCATAAAAAAATGCTGTTTGGTTTGCCACAACTTTCTGAGACGTAAAATAAACCTACCTATACGGGTTCTACTTAGTCATGTAATCTTTCGTCCACATCATTCAACTGCGCTGTTGATGGACGATACGATGCAATATTTTACAGTATCGATACTTTTGATTATGAGTACATTTGGTTAGGTATCGAAACATACGATCCGCGATCGAAAAAGTGGCGGCAATCTACTTATCACTAAAACAAACCGTGTCTACAGAAGTTTGCAGGTTGCTGTAACATAACTGGCAGGTCAGCTCTCACCCATAATATAGTGGAGCAAAATTACGACAGTTTTTATTTTTAAGATCTTTAAAGCTTAAATACTGGAACCTAGTGTAGTTTTAAGATTCTTTGATAGAATAATAATACTTTTTCTGTTATTTATGTATTCATTGATGATTATTTATCCCGTTTATATTTTGTTTGTTTCTATTCATATTCCTGTTAGTTGAAACAGTGGAACAATTTGTTGTTTGTTTTATATATTTTTGCAATGAAATTTTTCAGGCACATACTTTTCATTAACTGAAAAACAAACCCTAAGTTATAATGGAAAAAAATAGGGTATTTCTCCCTGTGTGAAAAGTAGGAATATATTTACCAAATGTGAGCCTCCAAAGTGACTTTCTTTAGAAAATAGCGTCTCCTCTTATTTGAGAAAAATTTTAAAAATCAGAAAAAATTTTGTATAATAGCTCTTACTAAATATATGCAAGGAAAATGATTAGAAGTAAGGTATGTTCACTAGTCTATGACATATAAAAAATTTGATGATTTTTACGGTCGATTTCAGCTAAATCTTTAATGTTTTCTGGGCCTTTTTTGTTACGCATTTTAAAAGTCATAAAGAATGATAAAGCACCTCTATGCCGCCGTATTGAAATTCATTACAATAAATATTTGGGTGCATTTGATGTTCGAAAAACACAGTTTCGTGCCGTCGATGTTGATCATACATAAATGACAATCGTAGTGGATTCGAATCTGATTACAAGGGAACGATAGAAGACTTGACTTACTTAAGTGTAGCGATATTTACGTATTGCGATATGAGTCAATATCGAGAAAAAATATCGAATATCGATGCTGTATGTATCGATACATTAAAGTATCGATATATATCGATATCGTCAAAGACCAAATAATAAAGCACAAAATGAACTTCAATTACCTGGTCAACAAGATCTTAAGGGATCAACATCTAATTGAAGAAGTTAAAAAATAAATTAACAAAGCAACTTGAGGGACGTAACCTGGTGCAACAAAAACATAAATATGGACAACCTAGAATATACAAGACTTCAGGATGATTTTTACATATGCAGCCGAAACAAGGGTAAGTACATTTCAAGCTAAAAGAATAATGGGGACAACAAAGATGAAAGTATTAAGAACAATACCTAACACTACACCTAGAGATCTTGGAATCAAAACGTCGTGAGATAGATGATTCCAAGCCGCCGATATTCGAGACTAGCAAAATGGGCCAAAACGCCATCTAAACATTGGTATAAGAGTTGGTCATCGGACTTGTAATTTAGGAGACAATAGAAAAAATTTAAATGTGTTCTATTTACAAGAGGAAAAAGAAGTAAAATTCGGCATAACAGTACTTAGTAAATCCTTTCAAATTGATACTATCAAGTTACGCTTAGTAATGTATGAAATGCAAATTAAATTACTTAAAATTCAATCTTTCATATTTCAATATGCTGTCCGCTGCAATTCATTTATAGATAAACACGCCATGAAATTACAGAAAAAAAATAGTTGTGCCAATAGCTGCTGCGAAACCCTAACATAACCACCTATCCAACACACACTTGACCACTTTTTTATCACTTGAATAAGCTGCAAAAATTCACAACATTTATTAAAAGTTTTCAACAATCTGGCATTAATGTTAAAAAGAACTGTAATTTAAAAAATAAAAAAAATAAGTTTTCTAAGAAGTTATAAAATTAATTAATTTCTATTTTTTTTTTTTTTTGAAAACTTATAAAAATAAATTCCATACATATAGTTTAAATACTTTTACCATAAGCAACTGAAAAAAGATAAAATTAAATTTTCCCTTCTCACAAATTTGCAGTACAATTACCAAATTACAAATGCTAGTGCCAATATTGCCACTTCCAACATTATTAATCTATATTTATGGGTTTCCAATCTCATAAATTAGTCCCAAGCTAATGCCAAATTCAAAACGTTGCAAGTATTTGCCCTTAGTGATTGACCCTTTAGAGTTTATCATCAGGTTATTAAATATTAATCCAATTTTATGTAAATTTTATAACTAGGATGAATAACTAGACGAATATTTTTAATCGATTCCAAAGAAATTAAATATTAAAGAAAATGGAGCCGCTTTATAAAAGAGCGTTTAAAGCGAAAATTAATACTAGAAATTTTCAAATAGAATTGAAATTGAGTGTTGGCGTCAAATTAATATTTTAAATAATTTAATTCAAAAAAAGAAAGATCTAAAATTTACCAACCCCAAAAATAAACAACATTCATACATAAGCTTGTGTAATGTTTTTCTAATTGACTTTATTTGTGATTGCAGCTAGTTTATATCTCGCATTAGAAGTAGTTAAATGATCTTATTTAGTTTCACTGCTACTCATAGCCTGTGGACTGTCGACTGCCCATCAAATCTTGTAATCGGATTTTACTTCACTTCCGATTATCCGATCAAGCTGAAATTTGATACACACGGGCGCGGATCCAAGTGGGGGGACCGTTGGGGGGCGATCGCCCCCCCCCCCCCCAAGAGCTTTGAGTTCAGGAAATTAGACCCTATTTTACCTCTTATACTATAGTTTATTCAAGAACTAGAAAAAGTAATAAGTCATTTTTTTACCCTTTTTTTTCCTTCGCAAACTACCTGTGTTTAATCCGATATATTTGGCAAAATTTGTTAGACATTAGATCACTAAGTATTTATGGCATACAATAAACTTGAAATAAAAAGTTTTTATAATATTTAATTTCTTGTGATTTCTTATTAATTCACGTACATTAGAAAATATACATAATTTTGACATATTTAACATAAATCACAACTGTATTTTTATTATTTTTAATTTTGGCATAGAAACCATTTTAGGCACATACAAATTAAAACGTAGCATTTTTTTCTCAAAAAATTCTAAGTTATAATTTAAATACTTACAAAATACCCATTGTCGAAAATACAAGAAGTTAAACATATATAAATAAAATAAATTCGTCCATATAATATTAAAATTTTCTTGGGGCTATCGGTCATTTTATTATGAATTAAAACATTTTTAAGATATTTGACGTTTCAGTTTATTTATTTCTTAAACCATCTGCAGAATTAAAATTAAACACTCAAGAAGGGATTCAAAAGTAATTAATTTTTATATGTCACAGAAGATTTATATAATAAATTGTGTTTACGCTGGTAAACATTACGTATCTAATTCGTAATCAATGTCAGTGGAGCTATTTTCGCTCAAATTAATTACAATTGCTTCCTCTATCTCACCGATCATGAGATCAAGTTTCCACATTTTCTTTTATTCTTTTATTATATGAATTTTTCCCAATTTTCTGCACAAACTTTATTCCAAAAATCTTTCAAAAGTTCAGTTAAATTACTAATTTTGTAAGTTGTGTTATTTCTAGAAACTCTACCTTTTACTAGAGAGATATTTCCTTCTCCAACGGAGATTTTCCCGACGATCTATAAGAACAGATTTCCTATCTGTTCTTTTAATTTCAGATGAATCCCGGATTTACTTAGAATTTTGTCGATGGTTGGAATCTGCTTCTCATAATAAAATGTATGTACAGCTCCTCTTATTGCAGTTTACATCTCTTCTTCCAACGAGGTTTTTCGTCCGCCTGTGATCGAATGTAGCATGGGAGTATTAACAATTCCAGTCGTTTTTTTCTCCTTCAATATTTGGTACATAGAAGATTTTCCAACTCCTGTCATGTTGGAACACATATCAACAGAGGTTTTTACATTATTATCTAAATATTGATATCTTAAGGCATCATAAACATTCATCGTAATAAGTTTTTCGTTGAGGAAAAAATTCCTTGGTTTAACGATTTTGGAATAAATATAGATGTGGAAGCCATATCTTTTGGGTATCTTACTGATCTCAAATAATATATAAAAACAAGCACAAACAAGGTAAATCACTAAGGACACACTGTAAGGAGTACTTGCTCACTGACAGAAATTAAATTGAACTATAAAAAATTTTATTGTTGCAGTAAATTTATGAAAGCTTATAATATTTAAAAACAATTAAACATAATTAGATTTACTGCAGTTCTCAGTTTCCCTCTCTAGTTCTTGAATAGAGTATAGAAATGTGTATGTTTGCGATCGCCCCTCCCTTTCCAAGAGCTTTGAGTTCAGGAAAATAGAACCGATTCTGCATTTTATATTAGGAATGTCTATGCTGCTGGCACTCCCCCCTGCCCCGTTAACAACTTGTTTTTCTTGCGGTAGCCTCCCCCCCCCCCCCAAGAGCTTTGGATTCATGAAAATAGATCCGATTCTGCTTCTTATACTAGGAATATGTATGGTGCTCGCATCCTTCGCCTCCCTGTGGGCAACTTGTTTTCTCTTGTGATCGTCCCCCCCCCTCTTCAAGAGCTTTAAATTCAAATTACACTAGAAATGAGAATGATGCTGGTGTCCCTCCCCTCTCCCCCCGCCGTCGACAACTTGCTTTCTCTTGCCATACTGTACTTTTGTGATATCACCGCCCCCCCCCCCCCAAGGAGAGAGGCTGGATCCGCCCCTGGATACACATATATAAGCTCTATGCCAATGCAATATTATGACTTAGGAACTTATGTTTCAATGTTATTTCAAGGTCAACTTCACTTACGATTGTCCGGTTAAGCTGTAATTAAGTACACATATATAAACCTGATGATAATGCAATATTATGTCCTTGAAACTAATCTTGGAAGTATATATTGTTTGCGAACGACTTTCATGAAAATAAAATTGTTTTTCTTAAAATTATTTAGGAAACACTCTTTAGAGAAATACAGTCACGCTTCAACCCTGAACAGAATCCAAAAGCAATGGAGAAATTACTTCGAAAAGGACTTATAAAAGTCAGGGATGAGTTCATTCGAGTCAACCAACGACCACCAAAAAAGAAATAGATCACCGATGATATTTTACAACTGATGGAACAGCCTTAATGGATATAATTCAATCTATCAAATAATAAAGCAAAGTGGGGGATGTCAAAGAAGAATCGGTAAATAGTTAGGGTTAGAAAAAAAAAGAAACTTAACACTAATCTCAATTTGTTTAATGTGCATAACGTAATCAAAAAAATAGGTATGACCAGAAAGAGAGTATCAGAGAACATCTAGGATGAAAATGGCAGTTTGGTAATGGAGATCAATGAGGGAATAGAAATATTGCAAGGATACATCGAAAGTCTTTGTTATAACTATGAACGTTCGGTAATTCCAGAAATTAACTTTAATGAAGGTTCTGAAATTACAATGTCAGAAATAAAATACGCTATTCGCTTGGAAAAAAATGGAAAAACAAATGAACCAGAGGAAATTCCCGCAGAACTTCTAAAAATTATGGAAAGCGGCTGACTACGGACGCTTATAACATTGTTCAGTAATATCTAACAAACTGATCATAAGCCACGCCGTTAAGGTGTTCCTAATACTGCCTGAAGAATTGCTAGGAAAATACGAGTGGAACCCAATTTGGCACTCAAGAATCACTAGTTGCATTACAAGAGCCAGAGATGTGAATTGATACATATATATATATATATATATATATATATATATATATATATATATATATATATATATAAATATGTAGATAAGTTTTTGTCCGTGTAATTTAAAATAAAATAGAATAAAATATTGGCGAAGCGGACGTGAAAATTTGTCAATCTACATGATTCTCGTATTAACAAGTGCGGAGCACTCCAAAGTATGGAATAACTCCGGGTCCGACAGATGGCGACAGCGCTGTTTCGTCCTAATATGGGACTCGTCATGCCACCGCAGTCGGTACAAACCATCATCTCGCCTTTGCATCGTATAAGCCATACTTATAATCAAAATACGGCAAATAAGACGACAAAGGCGACATCTCGATGGTCCACTTGATAATACAAGAACCATACAGATTAACAAAGTTTGTAAGAGAACCGTCATATGGTGGCGCGACGGTGAATTAAAACAGAAATATGTAAAATCGAGTACACGAAACGCGCTGCCCAAAAGATAGGGGTCGCATTTTTCGGTACTGGCAAGCAAGCATACCGCTATTTAAGCAGCCAAAGCCACGTGCCGCACCAAACGATCCCACCATGAGAGCATCGTTTAGCGTGTTTCAAAGCCAAACAAGTAAATAAATATGTAGATAAGTTTTTGTCGGACCCGGAGTTATTCCATACTTTGGAGTGTTCCGCACTTGTTAATACGAGAATCCTGTAGATTGACAAATTTTCACGTCCGCTTCGCCAATATTTTATTATATTTTATTTTAAATTACACGGACAAAAACTTATCTACATATTTATTTACTTGTTTGGCTTTGAAACACGCTAAACGATGCTCTCATGGTGGGATCGTTTGGTGCGGCACGTAGCTTTGGCTGCTTAAATAGCGGTATGCTTGCTTGCCAGTACCGAAAAATGCGACCCCTATCTTTTGGGCAGCGCGTTTCGTGTACTCGATTTTACATATTTCTGTTTTAATTCACCGTCGCGCCACCATATGACGGTTCTCTTACAAACTTTGTTAATCTGTATGGTTCTTGTATTATCAAGTGGACCATCGAGATGTCGCCTTTGTCGTCTTATTTGCCGTATTTTGATTATAAGTATGGCTTATACGATGCAAAGGCGAGATGATGGTTTGTACCGACTGCGGTGGCCTGACGAGTCCCATATTAGGACGAAACAGCGCTGTCGCCATCTGTCGGACCCGGAGTTATTCCATACTTTGGAGTACTCCGCACTTGTTAATACGAGAATCCTGTAGATTGACAAATTTTCACGTCCGCTTCGCCAATATTTTATTCTATTTTATTTTAAATTACACGGAAAAAAACCTATCTACATATTTATTTACTTGTTTGGCTTTGAAACACGCTAAACGATGCTCTCATGGTGGGATCGTTTGGTGCGGCACGTAGCTTTGGCTGCTTAAATAGCGGTATGCTTGCTTGCCAGTACCGAAAAATGCGACCCCTATCTTTTGGGCAGCGCGTTTCGTGTACTCGATTTTACATATTTCTGTTTTAATTCACCGTCGCGCCACCATATGACGGTTCTCTTACAAACTTTGTTAATCTGTATGGTTCTTGTATTATCAAGTGGACCATCGAGATGTCGCCTTTGTCGTCTTATTTGCCGTATTTTGATTATAAGTATGGCTTATACGATGCAAAGGCGAGATGATGGTTTGTACCGACTGCGGTAGCCTGACGAGTCCCATATTAGGACGAAACAGCGCTGTCGCCATCTGTCGGACCCGGAGTTATTCCATACTTTGGAGTGCTCCGCACTTGTTAATACGAGAATCATGTAGATTGACAAATTTTCACGTCCGCTTCGCCAATATTTTATTTTATTTTATTATATATATATATATATATATATATATATATATATATATATATATATATACATATATATATATATATATATATATATATATATATATATATATATATATATATATAAATATGTTTTATTCATTGTAACAAAGCTTTATCCTCTACTGGCGACAGAAGGCAATACTGCATATAAAGAGCCAGTCATAGAGACTAGCAAGTACAAAAAGAAAGTGTTAAGCAAGTTATGTATTATGACTGCTTCTTTTCAACTTATATTCAGAATATATTTTGAATAAAGTTCCTGAAAAAGTCCATTAAGGTTTTAATATCACCAGAAATCTTATCAATAATATTCGATATGCTGATGATACGGTACTGCTGGCGACTTTATCTGGGGGGAGGGGCTCCAAGAACTCATTATCCATGTATCAACCGCAAGTAAAGAACATACATTGGATCATAACATTAAAACGACCAAATATACAATATAAGCAAAATACCCAAACCACCTCAACTTTTCAAAGAAATAACCACACCATGAAAGATTTTCCAAATTTCAGTACTTGTGATGCACTCTTAGCGAAGCCTGGGATCCCTCACTAGAAATAAAGTGCAGGATTTAGAAAGCTAAGTAAAAACTCACATTGCTCCTATGTGATCGAGACCTCAGTCTAGAACTGAAAAGAAGAATCATAAGGTCAAACCTCTTTCTAATGGTGTCGAATCCTGGACCCTCCTACAGCTAGTATTCCAAGGATAAAAAAAAAGATAAAAGAGTACCGGGCAGAAGAAGAATATTCTGGTTCACCTAGAAGTCGGTCAAAAAATTTTCTAATTTGATATGTATGAAGAGCATAAAATAATTTTAGAAATATGATTTTTTAAGATTTTATAAAAATAGTGAAGTAGAGATAGATGAATAACGAACGGTTCGAAGGTTAACAAAGCCACCTTTTGTGTTCACTGGGAGACAGATGTAGAGAAATGGAGGAACTATAGAGAAAACATGATACTCTCAACATAAATATGAAGGTTAGAGATGTTTCTGGATTGTTCACCAGGCGAACCCCTAATATACTAGTAGACACAACAGGCAAATCTCTCATTGATGAACAAGAGGTCCTTAATGTCCTACATAACAAAGTATTTGAGGGTAAAATCAACGGCGAACTAATAAATGCAATTCGTTATGACGATGATACAGCCATCATAAATGATAGCCTTCATGGTCTACACCTCTTAGATTCTGTCAATAGGGTTGGGTAAGAAATGGGACTCAACATAAATATTGCTAAAACTAAATTTAGGGTTTTCAGTCGTCTACCATATCCAGACGCTTCGTTGCTAATAAATGGAAAATCGTTGAAAGAGTCGCCCCATTCAAGTATCTTGGTGTTATATTACTGAACAGCATGGCCCAGATAAGGAAATTAAATGCAGAATCGAATCAGTTCACACAACTTTTCTAAAAATTAGATCGTTTGTCTGCAATGACAATCTAAATTTAAAACTAAACGCCAAAGATTGAGTAATCTGATCAGTGCGGAGATATGGAGACTCAAGGCTGCCACGATCAATCGTTTGGAGGCATTAGAGATGTGGTGGCATAAGCGAATGCTTCGAATACCGTAGGTAGCTATGCAGACTAATATAGCGGTTTTAGACTGGGCAGATGACACTGGTGAATTGCTGAATGTAAAAAAGCAGAAAACTAGCATATCTTGGAGAGGACCGGAACAGAATTCTTCAACTGATAATGAAGAGTAAGGTCGAGGATGATAGAGGTGTTGGAAGGAAATAGATCTCTTATCTGAGGAACATCCGAAAGTGGACAGGAATACACAGTACTGAACAGCTATTTAAAATAATTGAGAACCGTGATCACCTCGCCATTGTAATTACCAACGTCAGAGAGACCTCACACGGTACAGGAAGAAGAAAAACAAGTAGCAGTAATCAAACTACGGCAATACTGCTAATTAACAAATACATGCTTCAATGATATATACAGGTTATTAAGAAACAATGTTAGAAAACTTTAGAAAGTGATTGTATATTATGATAATAGTATTTAAGGAGAACACGAGGTAGAATATCCAGTATTATTTATTTATTTTTTATATAGGTACATAAAAGACAACTACTCAACTAGTACAGTGAATAACAAAGACAACTTCAAACCTCAAAGAACATCAAATGACAATAAATAAAAATTTAAAACCTTGTGCTAGACGAATCTCAGAAAAATAAAATAATAACAAAGTAAGAGTAAACATAGAACAATATACACTTCACCTATAAATTATTGTTATATTAAAATCTCAAAAGATTTTCGGATACTTTTTCAGGTATTCAATTTAACTTAGCCTGGTATGCCAATAATCTGCAGTTATTTTATCTATTTTTATTTTATTTATTATTATCCAAGTACATACAAGCAATAGCCCAAATAATACAGTGAACAACAAATATATTTACAAGTTCAATATAATATCAAATGACAATAAATAAAAATAGATCTACAAAAATGTAATACCTTACAAAGGAATAACATAATAGATTAAAAGTAAACAATAGAAAATTTACAGGTTAAAAGCGCACTTTCATCTTAATATCTCAAAAGATTATCAGATACATTTTGAAGTAAACAATTTGACACAGCCTTGTCACTGGGTCGCAATTGTAATTAAAGTAAGAAGGAATAAGTTTATTATGAAAAGCTATGAATCTGTTCACTGTGTCATTTCGTCCTAAATCGTCCGACTATAATTAAGCAAAAACTCCTCGTTGAGTCTTGTTATTCGAGAAGGAACTCTAAAATTAAGCATGCCAAGCAAATCTGGCCAGTCAGTTCTATTTAAATTTATTTTATGTCCTAAGGATAGGATAAACTTGAGTCTTCGGTTTCCGGGAAAATGCAGATTGAAATATTTAGACGCTTAGAATGGAAAAGTGACGGTTTATTAATACTTAGCTTAAAATTCAAGAAATTGAGAAAATTTATTTGTACCATTTCATATTTATATACTATAGATAGGAACTCAAACTGTGCAGCAATATTCAAGGTGACTTCTGACTAGAGAAAAGTACAATGTTTTACGTACTAAAATATCTTTAAACTATGTACACCAAACCCCAACATTCTAAAAGCCTTAGAAATCATCCAGTCAACGTGAGCAACAAACCTTAATTCACTGTCAAAGAGAACTACAAGATCATTTACCTTTATCATGCGGACTATCTCTGACCCTTCAATATAACTGTTATATAATACTGGCACCCTTCTTCTAATAAAAGTACATTTTTAAATATCTACATCCATACAGTTTGCGTTTATATAATACTGGCACCCTTCTTCTAATAAAAGTACATTTTTAAATATCTACATCCATACAGTTTGCGTGGTTCCATAAATTTAAACGAGTGATGGGTATGTATGTGTGTAGAATTGGGGTCTCTATACTGCGACCTGGTAGATCTATTGTGCCCCCCTACTGCTTCCCAGTCATAAGATTTACCTTATCGGCCAGAGCAGGTCCTTCAGTCCTATTTCCCTCAGGAACCTTAGGATGTTGGACGGCTCCAAGGTAGGTAGCTCCCCTTCTTCGATTTGGTGTGTTCCCAAGAACCGCATCTGCAGTTTTCTAAAAAGCTGCACTGAAAGGATATGAATAGAGGTTTCGTCCACTTCCTTACAGAATCTACACTTTTCTCCTCCTACCACTTCCTCACAGAATCTAGACTTTTCTCTTCCTACCAGTCCGAGTTTCTTGAGGTATCTCTTCAGGTGGCAAGACCCCTGTCAGAACTCTGCCTTAGTTTTACTTAAGCGTATGCATTCTTTGAATCGCTTCTGGTCGTAGTTTCCAATAATTGGGTATCCTGCTTTCTTCTTTTATCTTTAGTTCTTCCAGCGTTATTCTGCTACTAATTCCACAAAAAAGCTTTGGCTCCAGAAATGGTGTCTCAGCCACTATCCTCGCGAGCCTATCTACTATTTCATTCTTCTCTATCCCGGTGTGTTCCGGTACCCACATGAGGATGACTTTATTATTCTTACTCAAATCATTTAATTCCTCTTTACTAAACTTTAGAGCTCAGCACACTAATGGCTGCTTGGCTATCCGACATGATGAGAATCTCATGACCGTGATAGTTTCGGCTACCATCCGTAGACAGAGCCGTGATGTTAGCAAATTTCCGCACGATGGGGAAAACATCAGTATGAGCGAAATTCTATAGATATAAGAAAGAGACATTGCAAGTGTAGGGCTTCAATGGAAAAAAGTATAGAAGGTATCACGTCAAGGCCTGTGCCTTTATTTATATCCATATCAGTAAGTTTATTAAAAACATAATTATTTTCAATATAAACCTTATGAAAGTTTATGTAATTTATAAGAGGATGATGAATATTACTATACTGCACCATATCATGCTGAATATAAACCTATTTAAAAGGGTGAAAAATAGAGTGGACATTTCTTTAGGTAAGAGATAATACAATATATATATATATATATATATATATATATATATATATATATATATATATATATATATATATATATATATATATATACATAATCTGCTGGTAAGACCAAAAAGCAACTCTTACAGAAGTTTACCAAATTCTCCGACAGGCGAAATTGTATTAATCTGAAGACTTGAAATCACAGTACTACTGAACCTTTAATGTCATAAACTGCATGATATTTTTGATAGAATTTATGAAAGTTCTCATACAATTTTTATGGAAAATGACTTACGGCAAGTCAGTTGTTAAACTTTGATCATTGCAATAATAAAATAATCTTAAAACACATTTTTAAATCTTATCCGATAGTGATTATATGGAAACGCTGACTTTTACTGCATTTCCTTGGAAATACCGTGTATATACAGCCTATTTCAAATTTAGTAGGTAGTGTTGTTAACATATTTATTTTTAGAGCTATATCATAGGTCAAATTTTCAAACCAGTGGTTCCTAACCCTTTTTCGATTTTTAAAAACGTTAGTGACGCTCCTTTTCGGTCCGCTGTCTTTGATCAATAAAAGAATAAATAAAGGGTATAAAAAAATATATTTCATTACTTAACATATTTGATCAGATATTAGTTAACATATTTTTTATTATTTGTTAACTATATATGATGATTGAGCTTGCATCTGCTTAACAAGTGTTATAATTCTTGCTTGAGTTTTTGTTGAGTTTTTGTTAAGGCCAATATTATGTTATCTTGAATATCCAATCTATTCCTGGCCTTTGTCTTAATCTACAGAAGAGCTGAAAATGAACTATCGTAGAAGTAAGGAGAAACAAACAGCAATAGAAACTTCAGGATACAAATGACATATAGCACACAAAATTGAGGCAACGACTTTCCTGAAATATATCACACTCTGAGAAGTCATTTGATAACTCCAAAAATCATCCTGCACTTAATTAGGAACGTCAGCAACATCCAAAGATACACCAAATATCTTTCGTGCTAATGCAGCTTCTTGTTCAGATAACTCCGGAAAATAAAGTGAAATTTCAGATTCAAGGCCTGAGAGATGGTTATTAATTTCCTCTCTTAAATTATCTAGGGTTGACGCTCTATCCGTACAAACTCAACATAAATTTTCCCATTATATCATAACTTTCAAAGAATGAACTTATCAGTTCCATGACGTTTTCGCCTTTCGTAGTAGTTTTTAGTGCTCTAAAAACAGAAACTTTTCTTTGATATCCTCAAAGTGATTGTATTTCTCAAAACCGAGTAATTGGACTAAGATCAAATTTGTTTCATCGCGTTCCTGGGCATCTCTGAAATGCGTCTCCGAATTATGATGTTGGACAAGGAAATATTATGTATTTTAATTTCACTCGCCACTACAAGAAATAACTTAATGGATTTTAATAAATAGGGTTTGTTAAATGCTTCTGTAATTGTATGGAGATTTTTGTTTTCTGCAACTTCCAGAGCAATTTCATGTAATATATGAACTATAGCTTGGCTTTGTTTTCGAAATATTTCTGTATTATCCAACTTTTGTCTTTCTGAGGATGCTTCCATTTAAAAAATCCAAGTCGTTTGTAATAAGTTTAGAATGCTTTGTTTTTAAATGACGTTTGAGCTTTAAGGATTTCATGGATTCAACACTAAAAACAGCATTTCATGAAATACACTGTAGTTTCTCTATACCGTTATTAATGACAGTTGAAAATAAAAATTTTAAACTGTTCCCAAATATTTTCTTGTCTTATTCATGACACTAATATCTAGAAAACAAAATACATTTAAAACAACATTCATTGGATTAAGTAAGACTATCAACGAATTATTTATTTACAAATGACAAAAAGAAGTCAGTACGACTTAACATAAGTTTCCGAACGCAATATTTTTCACAACACTTGTATTTATATCTGAAGACTGCCCCTATTGCTCTGCTCCTTGCTTGGGAGTACTCTCCCGTTTATTCTCAGCTGTATGTCTCAAAATTTCTCTTTCTTACACATTTCTTTGAGAGGCAAAGAAATCTTTCGATCGCTACGAATGATCCAGGTATGATAGTTTGCCCCAACCGGATTTTGAAAGGCATGAAGGGAGATGCATGCGCCGACCGTCTATTGAATACGTTGCATATCTTGCATTGCTAAGCATAAATAAGTTATTACCATTTTATAACCTACCTTTAAATTCCAAATTTCACTTTGATTTTAAGATCGATATCCGGCGAGCTCCCCAAAAAAGCTAAGGCTCCACCTTCGTCAGTCGAAACCTTCGATCATACCCTAGATTTAAACAATAGATTTGTTTGAAGACTGTTTATGGTTGGTGGGGGAGACGCTTTTTTGATGTTTGACACACATAAACATATTTACTTATCTTGTATTTCAGTTTATTTGCTTGTCGTGACTTTTTAGGCATTTTTAAGTGTTAGAAATTACTATAAATGGGAAGTTTACAATTAATATTAACAAAAATAGGATTTAAAAACTTATTTTTATCGGTAAATATTGTTAGATATTGTTTACATATCGAAAATAACAATAATAATAATTTAGGCAACCATATATTCATACTTTATTTTCAGACTTGACGTACCAATGATACTCGTTTGAATAATGCAATTAGAAAAGGATAGCATAAAATCGGTATATCTGTACCAAGAAATGAAATATCCACTGTTTATCAATACTTTTTCAAATATAAATAAAAATATTATTACGTTTTTCAGCGTTCAAACAACCGGGCCCTAGTTCTAACGTTATGCTACTTCTACAGGGTATGTTCGAAGGTCGAAAACGACCGATTTTGAACTACACACAAACTATTCCATAAAATATTTTTGATCTTCTAGGTGAAAAAATATTCTCGAAACTTAAGAGTTGAAAATATTAGTAAAAATTACCTATATTTAACAGAGAACAAATCACATGTGTCCCTCTTGCTTTTAAAAAGTAAGTACTTGCGTGTTCGATATCTATAAATAAAATATGTGAACATTTAATCTATAGTTAAATTATATTAATTACGTGTATACTAATTAAACTGGTTAATATTCCGTGCACACGCAACATCAACCGATGTTTGAACGCGCCACCGGTGTCATTAATTAAACCTTTATAATTAAAACGTGACGTTTTGTGATGTTTTCCCAATTGCGCCACGTCGCCAATGCTACCGCTGGGTTAACATAATTTTCGTTATAATTAATTAGATGCTACAGCATGCTTTGTTATTATAAAATATCAGTTTATGACAAAATATTTTGGTTAACCAATAAAATTGGTTTAGAATATGTGGCTCTCTGTTGTGGTACTGTAAGGCAGGAAAGAAGTATGAAAGTAATTTAATATAATGGACGCCCCCTACGTTTTAACAGACTCTAGCTATTAAACATACTTAGATATGGATGCGCTTTGAACAGGGTAGTCTGTATTTTATATTTGTTTCCGAGAACTCCATTTATTAAATTTGTACCTGGAAATATAAAAAATTGAATAGACCTTTTTAAGGAATACTGTATATTCGTTTATTAAAATGAAATTATGCTTACATTTTTAACATCCTAGATAGAGTAATCTTATTCCCTTCCTAAATAGCAAGTTTCGTAAATTTTATTTAACGATTTCTGTAAAAACCAAATGTTTAAGGCAATACTTACGCAAGTTTTGTCAGATTTTAACATTTGATCCTTTACAAGAAATGCTAAAATATCGATATTTGATTTCGGAGTCTTATTACTAATGGTAAAATGGCAATGCAAAATTATAATATTAACTTCTAACACACTAAGCAATTTTAACAAAATAATATATTTTACGCCTTATCCAACAAGCTAAAAGGACCACGCACATACCAAATGAAATTTTGGATGCTCGCCGAATTAACTGGAGCAATTTTTTTATTCAGCTTTTGAGCTTCTGATAAAATGATCTCAGGTACTCGAAGCCAAAAAATAATTTTCTAAAAGACTAAGAGTTGTGGTGCCAAAAATTAGCGCGAAAAAAAGGACAATAAACCAATAACTTGAAACTTAAGAACCATAAGGCAAAATGATAACTCAAAAGTCGTTGTAAATGAATAAAAGCATTTTGGGGCAACCTTGGCGTTGACCTTAACAATGACCTTGGACCTCATTTCAAAATCAAAATACTCATCTTTCATTGCAAAAATTAAATCTGTGGAAAAAGCTATTGAGGGCTAGCCAGTGAAGGCAAGGTTGGAACCCGGCCAGTGCTTTAATCACAGTGTACGAAGAAAGTGCATTAAATTTAAAGTTTGATCATTACTTTTTAAGGTGACTATGTGCATTAAATATACAGCCAGTGTTCATTAAATTTGAGATATGTTCACACTTATCTAATGCACCAACATTAATATGAGTTCAAAAAATTCTGAAACTACCAGGAAAATGTGGATATTTTTCCCATAGATAGTGTCCGCCATCTAGACCGATTTCGAACTCATTGGTTCCCGGCAGTACGAGGCAGACATGAACATCTCACCTAAGAAAGTTGGGTCCCTTAAAGAACTTATATCATACTAAAGAAAAACTTCAATACAAGTTTTGCCATCTCCCGGAATATCATGCATTGTATATTGAATAATAATGTATATTCCTTTAGTACTTGAAATATCTTTCCAGCAAAAATTATTCAATTTGATGTAGAATTAACATTAAATTTGCTTTCAATTTAAGGTTAATCTTAACAATACACATACCTGCGCCTTATCACAAAAATAGATATTTCTATTAAAAAAAGTCACTTCGACTTTGAAAAGAAGTTCAAGCTCGCAATCAAGGTCGACGTAAAAATCATCATGAAATGTCTTTTTTATTTACTACTTTTGTATTTACCATTTTGCTTTCAAGTAATTTGGTCATTCTATGACTTTCCACAAGCTGATTTTTGGCACCATAACACCCCTTCCAGTCCCATAGAAACGCCTATTTTCGCCATGTTCATAAAGACTTTTTATCATAAAGTCAAGAGCTAGTGAAAATGTTGGTTCCAGCCAATTCAATGGGGACTGAAAATCCCATTTACTTGGTGGGATTTGGAATTGTTTATTTTATTGACTTTAAAACTGCTCTAAATAATAATCTTAACTACATACTAATAAATTTAATATGCCGTATTACCAAACGAAATAAAGTTTTGTTCAAGTCGAGATCTGTTTGGAAAGTATTTATTTTACTGATGGTAACATGACTCTACAGTACAAAATCATAATATTACCTACTAACACATTGATAAGGCCCTTTTTACAATACTTCCACAATTTTTTCAGGCAACATAAAATTTTAAGCTTTAGCTAATAAGTTAAAATTTTATGTGAGAAGATCTGATTTGGAAGTATTTTATTGGTGGTAAAATGACTAAAATGAGTACATAAACTCAATAATACAAAAAACAAAGAAATTTCTTTGTAATTTCTTTCTAATATATAAAATAATTTTAAAGTTACTCTCGATGCATATTCGACAACGCAACGGTCTGATATATTCAAAGGAGCATTCAGACTATTGAAACAGAAACGTCTTTAGCTTATTGCGGTTTTGGATTTTTCTTAAAGCAATTTGAATTCAATATAAGTTTGTCTCATCTTCTGTTGATTTCTGTTTATTTTAATTTTGTATTTTGTGGTGGTAAGGTTATTTTATAGTTTAAAATATTATCATATAAGAAAATAGGTAACTAATTTGTTATTCAATATTTTTAATAACTCCAACTTGCAAGATTGTTGTTAACCCTTCAGATATGGCGACCAGTTAAACTCTGTGATGGTACTGCGAAGCATATTACTTAAATTTGTTTTAGATAAAAAATAAATTGATATTATGGGGCATGAAGGGTGGTGGTTCAATATTTTGAAGAACACCGTGTCTGGTTTTTACAACTTTAACAGAGATAACAGTGAAATTAGCAGGGTCAACTGCTCTTTGCCTTGTACTTAATATATAAATTTTAAATTCATATTTTCTAATGCTTAATTAACCTAAAAAATACTAGTCAAGAATTAATACTTTAAAATATAATATTCGACACTTCATAATTTAAAATTTTTATTTAATTTACCTCAAAGCTTACGAGCAAACTAAAATAAATAAGTTTAGATTTTTTTAACTCTTAAGACACCTATCAGGTGAACCATAAATTACGAAACACTTTCAGAAAAATTAGTTTCTTATTGCTGTCGTCTAATATATTTTAATTAGAGGAAAAAAATCAATAAAAAATTTGAACAATAAGGAAAAAAGATATTAGCATAAGTCATCAGCGCAGTATTTATTGTTAATGCTTCTAGAATAAGTGACCATTCGGTGCCCATCTCTTCACCATAGTTTTAGTTCAATTTTAGTTTAGTTTATATCATTACGTTTAAGTGTACAAAAAATGTGAATTATAACAAAGAAACTTATGTAAAAAACAAAAAAATTTAACAAAACTTATTAGCTATGCACTCCAAAAATAGCTTCCATGTTACACCGACTAGAGAGCATGTTCCTACAAAAAACTTTTGGTTTATTTTTAAATAGTGTCAAGTCCCAATATTTAAATGTATTAAGTTACAGTGAAGAATGAATTTTTGAAAAATTTTTCGAATAATAAACCCAGAGGTACTTGTGGTTGTAGTACCCCCACAACTGATTACTACTAACTACCGCGTGTCTATAAGGAATAATTAAATTTGCACTTTTTCTCATTTAATTTAAGTGAATTATTAGAAAATCAACATATGGTACACTTCCTAATAGCAAACATTTCGTTCACCAAGCCTTCCATGATTCTACTTTTACAGATGAGAATCCTGCTATTAGTAGAACCTATACAAATATCTAATGATATATGCTTGGGAAGTAGTTCCAATACCGATTCCTGCATTCTAGCTTCTTGAACCACGAAAGTCGAAGAATCACCTATTTCAAACTAATAACCATTTATGAGTAGGTCATCCAGAGAAAATACTTAAAGATTTCCAGTTATCTTAAAAAAAGTATAGGAACTCATTATCTACTCCCCTCAGGGGGGTGGTGGAGGCGGTCTCACTCCGTCTCCACAACTACGGGGTGTGACGTCCCTGGGGCCCAGTCATGTTGTGTATGTCCTGAGACGTCTCATATGTTAACTGTTCTCGGAGGGTCGGTGGTTGTTGAGGAAGTGCTCTTTGAGGGTAGTGGCTTGCCTTAGCTGGCCGGCCAAGTGGCAGGGGACCACGATAAAAACCACCCCAAGTTAGGGTGTCTCCGGTCAAGTCAGGACTGCGTGAATTGGGGGGAACCGAACTGTTATTGTTCGGAAACTCCAGGAAGCGGGCGCTTTTTGGTTCTAGTAATGCCTTTCCACAGCATGCGGTGCACTGCTGTGAGTCTAAATAAGGATGATGCTCCCTTAATGGCATCAAAAATGCACTCTAAGTTCAAAAGACCTAGAGTAGAATCTTCGGTAGTTTCCCTAATATTACAAATTATAATAGATCTTTTTACAGTTAAAATGAAAAATGGCGGTTCTTTTAGATTCATAAAACACTTCAGGGGTATTTCGGTACTCTTAAGAATACCTTCAAACTTAGCAGTGGTAATTTATTAATCGAAGTCAGTAATGAAAATTAGTCTAACATGGCACTTAAATTAGATAAACTCTACTATCATGATGGAAAAACATCACCTCATAGTGCCCTAAACACATTAAAAGGCGTCATCAAGTGCCAAGATCTCGCATATTGTTCGAATGAGGAAATATTATCTAATCTTGAGGAACAGGGAGTAACTAGCGCATTTAGAATACTCTCTAGGGACCCAGCCAAACCCTCAACTACGTTCATCCTCTCATTTAATACCCACCCGACAAAATTAAAGCAGAATATCTATCAGTCAGAGTAAGAAATCACGTACCCGCTCTCCTTTGTTGTTACAACTGTAACCATTTCGGACATGTTGCCTGCCAGTGCAAATCTCCAGCTAGATGCCCATCCGTGGGCATACAGTACACCCAGACACTCCATGTAATCTAAAACCCATTTGCGTAAATTGTCAAGAAGAGCATTCTCCCCGATACAAAGGGTGCAAGGTATATAAAAAAGAGTTTGAGATATAGAAAATACGTACTAAGAACAAAATCCCTTATTATGAAGCTAAGAAAATGTACAATGACTTCATACCACCATACAGCTCCATAGCAGCAAAAAATACAGTCTCTGTTATTCAAGAAGTATCTACATATACTCAGTATGAACCCCTACCACTATATGAACCTTTACCCTCAACTTCTTCAGAAAAACACCACCCACCAACTCCCCTCCTCCTAAATCCTTCCCAAGATACCCCCAAACTATCCTCCTCCCAAATCCTCTCCTACCCTCCTTCCCTCCTCTCCTAAACACGCCTTCAAACTACACACTCAAGCTACTAAACCAGTACCTACGAGTAAACCTCCTACACCAAAAACACCATCTCCCTCAAAATCCATTCCACTAAAAAAAGACCAAAAAAACCAAAAACAACCCCCTCCTTAATAAACAAACTAAATCTAACTCCAAGTTCTCCACACTCAAAACTTCAGCAGAATCCCTTGGAATGATGGTCGACGATAAATTAGGAAACGAATTTTCAATCAACTCTAGTAATACAAACAAACATAAACACAAATAATGTTTCAAACAATTTTACACTGGAATTGCAATGGGTTAAATATTCATAAAGATGACCTCAAGTTATTAATCAAACATTTTAATCCGCAAATTAAGTCTATTCTCCCACCTGAGAAATTTCAATATAACGCCCAAAGATCGCCTAGACTGCGATAGAGCCTCTGGTAGCGTAGCAATCCTTACTAAATCAGGTCTACACTTTTCGGGACTGAAACTAACAAGTGAACTTGAAGAGGTAGCTATTACCACTTACTGCCCCAATAAAATTACCTTTTGCGGTATCTACAGACCACTACCCAACCCAAATGGGAAAAACTATATTAACCGAACTAATAGACCAACTTCTTCTCCCATTCTTACATTTGGGGACTTTAATGCACGTAACTCCCTTTGGGGCTCCATTCAGACCTGTACAAGAAGAAAAATCATAGAGGAAGTAATAGAAGAACAAAACCTATATATTTAATGATGGTTCACATACCTTCACTTCTGCATTCTCCTCTAGTACATCTTGTCTCGATCTTGCACTAAGTAGTTCCTCTCCACATTTATGTGGCAAACTGCAGAATACACTTTTGATAGTGATCACATCCCCTTCATTATGAATCTACGCACTTGGGAACATTCACAAGCCCAAACCTCTACCTTCAATTTTAATAATGCTGACTGGAACAACTATGCCAACGCTTTTAATTTGCCCAACTCTCTAATCTTACTATTAAAAACGCAGTGCATGAATTTACAAACGCTATCTACAAAGCATGTGGGTCCAGCATTCCTAGGTTCAAAACTCCTAAGGGGAAAAATTCTGTCCCCTGGTGGACCAGCAAATGCAAACAAGCTATAAAAAATCAGAAAAAAGCTTTTAACAGATTTAGAAGATACCTAAACATTGCTAATCTAATAGAATTTAAAAGGTTAAGAGCTCTCTCAAAAAAGATCATAAATGAAGCCAAAAGAACATCTTGGAACAAATTTGTGACTTCTATTGGTACAAACACGCCCAGCAGGGAAATATGGAATAAAATAACCAGCCTAAAAAGGAAACTTTCTAACAGTATAATAAGCATCATCCAAAACGAACAACTAACCTATGACCATTCCGCTAAATCAAAAATTCTTTACACGGCTATAATCAAAATATCTCAACGCTGGACAATTTATCCATTTCCCTTCTCTCTTATAATTTTCCATTTACACTTACTGAACTCCTCAAACGCAACAAGAACACTGCCCCGGGTCCTGACAATATTAGAATCCCTGTGACCGGAAATCTTCCTCCCTCAGGCCTAAATGCATTTCTTCATATTTACAATCGAATATGGTCAACTGGACGAATTCCGCAACAATGGAAACAGTCTGTCATTGTCCCCATTCATAAACCAGGTAAACTTCCGTCATCTCCTGAATCCTACAGACCCATTTTCTTAACCTCATTTTTTGATAAGCTATTGGAGTGAATGATAAATTCGTGATTGCTTTGGTACCTAGAGAAAAATGACATGCTAATCCCAGAGCAATAAGCATACAGACTTAACAGATCTTCCATAGATCACCTCGTAGGTCTTAAAATCGAAATTCAGAATTCTTTTCGTCTTCGCAGATATCTAACAGCCGTTTTTCGGGACATCAACAAAGGTTTCGACAAACTTAACAGAAGAAGTGTCATTGATTCACTTACCAAGCTTAACATAATTGGCTATATGCTATCATATATCCCTAACTTCCTGTACAATAGAATCTTTGCTGTTAAAATGAGAAACTCTAAATCCACTACTCTCTCTCATAATGGTGGGGTCTCTCAGGGCTCTTCCATTAGCCCCACACTGTTCCTTTTAGCCATAAATAACGCCACTGAATACCTAGATAATAGAGCGAAAATAAGAATATTTGCCGATGACATCTTACTCAGCTGATTTTAACTATAACTGCTCGATCCTTCAATCGTCTGTTAACTCCATTGTCGCTTGATCGTTCGATAAAAACCTAACATTTTCTCGTGCGAAATCAAACGTGATCCATTTCTGTGGAATAAGGAACTGTCCCAAAATTTCTAACTTGCATATCACTAACACCCCTATACAAACGGTTACAAAAAAATATTTCTTGGGGTTATCTTCGATCAATTACTAAACTTTAAATGTCACATTGATAAACTAAAGGATAAATGCAAATCTGATATCAAAATTATAAAAATTTTGGTAGGCACCACATGGGGTTCTGATCGACATTCTCTCGTAAAATACACCAAGCCTGAATCCTTTTTAAAATTGGTTACGGCTCCTTTATATATGGCTTTGCCTCCCCCCCCCCTCCATCCTCTTTAAACAGATTAAATCCCATACATAATAAAGGAATTAGGCTGGCGGCTGGCCATAGGCGCCTTTCATACAAGTCCCTAAAACAGCATCATGTGTGAACCACCTATCCATGTATGGCTCCCTCCAACAAATACCTCCCCAGTTCTAGCCAAAGATTCCAAGAGCTTGAGGAAAAACTGCAAATTTCTCTGCCTTCATGCTTCTTACCGCATAACAATGGCTACACATTTCCTCCATGGAGCATATCCCCCTTTGAACAAAACCTCTCTCTCACTATATATGATAAACACAACACTTCCCCTCAATTGATCAGGAGAACCTTAGATCATTTAATTCAGACCACATATAAGGACTACGAAATTATGTATACAAATGGATCTAAAACTGTCACTCAAACCAATGCCACAATCTACTCTTCAAGTACATAGAAATCATTTATAATGCGTGAAACAACCAGCATTCTAACTGTAGAACTTTACGCAATATGCATTGCCCTTAAGCACTATCATCTCCCCACACAAATGGATAATAGCTACTGATTTACTCAATTCGATTCAAAACATCTCTTGTTACAAAGAGGACGCATACATAATAAACACATATTTCTCTTATGGGTCCCGAGCCACGTACTTATACGTATACAGGGTAACGAAAGAGCAGATTCCCTCGCCAAACACCCCCTCAATCCCATCGTCATAAATTATATCTTCTACGTCAAAGATCTGAATACCTATATCAACAACCTTTTTTAAGAATTTGGTCCAACTCAAATGGGATATAAACCTAGAGGAAAATAAACTGCACAACATCAAACGCTCCTACTTTAATAATACAACACACCGCTCACTTACTAAAAGAGAATTTGTGATACTTACTAGACTGCGCATCGGTCATACACGCCTCACAAATGAATACCTGATAAAAAATCAGGATCAACCTTAGTGTCTTACATGCGCTCTTCGCTGACCACAAAACACATTTTTTTTACTGCCCCAGTTATCAAAATCAACGCAATAGAAACAAAACCTTAGGTAGACCTACTAACATTCTCTCTCCGCAAAATATCAATAACGTAATATCTTTCTTGAAGGACATCCAACTGCTAAGCAAATTGCAAGGAAATTAAAACAATATTCAAAACGAGTTAGACGCTAAAAAATCTCTCTCTCTCTCTCTCTCTCTCTCTCATTACCTACTCTACAACTATTGATATTTTATTGAATTGGCTTGAAAAAACTATACTTTTCCTGAGTTGTCTGCACGTCTCATAGCAAAATAAAATATATATTTTTAAGCCCGACTGTAAAAGCCATGCCGAATGATGGATGGAGGCCATTTGTCGATCCTGAGAGGAACTAATTTTATTTTATAAATCGCGTCGGAAATTTAAGCCCCTTATTTGTCTTTTAAATGCATTTAGGGAACATGGAGCCGGACGAATTATACTTCATATAAACTTTTGTCTAGAAAAAATAAAAATTAGAAATAAGTAAAATTACATAAAAATTTAAAAATAAAAGAATGTAAGAGTACATTTCTTATGCGGTTGAATATAAACATATTTTACCATGTTGGAATTAATTAAAACAATACGTAAGGTGCTCCATTCATCATTTTAGTATTGAGATATTCTCCACTTTTTGAATCAATCAAACAAATACAGACCTAAAAACCTCTACTCCTCACTCACTCACCACTGAATTTCTTTGAATATAATATTTCTTACAAGTTTTCTTTATTCTTGTTTGTACTTTTACTACCTAGTTCACGGCATTTTTTGATAAAAATTTTAGGTAATTAATACTGAGTCAGTAAAAAAACAAAATAAATCTTGAAACATCGATAGCTAACAGCAGTTAACGATTGTCAACCAAATATCTACAAATATTAGAGAGAAATTTACAGTAATATTCATGTTGGCTAGAATTTCCTCTCCGACATTTGCTAAATTTGATTGATATACCTAAAGGTTTTGGTAAAATTTGTTTCAAATAATCTTCTATGATATATTGACTTGAAAAGGATAAATTATAACCATAAATTAAAGCTTTGAAATCTGATCTAAATTAAAAAGTAGAATCCCATAATATTTAGAAATATTTATGACAAACTACTCTTGTTTCCAGTAAAAATCACCATCCAGGTTCAATAGAAAATTTAAAGTCTTATATCGGATCTAGATGCTATGATAATAACAATTTTTTGTTTGCTTATGATAGAGTTATAATTTACATTAAATATATCAACAAACAAGTCAAAATAAAATGTAAAACTTAACGTAAACCCTGTTATCGATAAAAATAATACATGTCTTAATACTTTTCCATTTTTTATCAGTCTGAGAATAAAAGAAAGCGAGTTTTATATTCTTATATTTTAAAAGTTGAAAACTCGGATGACTTATTATTCTACTTACCAACTTAAACCCTTTATTACCATCTTACATTACTTTAAATGTTACAATTAGTTATTGAATTATAGGACTTAAGTAAACACAAATTATTTTAAGGAGCTGTTGTTAAGAATACTTAGACGATTACTTTAATTACCCTATTTTCAAATAATTGAATTCCTCCTTAAACCATTTTCAAACATAAAACAAATGAAAATATAGCTTAATGTAGCATTAACATTTCAGTAACCGAAAAAATAATCGTATACTATTCATGAGAATGTCATCTTTTAAGATATTATCCTTTTTAATTGGATGTTTCTTGATATTATCCTCTTCGTAAAAATCAAAAAATATTTTTTAATTAAAAACAACCGACGTTTAGCTTTCCAATTTTACTATTATCTTTTATTGTTAGATGAAGGAATAGTTGGCTGTAATAAAAATAAAAATTAATTTCTTATAAACTCGTAGTAATTATAGCTTCAAAACTGCAATAAAAAAGCGTCAAACTAGAAAACAATTACCGTGCTATCAAACTCTCTCATCGAAGAATTTTCCATTAATTGGCAGTATTGCAGAAACGGGCGTCTAGTTGAAATTGGTTCCGAAAACAAAAGAGTACGGAATAATCGCGGTGTTCCGGCGCAGCAACAAGTTGGCGCCAGCGTCAGGACGCCATCGCATCGGCCGCTTCGATTTTGTTTCCTGATGGAGCGAGCTGACAACGCGCGAGGCAAATGTACTATTGACATATTTGTTAAACGAGTATGAGAATATCAAGTTGGATAAATCAAATTAAAAATAAACTCTTTTATATATGAAACATTTTTTTTTCAATTACATTTTAACATTCAATTCTTCAACATCATTTCAACACAATCTCTGTTCTTATTTTGAATAAAACGGCTTATTTATTTGCTCTTTTAGATTTATAATTTTGATAAAAACAAGTACAATTAGTTCCATATAAACTTGTTGTTGCGTATTTGAATACCATAACTGTACATCCAACACTTGTCCATAAATTACTTCGCGCTGTGAATTGATAGTCATTTACTTGATATTTGCAAACTCTTTACACTGATAATGAGTACGAAATATCACAAAAGATTGGGAGCACTTGTTCTGAGTAGAGACGAAAATGGTCCAAAAAGTTCTTATGCAGCTGCTGCAAAATCTGTGAACAAGTCTGTATCTTTCATACAGAACTAGGTCAAAAGGTATAATCCAAAAAAAATGTCGATGTTTTCCTAGATTGTGATTTAATATGCATGACTACAAAGATAAGGTAATTATTCAAAAAATGCCCATCTTAATCTGCGATAAGAATAAAGTATTTTAGCTCTAAAGAGAGTATGTCTTGGCTTAATAACGCTAGCCAACAAGTACAAAAAAATGCGACTGATGTTATAATGTCTGTCTGTGGGGGTTTAAAGCATCCTGATTGTGAGTTCAACAAAAAAAATTTTTCACCACGTATAGATTTTGAGTTATAGAATGTATTATTTATTTCTATTTAATACAAAAATCTTTATACAATGTTTATAAATACATTGAAAACAATAAAAAACAAGATATTTTAAGGGTAATAGGATTTATTTACAAAATTACACATGAAAATACATATATAGTAAGTCTTTTGTACATAACTTTTTTGCAAATGTTGACTTTCCTTTATTTTCCTGACCGCTTTCTCTCATAAGAAACCAACAATAATCCCCCATTATTGCTAGATCCCATCTGCCGTGGTAGCGTTGCTTCAATGTTAATATGTCCTGGTGGAATTTTTCTCCTTATTCGTCACTAACTGCACCCAAATTTTCTGGGAAAAAAATTTAAATGGGAGTGCAAGAAGTATATTTTAAGAGACATGCGACAGCCCATTTTGCAGTAGCTTTCAAGTAGTTCTCCTACAAGTTGTTCGTAGTTTATAAGTAGATTCGGCTACGGGGAGATTGAAATTTAGAATTATATGGATTTAAAAGCGTACCTCCGTTATTTAAAGTCCTAGGAAGTTGAGACTTCGTGCTTGACTTGTCATCCCTAGATACCCCTACGTGGTGTTGCGAGATTTTGCACAACATCCCTAACTTATCGAAAATGTAAATTTGGCAACGTCACCCTCCGGTATATTACAAATTACTTTTTAAAATAATGTGATTAAAATACTCATTCACTTCTGCTCAAAAAATCATAACTCAAAAATCTTACGTGTTAGAAAATTTTTACCATCATTTTCGCATTTAGGGACCAAAAATTAACCAAACACTGCCCTTTACGTTACAGTCGCAAATCGGCTGTAAAGTAGTGTAACTATTCAACGGCGACTTGATAAAAGTAGAATGTGTCTGACAAGCACATCTAAACAATTTTTACGTGAGCACAAGAGCGCGTCGATAGAGATTGGTCAAATGTTATTGTTTCTGACAAATCTTCATTTTGTAACTGGTGTTCCGTTTAGAAAGCTTGGTCTACCCCGAAAACCCATAATTAATCACAAAACAGTTAAATACCATGTTAAAGTACATGTCTAGGGATGTTTCTCTCTCCCTGGATTTTGGTAATTGTGTTTGTTTACCGAAAACCTGAACGCAGCGCAAATGAAAATAATTTATGAAAGGTCTTCTAAATCTGCTAAATGTTGTTTTTAAACTGACGTATGGATACTACAAGAAGACAAAGACTATCACTTTATCAGAACTGGAAAGGAGAAAAATGCATTACTAACATGGAGTAGCCTGTTTCTTCTCCTGATGCAAATTCTATTAAAAATGATGAGGTTTAATCATAAAAAACGTATATCCATTTTAAAGCAACTAAGTGTAGAAATACCTAGAATATGAAAAAACTAGTATTTTTTAATTTAACTTTTTAGGTAGTTACATTTTGTCAATACGTTTTAGTGGAAATACTTGTATTTCTGTCAGTCTTTTAAACACCCGCTAAAATATCAAGCCAATACTAGACTTATCTACACAGTGATAAAAACAAAGCTCATATACAATTATTAAAATATGAAATACCATTTAAATATTTAACCTAATTATATATATTTACTAACGCATTTGTTAAATAAGTCTGACGATAAAACAATGTATAGTTTGTGAATTCTAGAGAATTGTTCGAAATACAAGAAAATATTGGAAAATGAAAGAAAGAAAGAAAGAAAGATTTGACAAGGCATTTTACGAACAATAAATATAAAGTTAAAATGTCACAATAATTATTACTAGCATTAAGAGTATCTAATTCTCTGGTTTGTCTTTAGGGTACATGAAAGCTTATCTTATCTAAAAGTTCAGGATAATCGATTAAATTGATTACCAACTTAAATAAAAAAACAAACGCCATAAAAATTCCTACGGCTTTGTAAGGTTTTCATGTTAACAAGAAGTAATAGCTGGGTCTTATCTATATATTCTATGGGAATTTTAAGTTCAAAAGCCATAATTCCTAAAAACTCTTTTAAACTTAATATCTGTACTTTTCATACATAGGGGACTTGACACAACATACATATTCTAACAGATCTAGAACAGTAAATGTTTTCAAATTATCTTAAAAAACGGTTAAAAAAAAGTTTTAAGCCCTTATTAGCAAATCATATCAATATAATGATCAAACCGTAGATTTTTATTAAGTAAAGTCCCAGATCTTTAATTTCAAATTTACATTATCTAATTTATAATTAAAAATTATTGGATTATTAATCCAATAAATCCTCATAATATGACATTTTTCTCTATTTCAAGACATTTTATTAATTTTGTACTAGTTACCAAAATAATCCAAATCATTTTTCAACTTGTAAGTCATCTTCATTACTGATTTATCTCAATATTTTAAGTCATCTGCGTATAACAAAATATATGAGTGCTCGATTATCACGGTTCAAATTTCAACTTAAGTTGGCTATGGCCAATTCAGTTAATTTTACATTTTTGTTGCAAATACTCACGTTATGGCCAACTATAATATCTTTTTCTTCAAATACATCTCATAAATTCTTTGAATAAGAACAAACCGTTTGTGGGTTACGTTGGTTTTTTTTGTTGGTTGTACTACGAACCCACTAGTTCTACATCCTTGCTAAGTTCTTTCTCAGCTCGGTTATTTTATCTTCCTGAATTTTGGCTAAATTCTCACAGTATGGTTTTAAGTTACATTTAATTATCAGTTTGCCTCTATTTTTGGTATTTTTGCTTGGCATTTACTTTACTGTGGATAGTTATTTCTATTGATTCTGAATTTACTGTTATCTTTTTCCAGTCTTTGCTTTGTTTATATTAATGTCCGAGAGTTATCTGTCATTGTCGAAATTACATCGATAGGTTATTTTACACTAATTATCTTTTAAGTTATGATTATGTTTTTTGGATTGTATAAATTTCTTTTTTGTAACTTACTTTTGCAACATTTAATCTGCGGGAACCCTAAACTTTTAGAAAATTTATACTTTTACCTAAAACACATATATTTCTTTCATTTAAAAATAACTAATGCATTACTTATTTAATTTTGTGTCAAAAATTCTAATGATTAATGAATTGGCTCATTTTTGAGCTATCATTCTCTTTAAATTTTTTAACGTTTGAAAGAAGAAACGTGGTACTTACGCAGATATAAAACCGAGCTCATTTTGTCTGGATTTTTTACTTTTTCTATTTTATTCGACTGAAGAAATTGTAGATTTTTCCATCTCAAATTATTGGAACCATCCTTTGGGATTTTGGAGTGAAAAGTCGTTCAAAATATTCCAGTAATTGAGCTTAGTTGATTAATTACCTTATCTTTTAACTGTTTAGTGTTAAGTTATTTTTAATGGAATAAAACTGGAGATAGGGATTTTGGCAGTTCCGCACGTTTCAATGAAGGACTTTTTTGAAACCCCAATAACAACGTAGGGGTTCTATGTTCTGGTTTTCTCTACAGGTTCTATCTACTAATTTTGTTTTTAATTTATCTTTTGCATTTACCTTTTGATGTACCACTATGTTCGAGACCATACAGTTATTTCATTATCTTGGAATATACAGGGTTTGCGTTATCTGTTAACTCCAGTAGAGTGTGTTACATGTTAAATTTTATTTGATCTCTTATTTTTCTTTAGAGTAAAATATATTCTCATTAATATTTATTAAAATTATTTTACCTTCGTTAACTTCAATTTATTTTCTTTTATTCTGCTTTAAGTCATTTCTCAGAATATAAAGTATTAATTTCAACTCTGAACTAATCTCTATTTTCTTTTGAAGAAAAAAATTTTGTAATCTTTTGAAGTTGCAAATTGTGTGGATATTTATACTGAAGATTTTATTTATAACATATTTATATGCTACCAACCCAGCAAGACGGTTTGATATTCAATTAAAAAGTTTTAATATTATTTTTTTTCTTACCAGTATTATTTGACCCATATGCTCACTTGCTAATTTTTTTTTGTATTTGCATATCTACGGAAATGAAGTTGAAAGTTGGTTTCCGACAACATCCCGGGAGGTTTCTGCATTAAACCTAACTACCGATGCAGTTGCGCCCTGAATAACCCACCCCTACTTTCTGGTATAGGACTTAGCCTAGCATTTTTGCTCACCGGCACGCCTTCTAACTTTTAACTGGACACTAGTGATTTGGCTGCAGTTTTTATTATTATAATTGAATTTCTTCTCGCCTAACTGCAAAGTTTTGACGTGGGAATACCAGCATAGCACAATTACTTGTTTTATCTCATTCAGTACACAACTGAATAACTATGGAGACAAGTTAGCGCCTTAAGCGAACACCAGAATTTGCTTATATTTCTCTGCGCACAATATTATTGACTTTTGTTTGTTTCCTACTAGAAAGATAGTTATTAAACCATTCTAGAAATATTTCATAAATCTATAAATATGATAACTTATTCAATAAAACATTGTGATTTACCCTGCCGAATACTTTGAAGAAATCCGTTTACATACTTTACACCTGACAGCATGTCTCCAAAGTATCTGACAGAAAGCCATAGTAAACCAACAAATTCATAAATGTTGATCTACCTACAACAAAACCATGTTACTATATATTAAATTCTAAAATAATAAACTTATTAGATACAATATTTTCAAAAACTTTACTAACAAACGAAAATCCGTTAATTCCTATATAATTTTTTATAATCATTCTCCCACCGTTTTTACAAACTGGAAACTTAATTTCCAGGAAAAACTCTTGTTCTAAGTGGAATGTTATAAATTCTTGGCAAAATATACGCTAAAATAAACGAACCTATGCCTGTAAATGATTTTAAATTTTCTATTCCAAAAAACACTTCCATAAATCTACATCAGTGCTGCCAATATCAACTGCATTGTCAAAATTTACATATATTAAAGCATCATGATTAATGTTACCCGATTCATATAGCGAGCTAAAAAAGTTTGCAAACATTTCAGAAATTTGTTGAAGTTCACATTGGGGACTAAGGACTTATCAGTAGATATAAATCCTCTTTAAATTCCAGTTATTTTAAAAAGTAATTTCTAACGTAAAAGTGCTTTAAGATCTGTAACAGGACTTCAACCTTTTAAAAAGTTGGCCCCTTCCGAGTCTCACTCTAATAAATTAAAAAAGAATTAGAAAAGGCTCGAGGTCTGAAACTGGAAATTCTTTATCTGTATTACCATTAAATAATTTACGGTCTAATTAAATGTTTTACGTTAAAAACTTTTTACCATATCAAAATAAAATAGTCATTAATTTAGGTAATTAACCATCGTACTATACCAGAAAATCTCTATTTTAATTTTTTTATGTGTTTGTGAATGCCCGCCATTATATAGAAAATTGGATAGATTTGTTAAAACCCATTGCTTTGTCTACGGAAAATCTCATTATTAACATCGTTAATCGAATTTGTTAGTGTAAGTTATTTTAAGATAAGCTTTTTCGCATGCTGATAAAGAAGAGAAGTTTTCAATTACTGTATAACCTTTTCTATAGTACCCCAATCCTCAAATCTATTTGAAAAAACAAACCTTGTATTTAAGGAATGTATATTTGTTAAATGCTTAAACGAAACTTTTTTAAAAAATGGGTTGTTTGGGCTGATACTTCCTGTATATCCATAACTAATATATTAATAGTAAAATATTTTTTTTTCAGTAAATTAAACAAAATTACATGACGTTTCGATATACTATTGCTTTATCAAATGTAATGTGGTTAATTTATATAAAGTTCGGAAAAATTCATATAAAAGGAGGAGTTAAAAATTATATTTACCTGTTGGTTCTAAAAGAGTGTGCATTCAAGTTTTTAAAATATATTTAATGAAGGCGACCTACTTAAATCTACTTGATCGTTGAGTAACAAGTCAGAATCTTTAAGTGTGTTTATTTCTAAAGATTCGAGAAGGTTCGGTTTATAACCCTTATTTTCGATAGGTATTATTATCATTAAAATGGCATTTGTATTGTGAAAGGGGATCGGCGTAGTTAGAATTGGGATTATTTTAAATAAAACTGTTATAATCTTCCTTAATTCTGGCGCCAAAACTTCTACCTGTCTGGTCTATGTATGTTTTTGGACAGTCCATACACGTTAACTTCTAAACACCTGATTTATTATTTTTGAGTGTTCTACTATTGTTGTTTTTTATAAATTTACCTACGGAATTGTTGGTTTTATATGCTGTTTTTATGTTTGGTTTGTTTAAAAATTTTTCTACTTTATGACTTGATTGATCTATGTATATAATATGGTTATATATTTTAGGTTTATCTAAAACGTTACGATTGCCCATATTTATGGAGTGTTGAAAAAGTTTTTTCTTTAATATTTTACCTATGAATCATGCTATGAAATTGAATGTATTGTGTATTACTGTATCTGTATGAGAAGGTTTATGGTAAACTGAAAATACGTGTTTGTTATTTTGTCTTTTATTAGTAAGATCTAGAAAATTTATTGTGTTGTATTTCTATAATAAAACTGATATTAGTGTGTAACTTATTTATATAGTCTAAAAAGGTAACTAACTGTCTATCTGTGGCGATAAAGAGGTTAAAATGGCATCCATATGTCTATGCCAATATAGAAATTTACTAGATATCGAGTGTTTTGAAATCTCGCATTCTAAAAAATCCATAAATATTCCTGTTAATAGTGGACTGAGCTGATTTCCCATTAAAAGACCGTATTTGCTGCAGTAAGTAGGGTTGTTAAATTCGAAATAATTTTGTTCTAAGCAAACTTTAAGTGAATTTAAAATATCGTGTTTTTTAACTGAATTAATCTGTTTTTTGGTAAGAATATTATCACGAACAACTGAAAGAAAATTATTGATACGCCCTAGTAAATACAGATATTCCGACGTGATGAGTCATGTTTATTATAATGTGCGGAAAGGAATAGTGTATCGATGAGTCGTATGTCTAGATAGATTTCAACTTTTATTCTCTAGATTTATATAGGAACTTCCATAGGTATATAAATAGAGACAGGATAAGCATAGTTAGTGGTTTTTGAATAGTGAAGAATAAGTAGTAGTAATAAAAGATTTGTGTTAATATAAGTATTGTAAGTATTAGAGAAAGGTGTTGTGTTTTATTGTGCGAACTCAGTGAGTGATTTTGAGAGAACAAAATTGTAACGATTGGTATCAGAAGTAAATATTATCACCGGGTGTCCAGAAAACTCTATTGGAAATTAGATGAGATAAAGAAAAATGGATCTCAGCCTTGGATTTGTTATCAAGTAAGAAACTAAGATTAATTTTCTATAAAGTTCTAGAATTTTCTGTTTGAAAACTAACAGAGATAGCGAAAAAATGATTTCGCTATCGAATTTGGCATTACGAAAGAAGCTTAGAACCGAATTTTCGTCAAAGGTCTAGAAAATTCTATTTAGAAACTAAAAGAAATAGCGAAAAGCGGATTTCGCCATATGATTTCTCATTAAGAAAGAAGCCTAGAAACGAATTTTCAAGGATATTCCAGAATATTCTATGATAAATTTTAGACAGCAAACAGCCGAAGTGGAGTAAATAAATAAAACATTGATTGATTTTATGGAAAGTATTGAACAACGTCGCCTTAAAAACAAACAAGAAAAAGAGGAAGAACGTCGCCAAAAAGAAAAGCAAGAAGAATTAGATCGCCGCCAAAAAAATAAGCAAGAAGAAAATCGCCGCCAAAAAGAAAAACAAGAAGAACAACAAAGTCGTCTAAAAGAAAAACAGGAAGAAGAGGACCGTCGTCTAAAAGAAAAACAGGAGGAAGAAGCACGTCGCCAAAAAGAAAAACAAGAAGAAGAAGAACGTTGTGTTAAAAGTGAAGATAAACTTTACAAATGGATACGAGAAATCATTCTACAAAAACAGCAAAATTTCAATCAAATTGTACAAGGAAAAACGCAAAAGTTTAAGAAAGAGATAGGTGAAGTGCGACAAGAAGTAAAAGAAATCGTAGACGGGATAGAAGTAAAAGTACTTCAAGAAGTAAATAGTATAGAATCAACTGTGCGACAAGATATAGGAAAAGTGCTACAAAGCCTGGGACAAGTGCGACAAGACGTAGAAGAAGTGTGACAAGACATAAGAGAAATGTAACAAAACGTAGGGGAAGTGCCACAAGAAATGAAAGAACTCGTAGACGGGATAGAATCTAAAATGAAGGGCCTTCAGGTAAAAGTCAATAAAAAAAAAAAAACATGGCCCTTTCGATAAAGTAATAACTACCGAACAGCACATCAAACCTTCAACTTATGACGATCAAATATCTGGGATAATGTACAAACTACAATTTAAAGCTACCGCTACGGAAAATAACTGGGATTACGAAGAGATGGCTACTGCATTAGTAATCGCACTCCGTGGACCAGCACTGGAGTTGTTGCAAACCATTCCTATAACTCAACAGAAAGACTATGAAATCCTTAGTGCTGCGCTGAAAAGAAGAATTGGAGATCAACATCAGGGCTAGTTAGATCAGTCACAGCTAAAGTCAAGACATCAAAAAAACGAAAAAAGTTTACAAGAATATGAAACTGATATCCGACGCCTTGTGCATCCGGCTTACCCAGGAGCTGCGGAAGAATTCCGAGAAGAGCTTACGATCCCGTATTTTATTGATGTGATCAGGGATCAAAAACTACAGTGCATGTTGCGCATAAGCAAATTTATTTATTGTAGTGAAGCGTTGGACAGGGCTTTAGAAATTGAAGCAGCTTATAACATGACAAGGCCAAAAATAAGAGCCGTTACCATAGAGGAAAACAAGGATTCGTCGAACAAAACAACGGAGAAAATGTTATTTGAAATAATTAAGAAATTGAACACAATAAGTTATAGAAGAAACCAGGAAGAATTAAACACAAGAGGTGATACTTCTCGTTATAAAAGAAATCAGATATAGTGTTACAAATGCAGATGAACTGGACATATGAGAAGGGACTGTCGAGTGCGATTAAGGTCTCGTTCACCATCTAGAGACCGCACAGAATAGAACCAGGAAAACTACAATTTGTAAACATTAAGTGTCGAGTGTTGACCAATATCGAGAAGGCCCCCCAGGATTATTTCCATTCGTACCCAAAAAAGAACCGCTGACAGTCTTATAATTGAAGGAAAAGTCAATGCTACACCTATTACCATAACTCTTGACACTACTGCAGCAGTATCTCTGATTAAGTCAAATCTTGTTGATAAATTTAGAATCCTACCATAGCCCAGAAAATTAATGTTGAGAACGGTAACTGGAGAAGCAGCTCAGGTAATTGGAGAAATACAAGCTTCAACTTGGAGAACTAAAATTAACTATTTGGTGTTGATTGCTGGCATAAAAGATGAGTTGGAATAACCTGATTTGTCAACATGGATTTTGTTTCGACAACAAGCTTAACATCTTAACGTTTGGCAATGAAGAATTTATTCTGTCAAAGAACCATAGTACCGAACCAATCAGGGTCATTACCGAACAAACAACCAGAATAAAGGGAAATACAGAGAAGATCATTTACGGAAGACTGGACAAGAGTTCTGGAAGCCACGTCGGATTAATGCAACACCACAAAACCCTGTAAATACCTGGTAGCGAAGGCATTAGTTATTTCAGAGAACCTAATATCTATCAGAGTAGCCAATATTATTCCTGTGTCAAAATTAATAAAGGAGACGAAGTAGCATTATACGAGCCAGTAAAATGGATGGTAAAATGTGAACAACCCGGCAAAGCTACATCAAAATTGTCATGTAACGGACTAACTGAGAAGCTCTAGACAGACTGGAAGTATCTTTCACCACAAGAACTTGAAAAATCCAAGAGTTTTATAAGGGAGAATAGTAATGTTTTTGAAGCAGAAGATCGTAGTACCGATAGAACGAGCATCATATAGCATGAAATAAATACTGGCAGCGCACAACCAATACGCCAGCCACCTAGAAGACTTCGAATAACTAAACACCAGAAAGTGGAATTACTTGTTGACAAAATGTTGAATGAAGGAGTTATAGGAAAGTCATCTAATCCTTGGTCATCTCTAGTTCTACTGGTAGCTGAAAAGGATGGAACGACTAGATTTTGTGTTGACTACAGGGAGCTTAATAACGTCAGTAGGAAAGATAGCTATCCACTTCCTAGAATGGATGACACTTTGACAACGTTGGCTGGATTACAATGGTTCTCTACACTGGATCTAAAAAGTGGATATTGGCAAGTAGGCATCCACGATAAAAATAAGGAGAAGACAGCTTTTTCTACTGGGGCTGGTCTATATCACTTTAACGTCATGCGTTCGAACTCTACAACGCTCCTGTCATCTTTGAGCGACTAATGGAAACAATACTGTGAGGTCTTACATGGAAAACAAGTCGTCTATCTTGATAGTGTCATGGTTATGGGGAAAACATTTGATGAACACTTACAGGAAGTTTTTGCAAGAACTAAAAACGCTAACCTTCGATAAGCGTAGTTAGTTAGTTGTATAGTGGTTTTTGAATAGTGAAGAATAAGTAGTAGTAATAAGAGAGTGTATTAATATAAGTCTTTGAAGTATTAGTGAAAGGTGTTGTATTTTATTCTGCAGACCCAAGGAGCGATTTTAAAGAAACATAATCTTAACAATATTCTTTACGAGACTAATGGAATATTTTATTGAAATACTCGGAAACAAATTAGATAGATCGAAAGATTTGCTTTATTAGATAAATATTTACTAAATCGTGTGAATTTTTAATTTCAAGTTTAGTAGAAAAATTTTGTGTGAACTTTAATTATTTCAATTTTTTTTTCGATAGTCTATAAGATGGGACTGCCATAAAGGAGACTACTGGTCTTATTGGATATCCTGTTTTGTGTAGTTTTATTAAAGAATACAATTTGGGTACTTGTGGGTAAATTACATTTAGTTTAGTCAAATTTCTTTCAATAAACAAACTTTTACAACTTGTGATTATATTTTTGATGGACTTTTGATTAGGACAAAAGTGACATATATCCGTAAGTAAATTAAAAAAAAAACACAAAATAATAAATCAGGTATTTATAAATTAACTTGTACGGACTGCCCAAAAATATACATAGGCCAGGTAGGTAGAAGTTTTTGCGACAGAATAAGGAACATTCTAATAGTTTTATTAAATGAAATTCCAACTGTAACTACGCCGATCACCTTTTACAATACAAACACCAATTTAATGATAATTTCGCAATAATACATATCGAAAATAAGGGTTATAAACTGAATCTTTTCAAATCTTTAGAAATAAACAAACATAATGATTCTGACTTGTTACTCAGCGATCAAGTATATTTAAATAGATCGCCTGTATTAAATATATTTTATGATCTTGAATGTACACTCTTTTACAACCAACAGGTAAATTAATTTTTAACTTCTCCTTTTATACAAACTATTCCGAACTTTATATAAATTAACCAAGTTTGTACGCACATCACATTTGATAAAGCGATAATATAGAGAAACGTGTCATGTTATTTTGTTCCATATAGTGGAAGTTAACTTAAAAAAATTGTTTTACTATTAACATAGAAGCTTTTTTAAATGTACAAATTTAATAACGAACTAAAGTATGGATTATTTCAGATTAAACACAGATACAAATTTTTTAACGATTGGTAAATCTTGAACTTTCTCTACAATATTCCAAAGAAACCATTTTATATTGATTTGGGCGAAACTTTTTGCATTAGACTTTAAGTTATTTAAAGAAAAAAGTTTTACTTCATCCAAGCTGCCTGTGATGATGTCCGTTCAAAGCTGTTTCTCAGATTGATAAAATATTTACACACTTTTAACAACATCCTTCAAAGATCAATTAGATGAATTTTTTTTGGCTTAATTTAAAACTGTTTAAGAAAATTGCCATTGTTAAAAAATTCATTGACCAAACGTGCTTCGGTGAACCCCTTTAAAGAGTTATTAAAAGGTTTTATTTTTCAGATTGTTAATAAATTTTTCGTGTATATTCATTTACCGGAGATAGTCGATTTACAGGTGCTTGGTTTTTAAATCAGCGGTAGTTTTGTAAATAATTAAAAAGCTAATTAGTAGTAGCTCCGGTAGAGCTTTAAGGTATACGTTTCTACAGTATAATAATTTCATTAATTAAACTAATATAAACATGATTTTATAGTGAATGAATTTCTCAAATGAAACCACCAAATCGATCGGCTCTCAAAATTTTTAAAGACATGGAAAGATTAATTAGTAACACATTTTGTTGTCTAACTGAAGGATAAATTTGGTTCTAGAATGAATGTTATGAGAAAACAGTTATCTTTGGCTGGTAAGGACTAATTTAATAGTAATAAAAAATATCGAGGATATATAATAATAGCAATAATTTATAAATATGTGAGTTTGAGGAGAACGATGGTTAGGATTTGGTTCAAACCAGCATACAGTTTGTATATAATACATCATAAATTAATTTTTTTTCTAAAACTATATTTTTCGCACAGACAAGCAAAAAGAAAAAAGCTGTTGACTAGTTCTTGTTAATTTTGTAAATAATTTAAATTGAAATGTTATATTCGTATAAAGAGGTTCAAAATATGTTATTTTATTATCACTCACCTGAAGTATAAATAAGACAAGTTGCTTTCAGGATAAACTACTGTATTTGCGAACATCTTATGACGATGAGAATCCTAATGAAGAAGTCGGTTGAGTACAACTTTGGTACGTACTTAGCCTTTATAAATTTCCGTAAAGCGTTCGATACAGTGGAGCAATAGGCTTTCCTGAACTCTTCGGAAAATGCGAGAATCGACTCTGATAAACACGTATACGATAACGTCACTTCGACTGTATATATCTATGAAGACTAAATGTTACTAAAATTGTGCGAGACATAAAATAGGGTACATTATCGCCTAAACCATTTATCTCGGCTTTGGAAGATGCATTTAAAAAACGTAAACTAGTACATTAAAGAGCGTTTAATAAATGAAAAACGACTAAAACATCATAGATATACCTACAATACCGTCCTTATAGCTGAAAATATGGAAAACCTTAAACAAATATTGACAGAGCGACACAACGAATGCTTAAAAAATTGGTCTCAATAAATCTTGTGTATCTCAAATGGTGAACATAAAAAATGAAATACTGGAAAATATGAATCTGGAACACACAGTTACATTTGACAAGGGAAAACGGACAATTGAAATAATAGTCGAAGAGGACCTGGGCATTCAGCAAACTTGGAATAAATGTGTTTTATTTTTATTTTTATCGAGAACCTAAGCAACCATAAATTTAAATTTTGTAATGAACTATATTTATTCTAAAAAATTTTTACCTTATTTATTCTAAGTAGGATTTTAGCTAAGCCTATTTTTCAGGAAATGAACCTATTATACATATTTTATACCCAATATTTACCTATTAAATGTATCATTATTTTGTGTGGTGTAACTAAAAATTGAAGTAATACATCAGTCAAATAAGCATTTTGCTGGGACACTCAATCATCCAGGCAGAGACCCGGATTTTCGGGTAAAATAGGCCTATAGAAATAAACCGTATTTGTTCTCTGCATGATATTTTGTGTCATAAACTTTTTGGAGACAATTAAAGGTCAAAAAATTCATTTTTTTCCTTATCAGCAAAAGCTAAAGGAGTGGGATAGAGAATTGAAAAACCTACAAATTGGTTTTTTACCGATCTCGATATTTTTATTTGTTGTTAAGAAAAATACAAAACAAGGTCAAAATTTTTATAATATTTAATTAACAATAACTATTGCTAAATTCAACCTACGACTTTGTTGTTACATAAAAAGTTGGGTCTTTTAGTGCTTAATATTTGGTAAAAACTTCAGATCGATTCATCAAATAGTTTGTGCTAAATTGAATTTGTTTATCACAGGCGAGTGAATTTGTGCAATATCATTCTAGCTCCATCGATGAAGGTACACCGATTCTGAGCACATCTCATGAAAGAGGAACTCTTCTTTTATGAGAAGTATTACATGGAATTGAGGAAAATTAATTTTAAATTTGTTTAAACTTCATTAAAAAACCACTATCATTTTTACCTTATAAACAAATTAAATAACTTTTTTGTTTTTGTCCACAAAAAATTCTGTTTTCAAGTTTGGGAAGCTGGCATTTTTAGACGAATTTAGAAAAAAAAATGGCTTTGGTCAATATGCGCCAAAGTTAACAATTTTTTTTTCGGAGATATAGCAGTTTGAAGTTGCTGTTTCATTTTTTGAATACGCGGATTTGTTAGTAAGTCATCTTCCTACGGAATCGTCTTTTAAACAATTAACATTTTTTAAACTTCACGATAGCTTTTGTTTTTGTGTTATCATTTTCCAGAAAACTCACACCTAAACCTAGTTTCGTTTCTTAATTGTTATTAACAATATAGGAATAAATTAAAAAAAAAATGTCAACTTTGGCGCATATTGACCTAAGCCGTTTTTTTCCTAACTTCTAAAAATGCCAGCTTCCCAAATATGAAAATAGATTTTTTTATCGACAAAAACAAAAATGTTATTTAATTTGTTTGTAAGGTAAAAATGATAGTGGTTTTCTAATGTGAAAAACGTTTCACTAAGCCACTTTTTTCCAATTCATCGGAAATATAACTAAAATTTTCAATCAATCGACTTGAAATTTCGTCCATAGTTTTAGGATAATATTACCTGCAGAAGTACGTACAGAATTAGGCGATTTATATAATTCTTTTTGTTATAAATTTTAATTAAAAATTTCCCATCATATTATTTTTTATGTACCCACTAAATAAATAACAATCAAATTTTTTAACCTTCGTACATACTTCCCTAGATTTTGATACATAAAGTCATAATACTTTTGTTAATGAGAAAACTTTCAGGCCGTGCCTCCTTAAAAAAATGTTTATGTAGTAAACCTTTTCGAAAAATTTATTTCTAAGCTTTAACTATTTTCTAAAAAGTCCTCTATTTCTCAACTCTGTCTTGTATAATTTTCCCTGAAAAAAGTCCAAAAAATCATCGTTTTTTTCGACTTCTAAACTGCTGTCCACTCTTAAATTTAGATAATGTGGGAACACTTTGGGGGGAAGTTGACAAGCATATGCATGTATTTTAGTTTCTCTACAAACAAAATCGAAAAACTTCAATATTTTAATTAATTTCTGAATTGAATGGCAGATGAGCAAATATATGTTATCGGGATTAAATTGGGTAAGAAGTAAAAAAAAAAAACTCTTTATTTTTTTTATGGAATTGAAATTTTTATAGTCAGCTAATAATTAATTCTATAAAAAAATTGTTACCAAAACAAAGATACTTACAACTTACTGACCCTCTATTCAAATATACATAAGCTTGAGTAACGATTCTATAAAGTAACTTTACTTGATGATCGTTTTCTTAGTGTTATTTGTTTCTTTCACTAACAATTTGGTGCCAGACTTTCAGCTTAAAAAAATATGTTCCGATTTTTGGTTTTGAATTTATCAATTCTAATCTTCAACCTGTAAGCAGCGAAAATACCAAATGATAAAGAACGTAAGCTTCACGGCTTTGGTCGTGTCGAAAATCATGGTTCTTGGGTTCAAACCATGTCAAATTGGAATTATTATCGGACGCCTCGCCTACAATTGCACGAGACATCTTCAGGAATGTTATATGAGATTAGAGCACTGATTGACCATCGAGGAGCAACAGCCCTTTATTTATACCCGATTGATGCTCAGCGAAGCGTGATCCAGCGTTATAATCGATTTCCACGTATAAAGTAGACTGTACAGTCTACATCTGTAACCTGTATCTCTATTACTAATATTTGCATATTTTTTCTTTTATCAGGTATTCTTTACTTATCGATATTAACCTTCGATGATACCCTATAGATTTGAACAACAATAGATTTGTTTCAAAGCTGTTTATGGTCGGAGGGTGAGAGTCTTTTTTGATGTTTGACAGACATAAACATGTTTATTTATCTTTTCTTTTAGTTTAATTGCTTGTTGTAACTCTTTTCATTGTTAGAAATTACTATAAGTGCGAAGTTTGCAATTAATATTAACAAAAAGAGGATTTAAAAACTTATTTTTATTGGTAAATATTGGTAGATATTGTTTACATATTGAAAATTATAATAATAATAATTTAGGCAACCATAAATTCATACTTTTATATATTCTAGAATTGACGTACCGATTATCATATGATACTCGTTTAAATACTGCATTTAGAAAAGGATAGCATAAAATCGGTATGTATGTATCAAGAAATGAAATATCTACTATTCATCAACACTTTTTCAAACATAAATAAAAACATTATTATGTTATTCAGTTTTCAAGCAACCGGGCCCTAGTTCTGGCGTTATGCTAATTCTACAGGGGTATGTTCGAAGATATTAACCATAAAATCTCAAAATATCTTACAGAAGCTTGAAAACTTATGTATCCAATTTTACTGCGATTTACTTTTACCACTTTTACGCATTTAAATGATTATTCGGCTGAGAAATATAAGATTCAATTAGACCTATTGGTTTAAAAATATTACAAATAAACGCATCGACCTATTCTATGAAAAATTAATCTTGAGGCACGAGATTCCTCAAAAAGGCCATAGGGAACCTTTTTAAATACCAAGACACACTACTATCGCTTTTCAATGTAGCTTTAATTGTCATGTCATTAGAACTTTTGACGCTTTATCTCTCCCCCATTTTGAAAGCATGCTTATAAGTAAAGAGCTTAAGCAGTAGATTGAGAAGGAAAGATGTCAAATTATTATTTGTACGTTGATAATACAGATTTTATATTAAAATGTATTTTCATAAAAGTATCTATAATCAAATGCATTAATATTTTAGGAGAATTAGTTTCAGTATTGTGGTTAAGAAGTGAACAGCGCTGTGCTGGATTTCTCCATATGTTTAGACTAGTTATGATCTGAAGTTAACAAGAGTCTTAATTATTATTTTTTCTATCTTCAACTACACCTTATCTCCCTAGGACTTCCTCGCTTTCCTAAGTTAAAACCTAAAATTGGGGATTAGATTATACAGTTAAAAATAAAAAATAAATTGAAATTAATAGAAGTATAAAATATTGAAAATAGAACTTAATGTTTCTTTCCAATTTCGGTAGTCTTTGTTAATAAAAGTCAGTTAGTAATTACTGATATGAATGTATAATTTGAGTACAGTTCTTTTTTTTTACCAATCTATTTGGCCGAAATAATTCTAACTAATGAATTTAAAAATCCTAATCAGATAAAATGAATAATTAAGCTTACAATCGAAACTGCATTGAAACAAAATTCATTAATAGCCATATTAGCCAAAAATTAAAGTTGTAAATATAAGTACTGGGATTGTTTAACCAAAATTGTATAGTCCACACTCGAAGTGAAGAACAGTTGCCGTCATTACATTTCCATTTTAATCTCCAGAAAATCGATTTAGAAATAGTGACCATTAGGATTTCTTTTGAGAAAATCTTTAGCAGAGTAAAAATAACGAAAATAACATCAGTATTTTCCTTTTAAAATGAATAATCTCTATTTAAATGTCTTTCTCGTTTATAACAAAATCCTACCTTTTACCCAGTCAGTTGGTCCTAAATGTGTCCCTATTTTCGCCTTATTTTATCCCGATTTCTGGAGCCATCTGCGACAAAATCTGTTTTGCCAGAGTAATTTAGTTTTAAGAACAGTCGTTTACTTTCTAAAACCTTTTTCCCTGTTTCATGTAGCTTACAGTAACTGAGTTGAAGCGTGCAGAACACAATTTTAAAAACATGTGTTTTAGTTTTTTATTTATTTGATTAGAATACGGATATTCCTGATTTATACTCGTAATTGATAATAAGTTCCAAGATTTTTTCTAATAATACAAAATATTTATTTTCGAAAAATACGTAAACAATATTATTTTAACCAAAAGTATATATATATATATATATATATATATATATATATATATATATATATATATATATATACGAACTGGTGTTTTTCCGATTTTCAATCCGTTCATCAGTAGAAAAATCTTCACGACGTTTCGCCAACATCTCAGCTGGCATTTTCAAGAGATGCTTCCTCGACGGCTGCTCCACTTGGTTTTGGTTGCCTAAGGATAGTAGCCAATTTTTTTAAAGTAATTTAAGTAAAATTAAAACCTTTTTTGTTTTTCCATCTAACCTTTCGGTTTTTCATATAAACTATCTTCAGAGTAATTTTTTTAACTCAAAAAACGAAAACATGATGTTTGTGATAAGAAATTTAATTATAATTGTCTTACCTTAAGGGAAATGATATGTGAAAAACTTAATTAACCAAACTAAATATTTCAACTAAATTTATATATCACATTTTCCTTCGGTGTATTTTTTTATTTACATAAGCTACTCGCTGTTATATTGCTCTAAGCAAACAAAAAATAAAGTTTAACAAAGGTTTTTTTAAGAGTTTGTAAACATCTGCAATTTTGGGTCTTAATTAGGTGATCGTAAACATTTCCAAGATCGCTTGTGTCTGTTCTGAAATTTAGGTGTTTTTCTTATATGGGTCATTTGTTTTATAGAACTTTTCTTATAATTACTTTCTTGGTCTACTATTAGATAAATCTTTTCTTGTTAACGGTGTTATACCTTTCATTTGTTGCCCCTTATTTTCAATACATTCTATGGCTAAATCAATGGGAATATCTGTATATAGTGATACTACATCGAAAGATATTAGCATGAGGTCTCGGGAGATTTTTTTATATATTCACAAAATTTCTAAGTTTTTTTCTTTGTTTCATTTAAATTACAGTAACTAGCGTAACTAATATTTTCATAATCTTTCTCAAAACATTTGCTGGTCTTGTGTCGCAAGACTCTCGTTTTTTCTAACCACACAAAAGCCTCTAAATTTCAAAACTTGCAATTGTTGTCATTTTATAGGAAGTGGAGTTATCGGTATATACATAAGAATCTACGCAAGTAGGCCTACCCATTGCCTAAATATGCTGTTAGAAGCTTGTTTAAAAATTCAAAGATGGCGCTACCAATATAATCCTAGTAGTTTCATGATCGTACGAAAACATCTATCTTTTTTGGTTGCTTCTGACGAATCCGCAGTGTGTTTTTAATATGAAAATGGCGGAGCCAGTGTGGTGATTGTAAAATTAAAATTTAGTAATATTCACTAATTTCTTCGATACTGAGTTGCATGAAATAGTTTTGTGCATCGTGTATCATTCATCATATATACGATATACGATCACTAATATTGATTGATCATTGCATATATAAATTCTTGCTTAAATATTAGCTCCTATATCATCATATGCTCCTTTTTTAGTGTATCGTCCCATAAAAATGCCATTCAGTTCTAACACCAACATTCCTTTATGGTGAAAAATTGCAAATTTGATATATACTTTGTGATCAGGTCATCACGTGTCACAAAATTTCGGCATTATTTTATCACCATCATTTCAAATGTCGAAGCGGTTTCGTAATCAATACCACAAAGATCCCTAAAGTGCAAATTTATACAAAATTTGCTTGAATTTTAAATTTTAATTCCGCCATATGAGATTCGTTCTACCAATCCTTCATTTTGAATTTCGAAAATCTTATAGCAGAAAAACTCTAGATTCAATGTTTTTTGAAAATTTGTGAAGAATTTCTTTATGCATCGATATATTCTTGAATGCATGTACTTAAAAAAAAATAGTTTTTTATTGACCATAGTATCATTTCCTCCTAACGTGTATATTCTGTTCTTAACCACTACTTTATCTATAAACCCTATACAAATTCTATCAAATTATCCCAAAGTTAATTAGATAAGTTTTGTATTCGCTTTTCCTTTTATCTAAGTTTATGCATTGTTTCCAAAAACTTTTGTCCCATTTAACTGTTCAACGATTTTTTAAATTAAACTTTTTCTCCAGCGACAAACTTCCTAAGGTTTTGCTTTTTTATTGCATTGTCAAGAGATGAATTAAATTAACTTCGTTATGTAGAAAAAAAAACGATACATTCTTAAAATGTTTTCTTACAAAATGTTATCTTTATTTTATTTTTACTGTTTCAAAATGGCTGCCATCTGTATTATAGCGATTTAACAAAAATGTGAGTTTGAGCATAAAAGAAGACACTTTAGATATTATTTTATACTTCGAAATAACACCTAAATTAATTATTTCGTATTACATACTATACGTAACGTTATTTTATATTTAAAATTTAACTAAACGTCGTGTTCATGAAATTTTGCAGAAAAATATAATTTCAGCAATTTATTAACTACTGCTGTTGATATTTCCTGTTTTATTGTATTATTATTATTATTGTATTACACTTATTAATTTTGTTTTTTCAATGGTCAAAATGTAATAGATTTGCAGAATATACTACGCCCACATAGATCAACATTATACCTCATGTAATTGGGATGTTGATTGTATTCAAATAAAAATTCCCACAACATAAATCCTAAAAAACACAATATTTTTCTTTATTTTTAAGGAATTTTATTTTTATTTAATAATAAAAATGTAATTAAATCTCCTTCGAGTCACGTGACAAACAATACCAATCAAAGTGTTATCTAACGTTATCGCTGGCACTCCGTCCAGATACGGTTATTCTTTTGCGACATTAATACTTTCAGTTCTATCACTTGCATATTCAAAAGAACATTGTTATCAGTTTAACTTTTTCCTCTTTGATCATCTCATAATTACTCTAAAGAATACAGCCAACGTCATCGCTGTCACGAACGACATAAATTTTTTGATTTTATGTCACATTCGTGATCGCTGATAAAGGCTACGTTACCTAGTTCATATTTCATAGTCATTTTCATATAATTACTTTTCCCTTTGAAAACGATTCTAAGAAATTATCTCATGAAGGAAAGTGTAAGTAATTTATCAAGAATTATTTTTTCCGCAACTGATGAGTGAATACATAATAGTATAGAACGAAAGCTTTCACGGCTTTGGTCAAGTTGAAAATCACGTTTCTTGGGTTTACACCGTGTTAATTTGAAATTATTATCCGACATGAGATTAGAACACTCAATGACTATCGAGGAGCAAAAGCCCGGTTTTTATACCTGACTGGTGCTCAGAGAACCGTGGTCCAGCATTACAATCGATTTTTACGTGGGATGTAGACTGTAACCTGCACCTCTATTAATATTATTTGGATATTTACAAACTTCTATTGATTCTCTAATTTTACGTTTAAAAAAACCAGACACTGATGCTAGCACTGTGGTTTCTTTTACATTAATAATGTGACCTGAGCAATGCTGGTGTTCAGCTACTGCAGATTGTACAATTTGTTCTTCTTTTATGCATCTTTCATATTCTTTAAGCCTAATGGATATAGACCGTCCTGTTTCACCTACATACACTTTACCACAAGAGCAGAGTATCTTGTAAATGCCTTTTGTTTGAAATGGAATTGCATCCTTTGGAGACTTCAAACATTGTCCAACTTCCTTACATGTATTAAAAATTGTCCGGATGTTTGATTTTCGGAGCAATCTGACAATCTTTTAGGTGATTCCATGTATTAAGGTAAGACAACAATGTCTATAGGAGGTACATTTATGACATTTTGTTGAGGAGTTAGGTTTTTATATTTATTAATAGAACGTCTTATATCTTCAGCGCAATATCCGTTGCCTCTCATTGCATTAGTCAGTTTTTCTGTTTCTGATTTCAGTGATTGTTCATCACATATTGATAGTGCTCTATGTACCAAAAAGTTTATGACGGATTATTTCTGAGAAGGATGATGGTGTGACGTTGCATTGAGATACAGATTTTTTTCCGAAAACTTCCATGAAGATGTTACCTACCGCAGGTGATAGCGAAGATTCCATGGCCGCTCCCGAATGCCCAAAGTTTCTTGAAAAGTAAAATAAGTGAAAATCAGACATGCTTTAATTAATTCTAGTAGGGTGGAGTCCATGTTGTTATTTCGTAATATGTTCGATATTATAGAAACTAAATCATCTATAGGAACGTTTGTGTACAGGGATTCTACATCAAAACTGACCAATATGTCTCCGCAGGTTACAGTCCACATCCCACGTGAAAATCGATTGTATTGCTGGATCACGATTCGCTGAGCACCAGTCGGGTATAAATACCGAGCTGTTGCTCTTCGATAGTCATTCAGTGTTCTAATCTCGTCGAGTAAAGATCCCTGAAGATGCCTCGCAATCATAGGCGAAAGGTCGAATAATAATTCCAATTTGACACGGCATAAACTCAAAAACCATGATTTATAATACATAATAGTAATATAAGTAGGTATTATAAGCTCAAATCTAAAATAAAACGAGTAGTGCCAGGCTAGCTAAAGACACATTTTCCGAACGTGGAACGTGAATAAATAACTTTTCAGGCGTTTTAAATGTAGTACTTGTATACTGAGGCACCGCACAACACTTACAATAACTTAGAACTCATATCACATAAATTACCAAAATGTATATATCCTTGTCAGTTTCTAGTGTGACGTCACATCGGTCAAGTGACAAGTATTGGCGTTTTGGCGGGAAATTTTAACCGGAATTTAAAATTAATGATTTTTAGAGTACTAGTTGTATTAAAAAAAAATAAATATTTTCGTCTACATTAGGCACTTATGCATTGTTTTAAACACTTTCCCAAAAAATAGTCAACTTCCCAATTGTCATTATGCTGCTTCCTGACCCTTGACATTTGTTATCTTTTTATGTCACCACCAACATTCATAAGTAACAAAAAATGGAAAAAAAGCTTAGTTACCTAGCGTTATCGATGTGCAAGTTCCATTTTTTGCTAATTACTCTCTCCTCGTGCCTGTAGGTTTTCAGTATTAAGAGTTAAAGCAAAGCCTTTATAAGGTTAACTCTATAGTGAAAACTAAAAGTGGTTATATTTATATTTAAATTCATAATCTTAACAAAACTTTAGGATTTCGAGGTAAAAATATTGTACATTTTTAAATCAAAAATCACTACCTCTACAGTCTCTCTTTCTATATAATTAATTAATCTCGAAAGCTATGAATTAATTTTGATCCGGCCTTTACTATTGGTTTGGCCGTTTTTTGAGAAAAGTTTCAGTATATAATACGAGGTAACCATTTATAATTTAGAAACCCGCAACTATGGCGTTGCTAGGTTACATCGGACATATCCATTGTAAAATCTAACATTTTAGACAGTATACGTACTCAGAACATTTTGACATACTCTCTCTCTATTTGTGTTGTTTACTGTAACTTCAAAATTTCATCTCTGTCAAAAAATGGAATTAACCCGTGAACGTTTTCGTTCTCACAACTTTATTTTTTATATGACCGTGAAGCACCTATAAAAACCACTTTATATCGCTAGTTTAGTAAATTCAATCGCAGTCGCCGTCCGCTTACGGCCGAGTTGTGCAAGAAAACTTCAATGCGATACGTGAACTCATAATGCAAAAATATTATGTGACATAATGTGAAACCGATGCTTCCCAGGATATTTGTTACAAAAGCTTATATAATATTTTATATGCATATTTGGTCGCGATCCCGTCTTCCATGATGTGCCAAAACCAACAACTGTTGCTCGCGTACAAGGCACTTAAGCCAATGGTCGCATGTTTTTCAGAATAACTAGCCTTTGTAAAACGATTAATTCTGAATAGTTCACCACTATTTGTTTTTCGAAGTCTTCGGTGAATTGAGAATAATAAACTGAATACCACGGATCATTCCTCACCATGACGATGCGAGCTCTGACATATCGGCTGTAACAAGTGACTTTTCTATCACTCAAAACGTGATATTGATAGGTCGTCCCCCGTACAGTGTTTATATGACACCCAACGATTTTTTATTTCCATACTTGAGGAACAAAGTGCGTGATCAACGACCTCCAACACCCGAAGTGGGGGAAGTTGGTTTCATTTCGATAGTGGCAAAAATGCTTTTCCGATTGGTTCAACCGCATGCGCATATTGATCTTCATGGAGAACATTTTGGAAAACAATTAAACCATTTTCAACCATAAATATTTGATTTGTTTGTTATTCCTGAAATATAAACGGCTTTTTTTTAATAAAAGCTTTATTCGAAATTTGACTTTGGCTTGCTTCGATCGAAATGAAAATTAATCAAAAATATAGTAGTCACGTCATTAGCATTTTCTGTCAAATTTTTAGCCATTTTTAGCAAATATTCAATATATGTATAAAATAACTTAGATTTTTGTAGATTGCACCATTGTTGTAAAATAAGACTTAACGCAACATACAAATTCTTAGTTTTGACAACGTTTTATTCCAGACATATTTTGTTTAATATTAAAGATGTTTTTTTTACAAAATCCGATAGGGCTATTAGAATTTGGTGACATGTAATGCAAAGTTTGCTTATTATTGACGCTATATAAGGTAACTTCATAAAATAACAATTTTTGGAAACGTAGTTTGTGTTTTAAGCAGCAACAGCCGTAAACAAAAGTATAGCCTTTAAGTAAGTACCAAAAGTTAAAGATTCTCACGCCTAAAGAATTTTTTTTTGTACGAGACTGTACTCAACACAAGTTAACTTTCAATATACAGACACTTTCTTATACAGTAATAATTTTAAATATAATAAATTTGGCCGCGCCGCAAATGTCTATATTGAATGGTCTATAGAGTAAACGTGGGTATAGTAACGTTCACATAGTGTGAGTCTCATACCTATATAGCTTGTTATGTTGACATCCGAACAAATTGAGAAAATAAATAAAAATATCGAGAAATATATTTTAAAAAATGTCACATTCTGAAAAACTAACCTAACTAACTTTGGTTTCAATTATCGCGCGTTAAGTATGACGATAACAAGGTAGCCAGGTTGTGATCACTGTACCCCACTACGCGTCAGATATTTTCAAATTATTTTTATTTAAAAAAATCTGTATTTTCTAAACAAAACGGTCAAGAAATTCAGGGTTTTTTCTAAAAAAATTCATAATTTTTGGATCTACGTTGCATTAGTTTTTAAAAAATATGGTAAAAACCGTTTTTGAGATATTTCAAAATCTATTGGCATTTTGTTATATGTAGTGACCTCCAGCATGTTAATTATGTATATTTTAATTGTAAGTATTTCATCTCACAGACCATTAAATAATTTCGCTTCTTTTTAAATTAAATAAAAGACACTTTTCTGAACTATATATTCAGATTCGATCACATTCCTAAGAAAAGCCGTTTCACGAGTGAACTACCTTAAAGTAATACACATTATAATTAAGAAAATAGTTTAATTAAAGACTTAAATTTTCCAAAAAAAAAATCATAATATAAAAAAAAAGTTAAATAAAAATTTGTTTTCCACCTAATTCAGACTTTACTGATGACAATACTGTGTACTTATTTGTCTTAGTTATAATGTGTATTACTTTTAGACACAAACTAAATTTCCAAAAATAGTTATTTTATGAAGTTGTCTTATATAGGGTCAAAGACAAATAAACTTTGAATCACATGTGGCCAAATTTTAATAGTCCTATTTGAATTTTGTACAAAAACATACATTTAGTATGGCGCTACTTTAAACAAAATATGTCTGGGATGAAGTATTGTAAAGACTAAGAAGTTTTATGTAGTTTTCGTCGAGTCTTTTCTGCAACAGTGGTGCAATTTACAAAAAATAGTCAAAAAATTTAAATTATCTTATGGAGTTAAAATTATGCATAAGGGCTAAAAATTACATTTAGAAAAACTTTTTCTAATAACTTTTTTCGATATTTTAAGATATAATTCCACTTTTGAATTTTTATTTTGAAAAAAAAATTAAAATTTTACAGATAATGCTAATCACGTGACTGCTATTTTTTTTGGTTAATTTTCATCTCGGTTGAAGCAGAAATTGATGCTAAAGTCAAATTTCGAATAAAGTTATTAATAAAAAAAATCTCTTATGATGCAGACTTTACTGGTCACACGGTATTTATAATAATGACAGAGCAATTTTGGTGATTTCAAATTAAGTGGAACACATAGGCGACTTTCTTGGCTTACGCTGACTACGCCGTTCGCGATAGATTAAACCAGTGACTGACATTTTTCAAATAAGTCTACGCCAGTATAGATAAATATTTTAAAGTTTTTTATGGTTTCAGCAAAAAAATGTATAAATATTTGAGAACAGAACCGAAAATGACAAAGAAGAATTGCGAAATAAGACCATTTTAAAATACATTATCACACGTTGGCATAATAATGTGAAATGCACAACAATAAAATACACAATATTATTATCTTATAAAGCTGAAAGTTATCACCTCGGCTTTCGCTAAAACACTAAACTGTTATTAGGCTTAAATTGGAGTTAGGCTTGTTGAGATCATAAAAAACATTGGCAAGAGCGTATAAAAACCTACTGGTTATTTTAGATCTACAGGGCTTATATTTCAAATTACACTTTAACACATACAAAAGCATTCCTGACTTTCATTTACGACCCCACTCGTAACTGAATATTCACATCACACGACAATTGCAACAATTTATAAAGCTAACGTGTCAGCTGTCAGCTTATTTTTATCTGCCAATTACGAAACTTCTTTAAATAAGACAAACGAATTTTATCCTTCACATATTCAAGACATTTGTTATACTGTCGTCTCATTTGTCCTAAAAAGTTTTTCAATGTTATTTTACTTACAAATAAAAATAGAGATAGTTTGTTTCTAGATAAAGTGTATAATTTTGATAATGAGTAGTGTCAATGAAAAAGTGAGATTTTATACACTTTTTAGAAGCAACTAAAAAAATAGTTACATTACACCATAATCAATTGTGTTAACTTAAAGCATAATTCTATCGAGTGCTACAGTGTTGAATTTATTTACAAAATATGGAGTTATCGATAATATGAACACGTCCACTCATATTATAGATAATGCCATTCAAGGGCCCCCTTTATATATTTTTAAATCATAATACATCTACTATTGCAATTTTAGCCCCTCAGTTAATCCAGATATCATTTTCTAATTTTTTTTAGTCTATTGACGATAAGTAAGTTATTTAGATTCCTTTAATAAAAGTTTTATTAGTCGCTCTAATCATCAATCAAGGTTATATTTGTCGATTTTTACAAGATATACACCATATTCCAAGAAAATAAAACAATGTCTACAATTTCTAATAGTAAAGATATTCTTCGCCTAAAACATTATTTTTATTGATGTAGTTTTAAAAAAGATAACTTTTCTTTCTATTAATGTACTTTTTTCCTAAAACGATATTTTACTAATAAATTAAAAAAATGTTTCCTTTATCTAGTAAAATTAATAATAATCTAAATCCTTTGTTTTACAACAAATCACAAAGAGAAATATATTTTATGTTAGATTTTCTGCAAAACTGTATTGTAAAATATATTTCAGACTTATCTTCAAAATTACTAAAATATAATCATGAAACAAACTTGTATTTCTTATTATTCTAATTCTCACAGGGGATGGCAAAATACAGAAATTTAGACTTTAATTAAAATATTGTCTGAAACCAATATGGCTCACATCTTCATGACAATATACCCTGTCATTCCCCAATCATTCGGTATAATTTTTAATCCCCTCTTTAGAGTTGATTCCTTTTTACCATGTTGAGAGATAAAGTTTATGTTCGGCTTTAGCCATATTTTCCTGAAATAATTAAGGTAATTTTCACTTAGTCGCTTTAGAAAGTTAAAACTCGTATACTGTTTTAGCCATATTTTCCTAATTTCATAAAATTGTGATCTTAGACAATAACATTATTTAAACATATTAAAAAGAGTCCTTTATTTCAATAAATACAGATTCTTGATATAAGTAAAATAGAAACACCCGTATGTCTTTTGTACTAAGCAACTTAATTGCTTTTTTTATATTATAACAAGTGTGTTTATAAATAGTTCAGTGTTTTTCAATTATGTCTTTCTTCGTTCATCGCCCACTGTATCAAGATTACTAGGAAAAAGGTCTAGATGAGAATGAAGGAAATGAATTTTGAGTTACATGGTGAATTTCAGCCTTGATATGAGTGAAGCAGTTCCCGTATCATTTCTTTTCTTTGATGATCGCGACGAAACAGCTCCAAGCTTTTAGTTTTTGTTCTTTCAATTTTCAAAAAAGAAATAATGCCTTTAATCAATTTTTCTATCTGAGGATCTCAAAAAACCCTTTCTTTCAACTCACTAGCAAAGTTAAGAGAAAATATTCTTGATTCAGATTTTTTTATTAACCCCCAACTTAATATGCAAAGGAAGTACTATAATATTTTTGAGATTAAGAAGAGCCCATCTCTACTTGATACTATCACTTTCCTGTTGATACAAATTTTTTGCAATTCAATCTTTCTAAATTTATTGCTCTTTCTTTGTTTGTCCCATAAGCACATAAAATAGCAATATTTCGTGAATTCACCCTGTAATCCAAGGAGTATCGCAATTATTTTTAGGTCTCCACAAATTGCTCAGTTGAATTTTTTCAAATTAATTTCAAAATTAAGTACATACTATTGAGGGTTTCTTTCATATCACAGAATAAGCTATTTGAATAGATGGATTTTTGTTACCGTTGTGTAAAAGAACAATCTATAAACTGTGTTTTGATGAATCGATAAAAGTCGCCATTCAGATGTCTAGCTCGTACATAAGCATTGAAACTTCGTAACACACATAAAAATTCTTCCATTTTAAAATAAACTTTAAGGTGGTCATTGCGCTTTCTAAATGATGTTATAGTTACTTATAGTCAAGTTTGTGATAGAGAATGTATTAATTTAAGCTAACTCTTCTTCAAGTGCGTTATCCTTTGCAAAGAGTAGGCGCAAAGTGTCGTATTTATGTTGTACGGAAATATGCGTGGCTTCTGAAGAACATCTGAGAGATTTTCACTAGAGAAAATACTACATATTGGTTTGCCCTCAGTGAGGCAACAAACACATAAATAATTTTCTATATTCCGACTAATATACGAACTGATATGACGTCTATGGATGCAAGGCTGATACGCTAACCATTACACCACTCTCACCACTAAGCTAACTATAACGCAAAAATTTACTTTCAAATTATATGGGCATTTAGACCTATTCCAAACGTTTAATTCTTGAATTGGTAAAAAGTGATATGTGATCATTGCTGTTGTTGACTGACTTGTGTTCCCTTTTGTTTCCATATTAACTAAAATTAACTTGTAATGACAAAGGTTTAGAAATAAATTTCGGAGTCAAATTCCATGTTCTAACTTTATACGAATCTGACTAAGTTAATAATCTATGTCAACAAATCAGCATCTTGCATTACATTATAAAGAATAAACTTTCCAATCCATAGGTAGCAGGGTGATAAACTCAATTGCAAGAAACTTTCTTTTACTTTCATTTAGAGATATTATTGAATTCTATTAACATATTTTACCGTTACGCCTCGTAAAAGAAATCGTTTATATATATATATATATATATATATATATATATATATATATATATATATATACTTAATCCCATGTCTTAACAAAAATCCAACTGGGAAATTTGTGGAGACCTATAAATGGATTGCAGGGTGAATTCACGAAATATTGCTATTTTATGGTCTTCAAAATTCATTTACTACATTCTCATCAAGACTGTTTCCTAGTAATCGTGGTGCAGTGGGCGATAATCGAGAAAAGAGATTTCATCAAGATGTTAGAACAATAGAAATCAGGTACCAAGGACAATGGCATCCAGCTATGCTGGACTATTTTTGTTCGTTAATAAAAAAGGAAGATTTATTACAGCATAAAAGTAAAAAAAGGCATTTAGCATATTAAATTTTCATTAATTAAATCAAAATGTTCTATAAGATTCGAGTATTTTAAAATTATGCTTTTTTTAAAATCAAGGATACTTTAAATACAGAGGATGTCCATTTAGTACTCAGGTAGTCGAATGTGGCTATATCATTATATCGATAACAAATTGATAGGCGCAATGTTAATGGCTAATTTTTTTTAACTGTAAAATGCGACGTTTCCAAATTATTGGTTTTTAAATATTTTTTGGCTGAAATTAGTAATTCACTTAAATTTTAATAAGAATGCCTTGATTCTTTAATATTTTATAATAATTTATGGGAAGTTTTACCTAGGTTCATTTTATCTCACAATAATCCAAGATTTAGTTTTTTTATACAGGGTCTCCAGAGCAATTATTTGCTTTAAAGTGATACCAATATGTATACCTTTATCTCCAAGAGTTCATTCAAAAATTGCTATTAGACCCAAAATGGCCGACTTTAAGATATGCATGACGACTTTTACGACGATACAATTTTGGTCTATTATATGAAGTATAAACCCAATAGGCAGTAGGAGCTTTATCAAACTATACAACTTTTTTGTAAATTTTTCATTTAAAAAAATAAATAATAATAATTCATTTAACATTCCGATGCAGCTATTTCTTTCTATCGATGAACAATTGGATATGTGTATAGTTTAAATAAAAATTAGCTTATGCTACGCTAATATTTAAGCCAAAACTTCACAGTTAAGTGAGAAAGAATTTTCTAATAGAGTATTACTAAAATAAAAATTAAAATAAAATTAATAGATTTCAGTTTAGAGTTAGTAGCCTCACCCGCGAGCAAATATGCCAAGCTAACCACTATCCCGTAGAGTAGAAGTGAGTTATTTAAGGCGCCACTATATCTGTAGCTAAGTTAAATGCAGAAACAATTCGTAATATTTTTAGGAACTAGCTATTAACTTTACTCCAATAGATATTTAAATAAATGAAATTTAATAATAGAATTTTAATATAAACATAGATACTCATGTGAGCATGTAGGTCAATATTTAATTTAAAAAATCTTTAATTGAATGTCTAGCATTGTTATTCTAGCATAAAGCTAGATATGCTATAAATAAAATTATCCAGTTCAAATATTCACACAATTTTCAATTTCAAAATTTTTATTTAACAAGATAAAATAATTTCAGTAAATATATGTTTTACTATAAAAAGGATCAAATAAAAATTAATACGTTACAAACTTTAGTACCTATTGGCACTAAAACATAACGCATAACCTATATATTTCAGAATCATGGCATAAACACCAGATAATTGTCCAATGCCTTAGAAGAAAGAGAAAAGAATGAACTTAGTTTACAAATTTAATTGTTATTTTTATGGTGAGACTGCTAACTGTGTGGTCTCGTACAAATTTCGCTGTAACGCTGCTGAACCGTGTAGTGGTGTGTAGGTACTAGTTAAACATCAGTTTAACTAGTACCTACTAACTCGTAAATTTAAAACTGAAGGTTAGTGACAATCCACGAAAAGGAGGGAGACCCTAAAGGTAAACAAACAATAAAATCATGGAAAGAACAATGTTAAAGATCCTACAAAAAAAAGGCGTCTAAGACTACTAATACAAATTAAATTAAGTATTATAAGAAAATGAAATATTTATCAATAATAATTAATAATTAAATGAATAATTCACTTAAAATAATATACTGCTTGCGCTCAAGACAACTAAGAGTGAAAATATATTAACGTACTATAAAAGTCCAGTCTGATTTCGGGTGATAACCAATATTGTCACGCCCAGTTTTAAGGTGTGACTGGGGACGTAGCATTTAGGAATTGGATCTTCAGAGGTTACACTCAAAATAAACTCTTTACTTCGGATTATATATAAAAAAATAGTTTAATTAAAAATAAACGACATTAACATTTTGGACTATACATAATTGTGACTAGATGTTTGACTTACATTAAGGTTATCTTCCTGGCACTCTTCACGGGGGTTGTCACTAGTATACTCTTTCGTCGACCTGCTCAGGACTGGGACATGCTTGGGATTTTCGCTTCACTAATAATTAACTAAGTCGCGATAGACTAGCATCAGGATTCAACCGATCGAACAGATTGAACCAATTGACCCGATAGAACCAATTGACCCGATAGAACCAATTGACCCGATAGAACCAATTGACCCGATAGAACCAATTGACCCCCGTCCCAAGCATGTCCGTCCTTTTTATCCTGTTTGCTTTTTTTCATCAAGTCAACGAATCGCCTTCCTACAACCTCGATCCCTCATGACCCGGAAAGCGACCTTGCTGACTTGGTGAATTAGCACGATCGACGGTCAGTGAATAAACATAACATTTCATAATTAAAAGGTTATTAAATTATAGGAGGTGACGTGATTGTTATTGTTTAAATTTAAAATAAAAGATTTGTAAAATTGGAAAATGCAAATTTATGAAATATTATGTTTTTATGTTTTTCCCTATGTGACAATATTTTATTCAATAAAAAAATAAACCCAAAGATTTACTTTATAAAATAATCAATTACTCAACTTAATTACTAATCTCATAATTGGAAGTAATAATAATAAGGATAAAATAAAAAGTAACTTGAATTTTACCCTAATTTGGCTACTCTCAAATGTTTACTTATTGTAATATAACAAAAAAAAAATCACATTCCAGTTAAACTGAAAATATTCGAGCTACGAGACGTAGCACGATGCTATATTATTTGGTATTCGCCAATTTCAAATCTAGAGTAGAGCCAAGAGATTGAACACAATTCGGATTCACTTTAAAATATATAAGATAAATTTATCTTTCGATAAATTGAAGCCATTGTGATACATCCAGAGAGCAAATATGTATCAAAATATAGGAAATTTTACAACAAATAGCAAAAGCTACTCTCAAAATTAACCCTTACTGGTACAAAAGGAATAATTAAAGCATCACCATAGTAACAGCCATCAGATACTAAGAAAACCCAAGAAAAATTACCTTAAAACCCAATATAAAACTTAATAATCAACTAATGCGGTTAAATTTCGATATTTAGGAGAAAAACGGTATACTATGGCCATATTCAAATATGACATTAAACTCACTCGTTAAGGATTAAATTTGAGCTCAAACTTAATTAAATTAAAAATCTATAAATGATTGCTTTAATAAACTGCGATTAATGGATTTTAGCCTGAGTTATTGTGTAATAAATACGCAATTAACAGCAAAAAAGCTAAAAGATAGGGTAACTAAAGAACTAAACTTAATTACTGGAATAATTTAAACTGTTTTACACCCCAAATTTCCAAACGATGAACCAAACTAATTGAGATGTAAAATTTACAGTTGCTTCAAAAAGGAAAGTAAAAGTCAAGGCAAAATGGCCTCCGCCTTATCTATATCAAAGACACACGAGTGCACATAACTCTTCTTCCTTTCAAACGCTAAAAATTTGAAAGTAATGATCGCTGAGAATGCGAGTTCCTGAATAGCAGTCAAATGAAATAAATTTATTAGATAATCTATTTATTAATCGTCAATATTTTCGGTTCAAAATTAAATGAGTAACCCATTAGTTATTTTTAAAATAAAAAATATACTGCCACCAGCGATTCTAAACGTAGAACAGATAATGAATAAGTTCCTTGCCAAAAGGTGAAGGAAATGAAGAGGATTTCTCTCTTTTAATAATTATGGATTTCCTTAGAGTTTGGTCTTCCCCCAGAGGAGATGTCGCCCCAAACCAACGACGTAAGTTAAGTTACGAAACAGATAAATGGTAATCTGATGGGAAGTTTAGAACTTCAGTAAAATAAAAAAGCATTGAGATGGATGAAAATTAAACTAGAACGTGAGAAAAATAAATTAAATTTTGATGATTACTACACAATGGAATCAAACAATGAGACAGCTGAAATAAAAATAATGCAAAAAGTAAAAACTGAAAAAGAAAATCTTCTGTCAAATTCGACAGTAGCAGCATAGACACAAAACACAACCTACAAAAAGATATAACATAAACAAAGCAAAATCTATGGAACAGATCAAAGAATTTACTAGAATGAAAAGAAGAATAACACTCGAATAGTAAGCAAGAAAACTGAGATTTAATGGGAAAAAGATAACAGTAAATTCACCAATATTATGAACAAGAATAACCTCCCACAGCCTAGTGAATGTCAAGCAAATCAAAATAAATAGAGGTCAAATAATGATAATCAAATACAATCTAAAACCGTACTTCATAGTGCAAGAATGTAGCCAAAATTTAGGAAGATAAAACAACCGAGCTGAAAAAGAAATTAACAAGGAAATAGAACTACAGAGATTTGTAGTAAAACCAGAAATGTAACTAACCGACAAATGGTATGTTTTTATTCGAAGAATTTATGAGAGATATTATGTTTGACCATAACGTGAGTATTTGCAAAAATAAGGTAAAATCAACTGAATTTGCCATAGTAAACTTAAATTGAAATATGAATTGTGGCATAGAGTTTCCCAAAAAAGCGTGGCGCATAATTTTTACTATTTTTTGATCGAAATTATAGTTTCTTTGATCCCTTTATTCAATCCGCAGTTTTTCTTGCCTTAAAATACAATGTTGCCAAACAATTATGTTATCAAAATATTTCTTTGAATTTTAATACTCACTTCACGGTACTTTACTATTTTGCAAAAACTTGGTAGAAATCTTGGCTGGGATTATTTTAATTAATAGTATAATAGTTAGTTTTTTTATATAGGGTGTCCAAAATTGTCGTTTAAATACAAATATTTTCAATTTCATTTTACGCTATTTTTTAAAATGGAACATCCTATATTGAATTATTATTAGACATCACAACTGGCATATATTTAACATAAAAGAACAAAAGAATCGTGATCACGTAATCACGGAGATTTTCTGAGTTTTAAATGAAGTAAATATTAGGTTTTAATTTTTTATTCTATTGATTTATGTGATATAATATTAAATTTTTGTTCCCGGAAAATCTTCAAAAGCAAATAGTATAGATCGATAAAGCATTTATTGAGTGTATATATCATGTAAATAGACTGGTTCCTATCCTCGTAAAAGTCATACTGCATAGGTAAAAATCGGCCATTTTTAGATTAATAGGAATTCTCGAGAAAACTATTGGAGACAGAGGCAAACAGGTTACTATAAATGAGTACACTATTTTGAGATAAAAAGATTTCAGTTAAGACTTCTAATAAGACTCCAACTTCGATTAAATAAAATGTAGGACATAACATTAAAAAAAAAATAAAAATTACGTCTCACGCTTTTTCCAGACATCCTGTATAAGCTAAATTATTTGATGACATACCCCCTTTCACGTTATTAACATTCCAACTGTAAAATTTTTACTGTGTATATTCTTTTTAAATTGAAATTTTCTACTTATTTTCTCAATTTCTGTAGTATCACGAAATCAGTAAACCAAGAGATGTTACAACAAATCCATTATTAGATTCTGTAATGTGAGATAGATGTAATCCGAAACATATGATATTTTCTATGTTCGCGATAAAAGTTGAAAATTTGTTCTCTTATGTAATTATTTGACCATATTAATCGAAAATCAATATCCATTTTATGCAACGAAAATACTTGTTTAGATGTTTTTTCTTCTTTTTTTGTAATTTTTCTATATTAAATTGATATAAGCTCTTCGAAGAGGCAGGAAGCATGGCTAATTTTTCAAAAAGAAAAGTTTAAAAGCTTTTTTCCCGAAATAACAATTTTTTGCACGCGACGTTAAGGGATTTTAAAAAACCATTGTACTCGTCCTCTCCAAATTTTAACCACGTATTCTAGACTTGCGTAGCTGTATTCCATAATAAAACTAGGGCAAAATATTCATATTTATTATTTTCTTGATATGAAATAAAAAAGTTCTCCTATATATATATATATATATATATATATATATATATATATATATATATATATATATATATATATATATATATATATATATATTTATATATATGTATATGTTTGTGAGGCTTTCACGGACTACTCCGTGTGAGATGCAATAGCAGTGGATATATCCACTTTATGCCGTTGTAGTGCTGAAATCACATTCAGCAAACGTACAACTATATGCAACTATTCACGGAGTTGCGTATATTATGATTAACCATCTCAAAGGTTGACCTTTTAGGATAATTCACAGTCCGAAAAGCAATAACACTTGGATACAAGATAATATAGATATAGCTGAATGCTATATATAAATATCTAGTTCCCATAACTACAATGAGAACTTTATACGAATTAAGAGAGTTTTTATATAATTTTCTATTTAACGTTCAGGAATTTAAACACTCCTTATCAAAGAGCAACGCACTCTCCATGCTTTTAAAAATATTTAACACAATATGTCTAAAAGGTGAATTCACCAAATCATGGAGACATTCCATATTAATCCCAATTCATAAACCTGCTAAATCTCGTATATTGATAGAGAACTACCGCCTTATATCTTTGACCAGTCATATATGTAAGATATTAGAAAGGATGGTTAGTTATCGTCTTATGTGGTACTTAGAAAAAAATAAACTTTTAGATCCCAATCAATTGGGATTTAGAAAAGGGTTTTTCAACCATAGATCATATCACGGGATTAAGCATAGACATACATTCGAATTCCAGGCAGCAGAATCACCTCTTGGCTAAATTTCTGGACTTATCCTATGCCTATGACACAACATGGAGATATGATATTATGAGAATCTTACATAGTTGGGGCAACCTACCCATCTTCATATCTAACTTTTTGTCTAACAGAACTTTTCAGGTTAGAATAATGGGATCACTCTCCTCCATCCATATATTGGAAAATGGACTTCTTCAAGGATCTACACTCAGCCCATCATTGTTATTAATTGCCATCAATAGTATAAAATTATACATTTCCCGGGAAATCTCAAATCGACTTTTTTCAGATGATTCATTCCTCAAATCCCAGAACTAGCCAAAGAATTATCCAAATTTGCTTTTATTCATTAGTAAGATAGTCCAATAACCACGGATTTTCTTTCTCTTCCAACAAATCATCTTGCACCCACCAACAACATGGGGTACAGATTCCAATTCAAAAATATCAATTTGACCATGAAATGACCCCAAGTATAATCCTTATGGTGAATCTAACTCCTTGTGGTTATGAAAAAGTTACAGGGCTAATTAAAGTTACTTACAGCTGATTTTAAAAACATCTGAAACACGGCAAATTTGTTTCAATAATTTGATCACCGAAAATATATTTTTAAATATTTTCAGCTCCTTGAGTAATTTTCGTAATAGAAAATAATTAAAAAAAATAGATTATTTAACTGAAAAATAAAAATTTGGGTCCTAGATATATTCAAAAATCTAATTTCGGGGCTAAACTTTGAGGATGATTTTCACTCCCAATATATACTTAAGGAGGTGCTAATTTCATATTTTTTCATGCTTTAAAATATTTTCAAAAGCCATCGGAATCGGTAAGTTCGTGTTAGAAATAAATCAAAGCAACAGAGATTTTGGAAAATCGAAAATGGAGCTTGCAATTCCTGAGGCTAAAACTGCATCTGACATCTTCACTTTTATGTTAAGAATTATATCCAATTTGTTTTTATCGAAAAATAACAAGTTAGATCAGAGATATATGCAAAAATCAATTTTCGACTGATGTGCATCCCTTAAATACCTTAATAACCGTTAAAAAAATATACATATTTCTTATTATTTATTCCTTATAATTACCAGAATGAGTGAGTTCAGGTTAGGTTCCCTTCCCTAAAAATTAATAAAATTATCGAAATAAAGAGAATAAGTTTTGTATAGAGAAATTTGGCGACCTAAAGGAAGGGTAAAATTATTACACAAATGACTAATAGGCGCTACACATCGCTCCAAGTTTAATAATTAGCTAACGACACTTCTGGCACCAAGTTACATAAAGTTTCTGTCAAACAGAGTTGACCGCATTTATGTTTATTTACCAAATGAATAGTTATCTCGTTATGTTCCATTTTAATGGATGCGCCAAAAATTACATATTACACAATACACATTAGTTTTGACATCTTAGAAGTAATTTAAGTGGTCTAAATTAAAATTTAAGAACTGTTTTTCTATATAATATCCAGTCTTTTTTGGATAGCAAATTTTGGCTTCACAGGCTAGTGAATTAGTCATGGCATATGTAAATATACAGGAAATAAAGACGTTTAAAAAAGTCAATATGTCTTATTTTGTATTATTGGGGTTAGGTTCATACGTGGATGTTAAAAAAACAACGTGTGTTGACGTTTCCCCTCTTGTTTAAAGCATTTTAAAAAAGTTTTTTTTCATATATTATTTTTTCTTTAATTTAATAATAATAATAACATTTGCCTTGGCAAACAACCTAAAATTTAAAATACACAAAATTATGTTTAAAATCCTATACATTAACAGAAAAAGTTAAAAGACAATTCAAAAAAATTTTTAAAAACTTATTTTACAATTAAAAACTTTATATGATTTTAAAAATACTCAAGTTTTCACAAAAATCTGTAGGTATTAGAACAACATTTTTTTTATTACATAATTTTTTTTAAATCATTACTTATGTAGTCTTTGTTTTTTTTTTATTATTAAAGCTGATAGCATAAAATGTTCTAAGAGGATATTCTCATCTATTGATTTTTAAGAGGATATATTAATTTTTTATAAGATTTGTGTATATGTGGCTTAGGTTACTTATATCAGTTCTGTAGTTAATTGCATTTTTTTTATTTCCATCATCTCCTTTACACTCAATTTGTTATAATTATGGTCACGTTCAAGTATTATTATATTATTGTAGTTGAAGGAATGGCGTGTGTCTCGTACATGTTTATTTAATGCAATCGTAGCACCCTTCGTAAATTTGTGCCCATTTAATCTATTTTTAAGTAACTGTGTAGTCATTCCGATATATTTTTTTGGACAATTGGTGCACGGAATCGAATATACAACATTAGAGTTATTCATTTTAGGGGTTTTGCTTTTCAGTTTTGTAATAAAAGAGTTTAACTTATTTTGAGCTTTGTGGCAGACAACGAAATTATGTTGATTCAGAATATATTTAATTTTTTCTGAAAGTCCGTTTGTATGCGGCAAGACGATTTTATCAATGTCCCTGTGTTTAAAGCTGTTCCCTAATAAGTTCTCTGTCACCTTTCTTAAAACGGGGGTTCTAAATTCAGGGCAAGTTAAAGTGATGGCTCTGTCTGCTAGATCAATAATAACACTCTTTTTCTGAGACATCGGATGATTTGAGTGGAAATTCAAGTATCTCCCTGACCATGTAGGTTTAATATACTACCACTCAGTTAAGATTTTATTTTCTCTTCGGATAAGCCATATTTAAAAAGTTTATTTTACCGTCTTTCTCTATTTCTGATGTGAATTGCAACATGTTGTGAATTTTATAATTCCAAAAATCCTGCCAACAGTAATAATACTTCAAAATTTACTGCCTTGTATATAAACGAACTTTCAGAAAAAATTAAATATATTCTGAACCAACATAATATCGTTGTCTGTCACAAAACTCAAAATAAGGTAAACTCTTTTTTAAAAAACCCAAAAGTAAAATCCCTAAAATGAATAACTCTAATGTTGTATATTCAATTCCTTGCACCAATTGTACAAAAAAATGTATAGGAAAACTACACAATTACTTAAAAATAGATTAATTGGGCACAAATTTACGAAGAGGGCTACGACTGCATTAAATAAACACGTACGATAAACAGGCAATTCCTTCAACTATAACAATACAACAATAGTTGAACGTGAACATAATTATAACAAATTGAGTGTAAAGGAGATGATGGAAATAAAAAAAGAAAAAAGACGCAGTTAACGACAGAACTGATATAAGTAACCTAAGCCACATTTAGACAAATCTTATCAAAAATTAATATACCCTCTTAAAAGTCAATAGATGGGAATATCTTCTTGGAACATTTATCTGTTGTTGTCAACTTTAATAATAAAAAAAAAACAAAGACTGCAAAAGTAATGAAATATTTTAATATTGATTTACGATCAAATGATTTATCGATGTTAAGTTATCATTTGCTTTACTTGTCATCTTTACATTAAGTCTTTACTTTGACGATGTCTATTAAAATAAACAAATTATGAAAAAAATAAACTTTGACTTTTGAATAAAATATCATCTGGTGGCAAGTTAGGGATGCTGTCTTACCTTTGGTAGAAGCTGTTTAACAGACTTAATCTTCATATCAATAAGTCACAATACCGTTAGTTCTTATACATCTCTCCCTGCCAAATCGGTCATGTAGCTATGCGCTAAAGCAATACACTACCAAAGTCAACTCAATAAGTTCTTTTAAGATGTGTACTGACATAAACACGACACCGTCATGTAATTCAGCCATGAATCAAGTCTGGTCGCCACCCTGCATCAGAACATTGTAGCATCATACCTTCGGACTTTTGCCTTCGTATTAAAAATATTAAGCGCCCATGTTACATTTTCGCATATCGCGACGACGGCCTATAAGATTTATCATGCTTGGAAGAATACATGAACTGATGAGACGGAATAATTTTACGTACTAATGATAAGCAGCACTATAGGACCGCTCTCGATGCGATCTCGATACGGTCTTGGTCCGGTAAAATGTTCTTATAGGAGAAACAATGAACCTATTCACACTATCGGTCTCGCGGAGATTTCGATATCGTAAACTCTTTTTCATTTTAAAAAAATGTATCGAACCTACAGCGAACCGAGATCATATTGAGAGCGGCACTCTAGTGAGAATCCAGCCTTAAGGACAATGTATCTGTGTATTAATTTCGGAGTAAAAAGTTTATTACATTTATAGTGTATAGTTGTTTCTTCTGCCTTTCTTATAGACAATTTTGTTAAATATTGGTTATTTATTGCGCCATGATGAAAAAACCGTGAATTTTCGAACTTTTGCTCTACAAATACTACACTTTTTTAAGCAAATCATTAGTTGAGATTCACGTCAATAAAGCTTTCGTTCCCTGGGAGATAGTTGTTTACGCTAAATGGTCGTTGCCAATATCCAAGATTTCAGAAGTACATCCTTTTGTACATCATTTAGAGGTGATTTTTTTTTCAGTTTAAATTCAGATTTTTATTTTAGTTTGTTTTTTCTTCTACCTTCAATCTATTATTCATTCAAGCTCCCTTAGAACATCACTATGTCGTATTTTTCCCCGTCACAGAGAACACGATGATTGTCTAGAGTCTAGCAACACAATGTATGTTTATTGAGATTTCGCCCTCTAAATGTAAAAGATTTGAAGACACACCTGTTAAAAAGCTAGTAAAATTAATAATTTTTTATACTGACATTTCTATTAAAAATAATTTTGTAAAGTAATAAAACGTTGATACTTTATATAAAAAATAATATAATAATTGGTTTGTATCCTCCGTAAAAGTAGTAATGTCAAATGTAAAATCGGTCATCCTTTGTTTAATAGCAATTTTTGAAAAAAAAAAGTTTAGCATATTAGTATCAATTTCCCATGCGTCATGGCACAGATTTGGGGCTGCGGGGCGTGGGGTGGGGGTCCTCTTTCGCGGAAGCCCGCCTGGTATGAACCGTGTTTTTCAGGTCGGTGGTCGTGGGGAAGTGTCTGTAGGACGTGGAGACTTGCCTTAATTGGCCGGCCAAGTGGATGGTAGTGACAAAACTACCCCAAGCCAACGTGGAACAGCATGTGCCAAGGGCTACGTGATAAAAGAGATGTTTTTTCTCTAACATGCGAACTCTAGATACCTAGGACCTCCAGTTTCAATAATCCTTGCTCCTCCATGCGAGGCTTTGCAGGAGTCGACCCTACTTCCCCTAGTCACTCGTGAGATCAACCATGGATAGTGACTTTAAAAAACAAAAAACGAAGTTTCTCATCCGGACAACTCAGGAAACTCACTCGCCTCCTCAAGTGAGACAACCTCACAAGGAAAGAGCGAGTGAGGAAAATGAAAAAGAAACAAGAAAGGAGGAACAGAGCCAAACTTCTCTCTCTACACCCTCAACCTCCTTAATGAAGCGGGGGACCCCCTCCCCCGCAGAAAAGAATAAAAATCAAAGGGAAAAAAGAAGAAAAACTCATCTCCACTACCTGAACCGGAAAACCCGGAAGGCAGAGACCATCCTCTCTGACGAGGATTAAGTGAAGCAGGAGTAAAGGGGTACCTGCGCTATCCCAGTGGAGAGGTAGCACCAGGGGAAGCCAGGAGGAAGGCAGCAGAACATAAAGCTACCAAAGACGAAAAGAACAAACTAAAAAGTAAGCGAGAGGAGACAGGTACAACCCCACCTCACAAACCATACTGAGAGCAGCAATCGATGATCTATCCGGCCAGAAAATTAAAGACATTGTTCTCATCGGATCAAACGACACTCTCTCCTAATAACAGGAAATGGCCGGCATCAACATCGCTCAAGTGAATGTTCACCATGCTAAGGGTGCCTCAACTGTAATCGCTAGGACGTTCACTAAAAACTAGCTGGGGATTGCGCTGATCCAGTCAACAGACATCGGATAAAAGGATGACACTGCAAGGATACTAAGGTCAGTGGTGTCACAGCTACAACATTTATCATGATAAGAAAAAATATTAGTTGTTTTTGTCTTTCAGAATTTTTAACAAGGGACCTCGTTCCTATTCCAGCATACCTCGAACTAAAGAAGAAAAAGCTGAAGAATATCATAGCTTCATGCTGCTTCGCAGGAGGCGGGCCTATACCACCGCTAGAAATGCAAAGACTGGTAGCGTACTGCCAGGAAAATAAACTGCCAATACTATTGAGGTGGGATGCAAACGCTCACAGAATCTGGGACAGCAAGGACACCAATCAACAACACCAACTCCTCTGTGATCTGACTGCCCTCGGCATATCTTGTCAGGGCTATGTCGATGACGAGGTCGTAATTGCAAGAGGAAAATTCGAGAATACCCTCTGTGACATAGTTCAAAGAGGCCTTGAATACATTAGAGAATGTTGCCAGATAATGGGACTAAACATCATCCCGACCAAAATTTCCCTAGTAACCGTCACAAGGAAAAGAAACCTCAATCTGAAAACCAGCAAAATGGATTTTAATGTTATTGAGTTGAAGACAGAGGTTAAATATCTGGAACTGAACCTAGATAACAAACTCCTCTGGAATAAGCATCAAAAAGAAGTAATTAACAACGCCTTGCTGGTCTGTAGAAACTTTGCGGGAAAAAGATGGGGTACAAACCCAAAAATCCTGCAGTGGATGTACACTGTAATAGTGAAACCAATCATGACATATGGGGCAGTGATCTGGAGCAAAAGAACCAGTCTGGCTAATACGAGAGCTAACCTCTCGAAAGTTGAAAGACCAGCGTATGCATGTATAACCGGGGCAATGAAAACCTGCCCAACGGCCGCCATGGAAGTAATCCTAAACCTTGCACCTATACATATAGTCCTAGAGAACATGGCGCAGAAAACGTTTTATAGGATGATGAGAGATGAGGTCAAAAAACGAAGGCTCCATCTCTTATCCAGAAATCAACAAATCTGAGACATGCTCCAAGATGAAATTTAAAAAAAAATTTAGCTTTGTGAAAAACTTCAGCATAAAGTTGAGTCGCAAGAGCGAATGGAACAGAAATACCATTGAAAAACTCCAGAAATTCATTATATGGTATACAGATGGCTCCAAAACAACGGAGGGAACTGGAGTAGGAGTGTAAGGACCCGGCACCAGACACTACGAAAGCTTGGGTAAGTCACCAAGAATTTTTGAGGAAGAAATACATGCCATTAGGATATGTATTCAATTTAACAAGGAGGAAAATTATCAAGGTCAAGATATTATTATCATGTCAGATAGTCAAGCAGCCATCAGTGCGCTGAGCTCTCAAGTTATCAGTTCCAAGATAGTCTGGGAATGCCTAGAGGAACTAAATGATCTGAGTAAGAATAATAAAGTCGTCATGTGGGTACCGGGACATACCAGGATAGAGGGGAATGAAATGGTAGACAGACTTGCGAGAAAAGGGGCTGAGATACCATTTCTGGGGCCAGAGCCTTTCTGTCGAATCAGAAGCAGCATTATGCTGGAAGAACTAAAGACAGAAGAAGAAATCAGGAGATCCAATTATTGGGTATGGAGGGAGCTGTAAGGATTGAGACAAGCGAAGATACTTCTGGGGAAACTACGACCAGAAGAAATTCAAAGAATACATAAGCTTAAGTAAAAACCAACTCAGAGTTCTGACAGGGATCCTGACTGGTGTAATAAATTATGTCTTCGATAGGTTCGTTTGAGGAATTAAAAATATATTGCTACATTAATGTTTAGTTTATTACTCTGCTTTCAATAGTCGTCTCTATTACATCGTTTGTAATTTATGTAGATGTTGAAATATTACAAACTATGTATAAACTAGGCTCAATGAACTTATATTATTATTCAACACTACAATTATTTTACAGGGGTACTTGTACCACATTACACTGAAGAGATACCTCAAGAAACTCGGACTGGTAGAAAGAGAAGAGTACAGATTCGGTGAGGAGGAGGATGAAACCTCTGTTCATATCCTTTCAGAGTGCTGCGCTCTTGAAAACCCTACGATGCGGTTCTTGGGAACACACCAAATCAAAGAAGGGAAGCTACCCACGTTGAAGCTGTCCAACATCCTAAAATTCCTGAGGGAAATAGAACCGGAGGACCTGTTCTAGCCGATAAGGTAATTCTTACGACTGGGCAGGGGTACACTACCAGGTCGCAGTGTACAAACCTCCAATTTTGAGCACATGCATACAAGATAAATAACTACTCTATCTCTACATGTCACTAGGAACAGAGTGTTCAATTTAAATAATAGCGGAAAGCAAAATAAGAAAATATTAATATATAAATAACAATTTTAAAAAATTTTAAAAAATTTTAAACAATTTAATAATTTGGCTAGACCTCATGTTAACAAAAGTATTTTAGGGTTAAAGATAGAATTTAATGAGACTACAACTTTGATAAAAAAAAAATTATAGATTGCAAAAAATATGCACCAAGTTTTCTTGCGACATCATGTAAAAGCTAACCGATTTTTAAACCCCACCCTTCTAAACCAAATTAACATTCCATCTATTAAATTTTTCATCGATCTACCGTACTAAATGGATACCTTATTGATTTCTAGGTAGCTGCCAATACGATTAATCGATATATTTTCACTTTTTTTGGTAAATGCACAGTCAAATTTAATGTGAAATTACACAGTTTTTGTTTTTTCCTAAAGTCATTATTTGTACCAAATTTTGACATCATGTCTTCATATTTAAAATTACTTAATATGTAAATCACTGTATTTTTTAGTAAAGTTACCAGCCAGATTCAGTAAAAAGTTTAGATACAGGGCGTCCACTTTTCGACACTATTTGACCAGATCATTTTATTCTTATGTAATTAGATGCCATGAATCCAAATTTCCGCTAACCCCTATCACGTCAGGTTCAAGGCCATTTCAAGGTCAAATGAATTAAAATTCACTAAATAAATCTGAAGAAATAGATATGTGCGTTTTGTGGTCGCTGAATTCGAATTCGTGATTTGTTTAATCCCCCAAGATCGACCAGAGGCCATTTTAGGGACATTACATGGTCAAACTGAGAAAACGACACTAAATAAGTCTGGAAAAAAATGCAGATTTTTGGGGTCGCTGAATTCAAATTCGTGATTTGTTTGGTGCCCCAAGGTCAGTCAGAGGTCAGTTCAGGGTCATTTCAAGGTCAAATTGAGAAAAATCCACCAAATAAATCTAAACAAGAATAATGTAGGTTTTTGGAGTCGCTTAATTCGAATTCGTGGTTTGTTTAATTTTCCAAGGTTAGCCAGAAGACTTTTGAGCGTTATTTCAAGGTCAAATTGAAAATATCAACTAAATAGATCTTTCGACAACATAGGAGTTGCCACATTCACATGGAATCTGATACACACAATTCTTCATGTTCCTTTGAGTTGTACTCCCTGACATTAGCATCAAAGAATACCAAAAATACACATCTCGAGGAGAAACAGAAAAATCTGTTGCCGCCATTCATGCCTGGACTCACGGATACTATATAAAATGGTCTGAAGCTAAAATCTATACAGAGAACAACACTAAAGAAAAGGGAAATTCAAAAAAGCCATGGTTATTTATCAGAACACGAGTTTCTTTAATAATCTATCTTTAGATATAAGAGAAATGTGAAAACCACTTCTTAATAATTGTACATTAATACTAATTGCAGCATAAATGGAACTTTGGCGTATCATGCATGACTGCACCCATCTCAGTCACACTGCACTACATTTAATGTTTGTATAAATAGTTGGGTAGCTTAGGAATTTATTGTGTGTTACTTAAAAACGGCTAAAGATAACTACTAGCCGAAACGTCGTAATATTCAACAAAAAATAAAGACAGTAGAAGTCCAACAGATATCTACTACTTCACTGGTCGACTTATTGTTATAGTTACAGACTTAGACCCGATGTAGACCGATCAATAGAGATTTTTTCGTAACAAAATACTATTAAGATGCCGAGTAGGCCATTACAATAAAATAATCCGTAGTAATATTTTGGTATGTTTTCGACTCTCAACTATGGTTTATTGATTTTCTATAGACAATTAAAACCAAAAAATTTGCTTTTTCTTTTCGTGGTTTGTTTATATAATCTAAACTAATGCAGCAATCTCGATAATGTAAATAGATGAATTGTAAAGAATAAAAATTCCAACAAAATGAGCTTTAAATGGACTCAATTAGATTATTATAAATCGAGAAAAATATGAAAAACCGAAAAATTCAACATTTTATCAAAATTCATATTTCCTTTAGTTTTTAAGTTTGCGTAGCGTTTGCCCTTCGTAAAATAATAGTAACTTATATGTACTTCATACGTGCCAAAACTAGGCGCTATCTGTTTTCGCACAATTGCCATTTAAAAATTTTAGTGCACTCTTTTTCAGTGCACCTCGATGCCTCAGGGCTGGCCCGATTCTAATTTAGTAAGAAGATTTTGAGAATAGAGGTATCGTTCTACAAGCCTATATTTTCATCACGATCACACGCAAAAACAAGTTGTCGACGGAGAGGTGAAGATGCCAGCAATATTCACTTTCTTTGTGTAAGAGGCAGGGTCGGGTCTCTTGTTCTGAATTCGAAGCTCTTTGAGGAGGGGGGGGCGACCGAAGGCGATAGCGAGTTATCAAACAGGGGAGGAAATGCCAGCAGCATTCACATTCTTAGCGTAAGAGCCAGGATCGATCTATTTTTCTGAATTTCAAGCTCTTGGGTGAGGTGATCGCCATAACCGCCCCACCCCCTTGGATCTGCGCCTGCGTATGCATATAGAATGCGGAAGCCGTGTTGCTCCTCTACTCTTTTACTTTCACGCGCTGGACCGTTTTCGGTCATGTTTTCTAGTATTTTTTAGGTATTTCACAGATCTTTTAAGACAAAATAAAAATATAGGCTTGTAAAATGACATTTTAAATTTCAAAATTGTTTTACAAAATTAAAATCGGATCATCCATGACGCATCGAGGTGCGTTGACAAAATTGCAAATAGCAATTATGCAAAAACTAATTACCCGCAACGCAAGGTTTTGGTACGCATATGTTACTAAAGGGTGTTTTTTATAGAGGTATAAAACTTTAAGTTGGCAACACTTTTTTAACTGGCGGCCATTTTGTCAGCTGTCAAGTGATTTATGTTTAGTTTGGTTTGGCATTTCAACATGAATAGACTGACGCCTGAACAACGCTTCCAAATTGTGCAAATTTATTTTGAAAATTACGGTCAACATAATCGTCCATTAGAGCAATTAATTCGATTAACTATGGAACGTTTTCGCACCACGTTTACTCTAAAAGATAATACGCATCCACAAATATGTACAGAAGAAGTCATTGCTGCTGTAGAGCGTAGCGTAGAGGAAGACCCGAATCAGTCTATCCGCCATCGTGCACAGGAATTGGATATGTGTCCATTCACTTTATGGAAGATTTTTCGGAAAGATATTGGTTTACGTGCCTACAAAATCCAACTCGTGCAAGAATTGAAGCCACACGATCACCTAGCAAGGCGTAGATTCGGTGAATGGGCCCAAAACAAGATTGCCGTTGATCCCGATTTTCATAAGCGAATTTTGTTTAGCGATGAAGCTCACTTTTGTTTGAATGGATACGTCAATAAACAAAACTGCCGTATTTGGAGTGATGATAATCCTCAAGTGTATGTTGAGACATCGTTACATCCAGAAAAACTGACTGTTTGGTGTGCTTTATGGGCTGGTGGAATCATTGGTCCGTACTTCTTTAACAACAATGCTGGACAGAAAGTTACAATCAATGGTGACCGCTATAGAGCCATGATTACTGACTTTTTCGTTCATCAATTGAACAACCATGATGTGCAGGAGCTGTGGTTTCAACAAGACGGCGCAACATGTCACACAGCTCGTGCCACAATTGATTTATTGAAGGAAACGTTTGGTAACCGCATAATTTCACGTTGTGGACCCGTGAATTGGTCTCCAAGATCGTGCGACTTAACGCTGCTAAACTATTTTCTGTAAGGATATGTGAAGTCGCTAGTCTACTCCGATAAGCCCGAAACGATTGGTCACTTGGAGGACAACATTCGCCTCGTTATTGCCGATATACGGCCACAAATGTTGGAAAAAGTCATCAAAAATTTAACTTCCAGATAAGACTACGTCCGAGCCAGCCGTGGCGGTCATATGCCAGAAGTCATATTTAAATTATAATGCCAGAAGGTTATCTTTCGAATAAAGTAAATTTCATGTCAATTTAAAAAATTCATCTTTGTTTTATTCCATTTAAAAGTTCTATACCTCTATAAAAAAACACCCTTTATATTGATATTTCTAATTCCTATTTTACGCCATTTTTTAAGAAGAAACGTCCTGTATTAAAAAAGCATTATACTTTCACACTGCACATATCATAGAACAAAAAAATTATGGCTTCGGCCTTGTCAGGTATTAAGCACCGGTTCTCCTCAGACTACCGAAGCTAAACTACGCTAGGCGCGGTACTTAAATGGGTGACCGCATGGGAACACCGAGTACTATGGCCGACAGTCGGTAGTCACGAAAATTAACAAAGACTGAAAAACTCAAGGTTGGTTGAGTGTCGAGAACCGTGGTTCAAAAATTACGTTAAACTGTACGTCCCGCAACCAAAAAATCGTATGGGTTGATGTGATGTTAATTAATAATTACTACTACTACTACAAAAAATCACGGTTATGTATTCACCAGGTATTTTGTAATTTTTAAATGAAGTAAACACTGTGTATCTATATTAATTTTTCTTCTTAGTTATACTAACTATACTGATTTTTTATTATTGATACATCTATAAAACATAATTTTATAAAGCAATAAAAGAAGAGAATTTTTCTCTTTGCTTTTTTAAGCTTCAAAAGTTGCTTGATTTATTCCTGAATTTGTCAATTTAAACCCTCTACTGTCAATTTACACGGACTTTATACTTAAACCATGTTAACAAGTTAGTGGGTTTACAATCAATTTAGACTAGTTTTAAAGTTAAACTATGTCCATGAGTCAGGGGGTTACCCATTACATCCCTACTTCAATCTCTTACTCCATAAAGATTAAAAGTGACTTTGTTTAGTTTAACTACAAAGAAGCTAAATAAAAAATGTTTAGTTCATATCTGAGTATTTTAGATTAATATTTTCTTCCTCTGTATGTAGTATCTGTTATGATAAAAAAATTTTGTTTCTTTTTGCATTATTAATGAATTAAATACTAAAAAGAAAGAACGGAATTTAATTTTCAATTTATACACAACTTTAACACGACTGTAAAAAAACGAATATTCTCTATTCAGTTAGTTTCAGTACAATTTCAAATATTCAAAGCAGAGGTGACACATGCATTCCGTGGCAAACACGTAGAGGAAATTACCATATCACATTTATTTGTTGTTTACAGAGCTTTTTACTACTCTTCATATCGATGTTATTTGATTAATATATATATATATATATATATATATATATATATATATATATATATATATATATATATATATATATATATATACAGTGCCTTCATTTCAAAACGAACCATCCTTAATAACTTTGTTAAATAGAAAAATTTAAAAAAAAAAAAACACGTCAATTTAGATATACAGGGGGAAGTTTAATTTTGCATTTGTTAAAAGTCTGTCAATCACCTCCTCACCTCCAGCTAACCTCACTTTGATATGTCAAATGGGAACCCCCACCTTGTGACACATCATTGTAAGCAGCATAAAATTGTCTATCCAACCGTATAAAAAAAATTAAATCGGTTGACGTACAAGCGAACAGTGTGCAAAAATGTCTTGTAATAATGCATAATATATCGGCCTCGAACTTTAGTATGTCAAATGATTACCCTATAGTGTGATACATCATTTTAAAGGGCATGCTATCTCCTATTTAGCCAATAAAAAAAAAACAAAATCTGTTGATGTACAAGCGAATAGTAAGAAAAGATGTGTGGTAATAATAGACACCTTATCACATTAAACTTTATTATGTCAAATGGCTACTTCATAGAGTAAAATATTATTTTAAATTTAAAATAAATATTTTTTTAAAATAATAAACAGTTAAAATATTTGCGAGAAAAAAACTAAGCCTGTTTTAAAATTCATCGCAAAATTCATTGCAGTCTAATCAATCTAGTGTATTTATTTCAATGATATTTTTTGCGGTACCTGATAGGTACAAAAAATCACTGCAATAAATAAAATTTTTAAGATCTTTAAACACCAGTTGTTTATTATTGTTAAAATTGTCATTGTGACGCCTAGTTGAAACGTGAATATAAATGGTGTATACGCTAGCCGAAAGAATAGAAATAATTTTTCTCTATGGAGCTGAAGATCGGTGCGCTCGTAGAACCGCCAGAGCATTTAACGAGAGGCATCAAGACAAAAACGTGGGCCATAAATATGTACTCGAATTGGTACGAAAGTTTGAAGAAACGGGATCCGTTTGTAATAAAAAATATATTGAGAAAAGGGTTGTAGATGAAGCATGCCAAATCGAGGTACTAGGACAGTTTGCAATAGATCCAACTTTATCCATCTCAAAGGTCGCAGATTTAACCAACATTTCTGCTGGCTCTGTTTTTTCCCTACAAAATTCAAATTCTTCAAGAACTCGGAGAAGACGATTTTGATAGGAGAATTCAATTTTGCGAATTAATGTGCCAACGAATTGACGAGGACCCCCATTTACCTAAGAATATCTGCTTTAGTGATGAATCAACTTTTGTTCTAAATGGACTGGTTAACAGACATAACTGCAGATACTGGGATAATGAAAATCCGCACCTTTTCCGAGAAGGGCATACTCAATATCCCGAAAAAATTAACGTGTGGGCAGGAATTTATGGCAATGAAATCATCGGGCCATTTTTTTTGGAAGATAATTTAACTGGGCAAATTTATTTAAACCTTTTAGAAAACACAATATACCCTGCCATTGTGCAATCTTTAGAAAATCAAGTGGATGAAAATGCTGTTATGGTACTAAATGAAAATAATTTGCATTTCCAGCAAGATGGAGCTCCCCCGCACTACGCTTTGGCAATTCGAGAGTGGCTTGATGAACATTTTCCAGGGACGTGGATTGGCAGACGTGGTGCAATTGAATGGCCAGCACGGTCTCCAGACCTAACCCCTCTAGACTTTTTTCTTTGGGGGTATTTAAAAAGCAAGGTTTATAAAACCCCACCTGAAAATATTGACGATTTGAAAGATCGAATTGTTCGGGAATGTAGAGGAATTAGCAGAGAAACCCTTGCCAATGTTCGTGGGGAATTTCAAAATAGGCTTTTTTATTGTCTCGCTAATAACGGCGCACATTTTGAACATTTAATAAAATAATTTTCTTCAACTGAATAAAACTGAATAAACTGCTTATATTTAACACACATTTTTGCATCCTAATTGCCTATAACGTCTATTAACTTAATTTTTTTTGACATCGTTGGATAGCAGATCGTACGTCCTTTAAAATGATGTATCACACTATAGGGTAATCATTTGACATACCAAAGTTCGAGGCCGATATATTATGCATTATTACAAGACATTTTTGCACACTATTCGCTTGTACGTCAACCGATTTAATTTTTTCTATACGGTTGGATAGACAATTTTATGCTGCTTACAATGATGTGTCACAAGGTGGGGGTTCCCATTTGACATATCAAAGTGAGGTTAGCTGCAGTTGAGGAGGTGATTGACAGACTTTTAACAAATGCAAAATTAAACTTCCCCCTGTATATCTAAATTGACGTGTTTTTTCTTTTTTTTAAATTTTTCTATTTAAGAAAATTATTAAGGATGGTTCGTTTTGAAATGAAGGCACTGTATATATATATATTAAATAATAAACTTGATTTTAACCTTAAATCAAATCAAAAACAAAAAACAATTAAACACGAAGAAGTAGAATATTAATTATATCCGTGGGTTACAAAATTCCAAACAAAAAATATATTTTACCTCAAATTATTGTTACGTGTGTTTATGAATTAAGTTGTAAAATCTATTTCGTTCGATTACAAAATATGGCAAAAAAATTACTTGTGTCACTTTTCCAGTTATACAAACTTGTTTGAATGTCCCAAAAAATGTACTAATTACTACAAAAATTTGTAATAAAGTAGATCAAAAATTAATAAATTGGGACGCATTAAATTTAATTTTTATGTTAATTGACTGAGGGGAACTGTACCTAAACAGAGTCCCCTTATTAAAATTCACCCCCATAAAGGTTTTTAAGGCTATAGCAGAAATAATGATGATTAATTTTATTATGAACATTTCTCATAATTTTAACAAAATTATTCCGGCTGTCACCAAGGAATAATAGCACCGGATCCAAGTGGGCCCTTTATAATCACAAAAACAACATTTTATCACGCTTGACCCTTAATTTATGACAGTTAGAACATTAAGTAGGCCCTTATCAACTGTAGGGCCGTGTGCACTATGCCCTTTACTACGGTAAATGATAAAATTTCTCCAAATTATTTTTAGTTTTGGTTTATGTAAAAGATAACTAAATTTAGACCGACGAAGCTAAGAAGTGTACAGATTGTCGTAATTTAAGCTTTTAAAAAATTTAGAAACGGTACATTATGGTAATTAGTGTAGCTTATGAACAAAATAACCGAATATTTATAAAATTTACGTATTTCTTTTTGAAAAAATAAAATTTGAAAACAGGTTATTTTTCAAATTTTAGGTAACCAATAATGAGTTTTTATTGGAAAATCTCTTAAAAAATGAATTCTAAAATTAAAAATATTTACTTAAACCTTAAAAATAATTAGAATTGCACATGATAGTTTTCTCATTAAATAAGAAAACAATAAGCTCTGATTACCTCTTGCATCCATCCCGGTATGCTACAAAGTAGTTTGAATCGTCCTTGAGACACTGTATTTCATTCAAATTGTGCTGTAAACCGAAGCTCTCCGATTGTACTTGGAACTGAATCACCGTGTTTTAACTGATTCATCATGGATTAAGTTATTTTTAAGTACGAGCTATACGGTGACTATTTTAATTGTAACTAATATAGCCGACATATGGCAAAACATGATCTTCCAGGATTTGTTCGATATATAAATCACTGGTCATTCATTCGGTCACTTCCACGAGTTCTGTGTGTGCCTACTAATAGTTACCCACAGCGTTATACCACCCCCTCCAGAGTTAATGCTCTGTATGTGATTGCATATACCGTACCATAGTTAACTCTTCAATAGACTAGATTTCCAAAATTGAATTCTAGAATTTTCATAACTGAATTGGTATAAAAATTCATACATTTATGTCTAAAAATAAGTAGACTAAAAAATAAACTAATTTGTTTCTTATATGATTAATAAAAAAGTTTGCCTTTCACGGTTTATACAAAAGCACAGACACCGTTTGTTTACAGGAAGAAAACGTCAACACTGTGTCACGGTCAGTTCATTTTCGTCTACAGTTTTGGCAAAAAAATAAGGGAAAAGTGTATTATACCTTAATTATACCCAATTTTCATGAGATCAATTTATTGTAATAGCAATATATTTTATATTATATTTACAAACAACTTACGACTGCCATATTAAATTAATATTTTTTAAATACAATGCCTTATAGTTATTATATTGGTCCAGTTTATTTACATAAAAATTTAAAATTTCTAAATGGTGTGATAAATTGTTAAAACCCCACAAATTTCTTGTACGCTATCGTGCGTTCAAGAACGTCAGAATGGGTGTTAACGACGCGACAAGTAACATTTCTGTTATTAATATTTTATCGTTTCAACCGTTTTTACACACTTTTGATGATTCGTGTGTTTATGTGTTGATGATAAAATGATCATCGAATACGAAACGTACCAAACATTGAATAATTTATTCCAAATATAACTTTCTATAGATAAAGGCATAATCGTATCAAATGCGATTAATTTGGGCTTTTCACATTTTACTATAAGTGGCTTTTTTTAGATTTTCTAGTGATCGTAACCGGCAATATAGTTGAGTAAACATATTAGAGTTCTAAGATAAAATCGTACCCAAGTCACTTTGTATCTATAGGGAACATTTTGGCAGGAATGATTTCATTTATAAATTTAACAGTGTTCGCGTTATAACGCGAATCGTTTGGAAACAGCATCCTTTTTATAAAAAGGATGCTGTTTCCAAACGATTTTCTCGAAGATCTTCCAGGATGGCGGGTAACAAGATTTACAAGATTTATGCACTAGCAAAAAAAAACTTCCAACAAATTGGATCCTTTTTAGTTCAAATTGTAGCTGATAGACGCGCCTAAAAAGCTGGTGTGGTAGGTTAACAAAATCCAATACGGCGGATTCAATATGACAATCAAAAATTCAATATAGTAGCTGAATTATTTTAAATCAACTGATTTTAACCAAATTTGGTATATGGGGTTTTTGAGGTGGTTAATCACGAATTCAAAGTCTGATTTGCAAAATTCAAGATGGTGAATCCAATAAGGCAGATGTATTTTTTAAAAATCAGTCAATTTGCACCAAATTTGGTATACGGGGGTTTTTGAGGTCGCTGATCATGAGAGGATTTTCGAAATCCAAGATTGCGGACTTAATACAGATAATTGGGTTATAGAGTTTCCGCCATATTGGGTCCTACATTGTGAATTTTGAAAATCTGATTTTGGATTCGTGATCAGCGACCTCAACCCCCGTATAAAAAATTTGGTTCAAATCGGTTGATTTTCAAAAATGTCGTCCGCCATCTTGAATTTGACCAACCTGACCTCGGATTTGTAATAAGCAACCTTCCGAAACCCCCGGATACTAAATTTGGTGCAAATCGATTGATTTCAAAAAATACGTCCGCCATCTTAGATCCAGCATATGGACTTGAAAATTTGGGAAATTTTATGTCGTCTGCCATCTTGAGTGTGGCAAATCTGCCCTCGGATTCGTAATCAGTGACCCCAAAAATCCCTCTATACCAAATTTGGTGCAAATCGGTTGATTTTTAAAACCACTATATTGGAATTTTAACAGCCATATTAAATACGCCATGTTGGATTTTGTCAACCTGCCACATAAGTTTTTTAGGGGCATTCATCGGCTCCAATTTGACCCAAAAATTACCCGATTGGTAAGCCATTCTCTATTTTTACAAGCTTCTTTTGCTAGACACTTAATTTTTCTCCAACTTCAGGCAGCCATATCGGATTTTTCAAAGGCGCACTTAGCATTTGAAAGTAGACACTCTACGCTTTAAAATGACCCCTTGGTCAATTTTTTTGATTGCTTCTAACTTTGGCCATAACTCTGATCCGCTTGATACGGATTGTCCTATATGTATATATATATATATATATATATATATATATATATATATATATATATATATATATATATATATAAAATCGTATCCAAGTTACTTTATATCTATAGAGCAACTTTTAGAATATATCTTTAAATGTAATCTTACCATAAACAACATAAGGAATACCTCAACATTTATAACAAGCGTAAAGGAAGAAGTATTAAATATTACACTAAGTTCACCAGGCTTATTAGACCTAGTGGAAAATGGGAGGGTATTGAAGGAACTTTCTTTTTCAGATCACAGATTAGTCGTATCCAGGTTAGAAACCGATCCTCCTGAGCAAATCTTCAGAAGGAATCCTAAGAAAATAGATTGGAGAAAATACAGCTCCAATCTGAAAACAAACTTAGCATACATTCAGATGAGAGGATGCGCTAAGCATCATCTAAAGCTGAAAGACTGAAAGACGTAAATGAGGCAAATACTTAGAGCTTACGAATCGAGCTATCCCTTACAAACAAGCAAAAGCTATAGGGATGCACTTCTTTAATAGGGCTAAGCGTGACGGAAAATTCTAGCTGCACTGAAAAGTTCATAACCTACAAAAAAGGAAGCTAAAAGATATAGCTTCAAGAAATTCTGTGAAGACATTGAATCTACAGCTGCCGCAGCGCAACTACGTAAAGTTATGGCGAAAGGTTGAGTTGATACAATAATGGCACTCCGAAAGCCAGATGTCAGAGAGCAAGAAAGTAAGGGCATTGCTCTTAGTAATTTTCTGGGGAGCAAGCCTAGCACCTTGAATGACGCAACAAAATACCACGAAAGACCTACCAGAGGAGCTATAGCAGGGGCTAAATACATACGCAGTAACGATCGGCCAAAATGGTCAGTGAATTCCTTCCAACCATTTAAAATCCCAAGAGTCGATGGAATAATCCCGGCCTTGCTCTAATGAGACAAGAATAGATTCTACCATATATTGTGCCCATTAGTCGAAATAGCCTAGAATTGGGCTACATACTAGATATATCGAGAAGGGCTAGCGTCACCTTCATTCCGAAAGTCTTTCTGTCTATCATTTGTAACTCGCGAACTGTTTTTCATTATCATGCTTTCATACTTTAAATTTTTAATTTCTTAAAAGTTAGGATTCATTCTTAATTATTATTAATTGGATTAAAGTCACGTCGTTAACGGAGACCATTTGGCAACTGGACCTACAGTTTAACGTGAGTTTCGAATTACGGTCACGCGGTTTTCTCAGTATGATCACCCATCCAACTATTAACCACGTCTGGCGCAAGTTCACCTCAGTGATTAGATGTGAAACTGAACTGAACGGACGCCTTTAAGCTTAATGACTCTTATTATGGTTTGTTTTTTATGTTAAAAAGTTCTAATTATTATTAATTATAATTATTTTTTCTTATAAATATGCCGTGGTCGTAGGTCTGATGAAACCTTGAGATATATCGAAACGTAGACCTTGACGTAATTATAAATATTTCATTTAAAGAGACGAAAAATGGCCTTGTTATTTTCATATCATAACTAAGCAAAAAAAATAGCTAAAATCATGACAAAAAGACAATCTTTAATTTTCAAAACGTACAAATATATATAAACTTTTCTTGTTTTATATTAAAACAAATAAACACACTCATTATTTGTCATAATATAACATAATTTTAAAATTATAATAGGTTAAATAATCTCATATAAAGGATTATTGGGAAAATAATAACGGAATTTACTGTGAATTTATTGATAATTTAAACAAACGTTGGAAGGGTTGTTTAATTAATAGTTTCAACATGATTCTCTATAGAAACTAAATATATTCGTAAATTGATCATCGACCCCAAAGGACATTTATATAATTAACTGTATGCCTATTATTTATGAAGGTCTTGACGGTATATGCTTAAAAATAATTATAATATATGCCTTTTTTTATTAAAGTTATAATATTCTATAAACAGTGCTAGTGAACTTTAAAGGTATTCGACTGTTACTTCCTTACTGTCAAGAGAAGCGAAGTGAAATCAAGTAGTAGGGGTGACAAGATTCTCAATAAAAATACATAAGTCTTGCAAAAAACAATCTATAATTCATTTTCAACAGCAAATCGACACTCTAAATACTACAGCTACTTCATAAAACCGAAACTAATTCTGGGAAAATTGATATTTTGTATTAATTGTCAAAAAACAACTTTATATGGCTAATCTGAACCAAATATAATAACACTTATTATTTTATATGAAATCATTACGCTCTCATCCCTGATAAAATCCGTGCATGTTCACAGTACTTTATACAAAAGATCTACTTTCAATTTTTAGAACCTGCAAGCCGCCTTTCTCAATGCAAAATCATTAAAACCACTGAAAATGAAAAAACTTTCTAAGAATAAAAAACCGTGTAATATAATATTTCATGAACTTCTTTGAAGTTACGATATTAAAAGAATTTTCTCAGTTTGTTAAAAACTTGATTGTGGATTCCGTTTTCAAGAGTAAATGTTATCTTTTTAAGAAAATTTTTCCCGAAAATTCAATATTGTAGAAATAATTTCTTGTCGCGAAAAATACCGAGGTTTTATGATTCTTTGAATAACGTATATTTGCGTTAGACTGTCTATTTGTCAAAGGCACTTTATCGGTTTCGCTAATTTTTCGAAATTTGTTAACGTTATTATACGAAAAAGCAACATAACACATTCGTAAAACGCAAAACCCACAACAAACCACTGTCTATATAAAATCTAAATTCCGAGACATCTGGGCAGGGTGTTAATTTTGCAGCTCATTATAACTCCGCTGATGAAATCATTAAGTGATCAAAACGCGTATGGAAAGAGAACCAGAGCTTAATTATTTTCCTCTAAATGGTCTGAAGGAGAAAAAAAGAGGTGGCTTATTTAAATAAAATACGTATTTTATTAAAAAATAACAACTTTGTTGTTTGCCTTACAAGAAATTTACACGAAGTATCCGGCACCGATTTTGATGAAATATTTTCAAAGAATTCGATTAAATTTTACAATTTTTAAAATGAAAGTACTAGAAGAAAGTGTAGGTTTGCTCGGTTTATCCTTATAAAACATAAATGATCATATCTACGAGGAGTGGAGAACACCAAAAAAGGAAACAAATAATCTTTTATCGGCAATAATTCCGCGCGTAAAGTTTACTCCCAAAAACAGTTTTTTTAAAATGTCTGAAATTCTAATTAATACATCTGTTCAAAACAAAGTAGAAAATACTCGTTATTTGAAACAATTACGATCGCAAGAAATAACAACTTGTCGACGGTGGGGGAGATGCCAGCAGCATACACATTCGTAGTATAATAAACAAAATCGGGTCAATTTTCCCTGAACTCACAGCTCTTGGGGGGGGGGGGGGGCGAACACAAACAAGTTGTCGACTAGGAGGAGGGAGATGCCAGCAGCATACACATTCCTAGTATAAGAGGCAAAATCGGATCTATTTTCCTGAACTCAAAGCTCTTGGGGGGGGGGGAGGTCGCCCCCTCCTCGAATCCGCACCTGGTATGATCCTTTATGTTTTTATAAGGATAAATCGGGTAAATCTGCAGCTTCTTTTATTTAAAAAAAATATATATATAAAATTTAACGAAAATCGTGAAAAATATTTTTTTATAAATAAGATAAGTAACTAAAATTGACGTTAAAAATTAAAACTTCAGTAAGAAATAAATAAATCCATTTACTGCCGTTTAACTAGTTGCATATATTTATTCGTCTTTCGGGCAATTAAAGGAAAGAATATATGCACGTTTCGAACACCTAATGGTCTCGTCAGTGGAGTTGTATTGAACCAAGAACAATATTAGCAAGAAACAACTGTTTATATAAAATATAAATTCCGAGACATGTCGGCAGGATTTTAAACCTGTCGACTTTTCAATGTCCGACTGAAAATTATCGTCAGACAAATGACATATTTGTATACACCGAAGTAGTGCCCAACTTAAAAATTAGGATTTCTATAAGAAATAAATAAATCTCTTTACTACCATGTTTAACTAGCTGCCTATATTTATTTTCCTTTCGGACAGTTAAAGCTAAACAGTTTGTTTATATTATTTCCTTTAACTGCCCGATAGAAAAATAAATATAGGCATCTAGTTAAACACGGCAGTAACCCAATTTTTTCTTTAGCTTTTCTCATAAACTCTTTGATTAAAAGGATTCCATTCATTGGATTTCTGATCTTAATACATTACGAACATTCGTAATTCTATTTCTTATTGATTTCTTTCTCAGCTCGATTATTTTATCCTACATTCTTACGGCATGTAGAACGGTTTAAGTTACATTTCATTGTCAGGTTATCATTATTTTTGTCGTGTGTTTGGTATTTCACTACACTGTGCTTAGTTATTTTCTTATCCATGTTAAATTTACTGTCACCTTTTTTTTATCCAGATAGATCTCAGTTCTTCTGCCTATTAACATTTGTCAGGTGGTTGTATGGTAAGGTAAGGATCACTTTCGATAATGTCTACTATATATACAGGTATATTTTTAAGTTATATTGATTAAATATATCATTAATTTTCATTTTATGTTGGAAATGAATTTAAATTCGTAATTATTTCTTTTACCTGTTGTTCATATTAATAAAATATTGCGTTTGACTCTAATTATAATTAAAGATTTTGACCATTACTTTCTCTAACGAATTTTGTTTGTGCCACATGCTACTTGCGTTTGTGTTTTTTTTTATGTGCTTGCTAATCTTTAGGGAATAAAATGGAAAGATAGTTCCTAATTATATCGTGGAAGGTTTCTGCATTCAGATTAACTTTTGATGCAGTGGCACCCTCAATAACCCACCCCTACTCTGCGGCATAGGGGTTAGTTCAGCATTTTTGCTCTCTGATATTGATAATACTGTGTTAATAAACCGTATTTAAATTTTGTATTACCACATAAGTTAATAAATTATTATAATTCTCGTCAAACAGAGACTTCTAACTATCTTATGAATTAAAACAAAAATAATGAGTAGCTATACACGTTCTATAAATTCACATCGATGTTAACATCTTATTTTATTTATAAAAAAAATATTTTATATCTTTTCTTAATTTGTAAAATATTTTGTTAATTCTAAGAATCTAAAATATCTTCTTCTTCTTCTTCTTCTTCTAGGTAGAACCAAGTTCTGTTTTCTATACATATATAATGTCTCATCGATCTTCGTTTGAGGTCGAAATCCAGCTGTCTCTCCATCTTTTGGGGGGCCGTCCAGGCGGCCGTTTGGTGTTTGGTTTCTCTCTCATCACGATTTTTGCTAGTCTGTCATCGTCCATTCGTTCCACGTGATCTCTCCACTGCCTACGACGGTTTCGAACCCACTTCACAACATCCCCCACTCCGCTATCCGCTCGTATTTTTGCATTTCTTATTCTATCTCTTAAACTTGTTCCCGTAATCATTCTCAGCGTTTTCATTTCTGTGGTTCTCATAATTTGTTTTGTCTTTGTGGTTGGCCTGATATCATGGCCGCTTTGTTGGCCTGTGTGCGTACTTCTTCCGTTACTGCCCTGTTACTTGTTATATGTGCTCCTAGGTATTTAAACTTCCCAACCTGTTCGATATGTTTGTCATCAACCATTAGTTTGCAACTTACCGGTTCTTTTGCTATTACCATTGCTTTGGTTTTCTCCACAGATATCTTCATATTATACTGTTTGGCTGTTCGATTGAGATGGAAAAGCATTCTTTGTAAGTTGTCTTCGCTATCTGCTGTCAAGGCAACATCGTCTGCAAAGAATATAATCTGAACGGTGTTGTGTCCCATTGGGTACCCAATATTTGTGCTTTTTACCTCATCAATGATTTCGTCCATGATTACATTGAAAAGTGTTGGACTTAGGCTATCACCCTGTCTTATTCCTATGGATAGAGGGATTTCCTCTGTTAGAGTGTTATTTGTTTTAATTACCTTGGTGTTTTTGGAATTCAGTTCATATATTGTGCGTATGATTGCTTAGTCTACTTGTTTTCTTCGCAGTAATTCTGTTATGTATTCCAGTTTGACTCAGTCGAACGCTTATGTAAAGTCCACAAAACAAATGAACAGCGGTTTATCGTATTCGATAGATTTTTCAACCAGCTGTCTGATAATAAATATACCGTCGATAGTAGAGCGGTTATTTCGGAAGCCCTGGTGTTCTTCGCACGCCTCTAACTTGTCTACGATCTAAAATATGAATCAAATAAACATTTATCCTGAAAGAATTTTGCTTTATTCAAATTAAGAACAATTTGCATATTGTTTTTGTGAATAATTCTCTATTAGATCTTAAACCATTAAATTCTGTAATTTTTAGAATTAAAATACATGAATGAGATGCAGTCTTACCCTTATAAAAAAAATTGATAATGATCTCTGCGTCGGTGAGCATAGTTTTACTCAGTTACTCAGTTTCAAATTACATGTAATACACATTTCGCTTTGTAAAGATCTGGATTAGAATTAGGGATATTAATAAAAGTATTTGTGTTAACCCATCATCTTCCATTAATTTTTTTCGAAAAATTTCAAACGCGTCAACTTCAACTACTTTTGTATTTCATAAAAAATATTTTTACAGTTTTATTTCATAATTTTCAGAATTAATACATGAAGGTAGGGTAGATTCGGCCTTTTAAAAAATAAGGGATGAATATAGTATAACCTCTTTGCAAATAACAAGTAATTTCCACTTTGTTTTGTGAAGATATCCCGACTTAAACTTGACGTGTTTGAAAAAACTGTTATCGGGTGTTAAATTTATACCTGATTTTCATCCCACTAAAATAAATCGCTGCCATTAAAACAAATATGTATCTCTTATTTTCGTGTCCTCTATAACATATTTAGTTTTCTCAATATCTGATCTGAAAATTTCGGGTACCTGCCTTGTTAGTTACTGAAATTATCGGCGTGTTACCATTATTATTTATCTTAGTGAAATTGTCTATGTGTTATAGTAATCAATAACTATAGAATGAAAAATTTCAAATAAATACAACATACAGATTTTTATTGTCCCTAACTTTACTGATTAATATTGTGTGAAGATTGTATATTCCTAAAAAATATATTTACATGGGTTATATAGAAACCAAACACTAAGTCACAGGAAAGAGATTCTATAAGAATTTATTATTTTATTGTCGGCACTGCGCTTCCAAAATTAATTAAAAATTAAATAAAGTTTTATCAAAGGATTATCCAGACAATAAAATAATCAGTATAATGCTCTTTCAGCGACAAGTTTTTGATACATGTACTGAATTAGTAAGTAAGTAAGTAAAATTAGGTAAAAAAGATATTTGAAACACCTACCATTAAACAGTATAATACTGCTTTCCATTTAAGTTTATCATCCTATAAGGGTATTCATAACAGTAAAATTTCTAATTTATTCTGGGACGAAAAGGGACGTTAGAGGCATATGTATGGTTTTATGTTGGACGATTTATTCGATAGTTTCATTTTGAATATAAAATCAAGGGAAGTCCCTTGATGAATAGTCCGATTTAATAGGATTTTTCGGTTCATTGATAACGAAATTCAGTTAAGCGGCATCACACGATTTGATATTCAAAATAAAACTATAGAATTAATTATAAATATACAATATAACACAATATACATTCCACTTACGTCCTCTTACGTGGCGTTGGCTCCATTCCCTTTTCAAGAACCTAAAGTCAGCATAAGAAATAAATATAACTTTAACCCTATTGCAACATCAGCTCGAGATAGGACACAATTAATGTTGACAGCAGCCAGCAAATGGCAGATTATTTCGGAGATCCATTGAAATTGAAAAAAAAATAGCACTTTAAACAAGAGAGATGATTCACTTAATGTTTCTTGAACCTGAAAAACTTTTATCAAGCGAAACCATTGTATCGGCACGGCGCGTCAGGGCAAGCTGACACCTTCAAAGGATGCCGAAGAAGGGGAGGAGCACATTACATAAAGAAGATGTTTCCAGAAGATATCGGTCGATAGATTCCCGGATTTTTTATATATATTTAGTGCTTTCGAGAATATAGCTAAATTTTTTTCCTAAATTTATCCGATCGAGAGTCAAATGAAAATCGGACCGCTCACTTCATAGAATCGGTGTGCTACTGTCAATTGCTATTAATGCCTCATAGTACACAGTTTCTTTCGTATTTATTTAATGCACTTCAATTCCTGAATTTGAATCCTTCCAAAGACTTACGCGATTTAATGAAGTTCATGGCTAAGTTTAAGCTTTGGCACTTTGTTTATTTTTTTGAAGTGCATTTTTTGATAGTTTTTGTATTGTGCAATCTTCGCTTTCTGTGCATTGTATTTCGACAAACAAACAGTTAGAGAGTCAATCCTCCCGAGGTCAGTGTAAAGGCGTAAGGTTCTCATATAACGGAATGTGTCTGGTCCTCCATCACATCATTCCTAGCCACCCTATTGCCACATATTCACCAGCGCATTACTTACCTGGATTTGGACACTCGCCATACATCATTTTTTGCCATCCTAGTAACACAGCCTTCGCCGAGTTGCCTGTCTTGATCTGGGTAAACCATTTCAGTCATTATGAGATTCTCAAGGTTCCAGTGTGAGAGTGTGACTAAAGATACAACCCATTGTGATAAATTAAAAAATAAAATCAATTAAATTCCAGTATACATATTATTTTATAGTGGCAGTAAACTATTTTATTTCTTAAATTGAATCCAAACAATTTCGTAAATTTCTCTTTTGTGCAGAAAAGGGTCTTTAAGTATGTATATTTCCTTTAAAATACACACCAAAGAGATCACAAAATGATATAAATAGATATCTATAATACATGTTGTTACAATTTATTGTATTTCTAACAAATCATGAGAACTATTGATATACCGAACCAAGCTGATATATTGAAATATTCTTTGCAGGTAATAGAAGCTAGTTTCCATAACTAAATTGATACATGAAAATTATAGTAATATCAGAATGGGTGTGAATTTTAAACTTTCATAAGGTTATTATGGAAGCGCAGTTTTCAGAGATCGAACAATCCATTTTTACTGACTTTTAGAAGGTATCAATTGAATGTATAAGAAAACAGTTTATTTTACAAATTGTTACAAAGTACTAAGGCATCTCAAATAAATACCAAAGATATTTTACTGTTTAGTTTTTGGAACATATTATATTATTTGTCATTTACCGAAGATGTACTCCAGATTGTAATAATGAGAAATATTTAAGATATTATTATCTCGTAGATATCGAATATGCAACGGTAGTTACGAATGTCAGTAAAATTAAATATTCACCAACACGCAATAGAGCAAGTTTTTTTGTAAATTCGAGTATGGGGATTGAGTGTTTCGTTTTTATTTTTTCTTCGCTCTATTTGAAGAGACATTTCAAAATAAAGTGTCCTTTTTTTCTCCGTTTTAAAGTTTAACATTTTTTTGCCGTTTCTATTATATTTTTAAAAGGTTTTGGTCCCTAAATTTAATGATGTATTTTACAGACCTCTAAGAAATCTACAAGTTGAAGGTAAAAGAAATACCTGAAAAATTTGTAGCAAGAGATTCCTTCAAGTGCGACCGTGCAGAAAAATGCCGACTATTCTCAACTATACTCTTGTGAACATGTATTGAAAATTTTGGAGGACACTTTAGCAATATGTTTAAGTGAAAAAGTCTGTAAAAGGGAAAATGGAGATCCGTCGTTTATTTCCCCAATAAAGAGGATTTAAGCACGTTTAGAAGCTACAAAATATATGAAGTATTAAAAAGCATAATTGTGTAATTTTACTTTTTGATTCGTGAATAAAAAATACTATTAACTGTATGAGTAAATAATAATAATACGGGTATTAATATACGGAAAAAAATATCGTCAGTGACTTACAAAGAAAAAAAAATTCTTACGATTCAACAATATATAAAGTAAGATAGGGATGAGTGATAAAATATGATATTTTAGAGTATCGGTAATTTTGCTTTTAATACCAGATATTTTGTATCGATATTTTTTATGTTATGTATGTAACGTAACTGGCAAGTTAGCTCCTTGTATTTTAACAAATTTATATCGATGCTAAGCCATGCATTTAATATAATAAATATCATCATAAATTCGTCTGCTAAGGTGATTGATCGGGGCGGTAGGGAATTTCAATTCACCAGGAATGGTGAAACTGTATATAGGATAAGTGTTTGAATTTTGAACGTTGAATTGATTTAAATCCTTCAACAATGGTTGGAATTTATATCAGTAATATTTATATTATTGATTTACTGATGTTTATTCGTTAGCAATTTTTTACATTTTAATTTGAATTTATTAAAAACTTTTAAATATATAATATGTATTTATTCCTATAAAATAACCTAAGAGGTTCATTTTATAACACAGTTAAGAGAAAAACCCTCATTTCAAAGAGAATCTTGAATGAAAAATATGCGTTGTCTTGTAATTGTAATGCAGCTCCAAAACATATTTTTTACTATGTAAGAAAACATAGAACAATAATTGCATTAATTAAATCTAGAATATGTTAAATTTCGTTTACAAATTAAAGTTAATTTTAAGAGTTGTTAGGAATTTAAAGTTTCTGATACAAATATTTTACGCGGTGTAAAATCACAAAATAAATAATCTTTTATTTAAAGTAGATAAACGCTATTATTTTTCATATGTCTTGTCATATAAAAGTAACAGCGACTCATTTAAAGCAGTGGATTAATGCAGAATATGTATTCTTTGTAACTTTAATAAAAAATGTTTAATGTAATGTTTCTAAATAAAAAATATATATTTTAATTTTCCATTATTTGTGTTTTTTTTAAATCATAAAAATAAAATGTATTGTTTTAAAATCATAAAAATTAATACGGGCTTGTATATTATACATATTAAACAAAAAAGGGCCTCGCATTTTTCCAAAATGTCCCGCCTTTTTACCGACAGGTCCCGCCAAATGTTAAATAAGACTTGGCAACGCCACATATTCCTCTCGCATCACTTTTTGTTTCAGAATTGATTAAAACGAACACTATTCTAAAAGTCAAAATATAAATTATTTTTATATATTTTAGTGAATTAGTCTGCATTCAAACACGAAAATAACTAAATTTTCAGATGTGAACGAATACTTTTTAGAGTAAAAGTGACAATGTTGATTTACAAATATACATCTTTCAACTATTTTAAACTGTTAATAAAATAGAGGGCGCGTGTGTGCGCGTGAGGGCACGTGCGTGCGTGCGCGTGAGGTCGTGTGAGGGTGCCTGAGGGTGCGAGCGCGTTTTCACCCTATGGTAGATAAGAACGTTTATACGTTACAAACTTTGGTTAATGGGGGCTTTGAGAGATATCAGGTGATAAAGTACTCTTCCAGACATGACAAAAAGTCGGTTCTGAGCGAAAGAACATCGTCGAGGCACATGAATGCGAACGAGAGAGCATTATTCAAGCGCATGATTGCTTATTAAAAAACTAACATATAATCATGGATGAGGATATAAATTATGTATCCTGTAATAAGACAGGTGGAAACATAATTTTATCTTCTGCAGAAATATTAAAAAGTGTAAAATTATATTAAAATTAGGACAAAATCATGGACTTAAATCAAAAACATTGTCCTACCTGCAGAGGTGAATGAGAATGGTTACCTCAGAGAATACTACAATACGATACTAATGAAAAAATATTATGAACAAAATACGCATTAACGGAAAAATCGACAAATTCGACTTCTCAACATGTAGCACCACAAACATCTTATTCATTAGTGGAAAATGTCGACATCATTGTAAATAGTTTCATGGTGCCAAAATTCGTCATCAGTAATTAACTACGACTTTCTGGTATTTCCTTGCAATCTGAGATACTGCTTTATCTCTAACCCTGTTAGAACAGAGCACGTTTGTCCTTATAATGTTTTTTCGGTTGACTGAAAACTAAAAAAGTAATTATTATTATATTATAAATGTATTTGTATAACCAACTGCAATTATATTGTATTCGTTTTCGGTATATGATATATAGATTTCTACGAGATTAAATATTCAGATTGCGTGGAGTGCTGGACGATGGCGCTACTTTTATTGGACGTTATATTTTGCCGATATAAGTTGCTTAAAGGATTAGTTTTTTCTAGGTTAAGGTACGCTTGCCCACTTTGTACTGACTACAATCAATGCGTTCGAGATCGGCCTGCAGGTAGCGGTGTATTGCCATGGGAGAGGCTATCACCTTTTCTCGGTATTTCCCTGCAATTTAAGATAGTGCTTTATCTCTCTTATGAATGAATGAATTAATAAAATGTGGTGATACTTAATCATCGACGTCTATGCATCGTTGGGCTATTTACATCCCACCTTAGCTGCAGGTCATTCTAGGCCTATCGCCTTTGCGAATCCAAGCAGTATTGTTAATAGAATTTGCCAAACGGCTTCCGGTGAAAAAATTGTATCTCTAGCATGTTTTCCTTAGTCCGTTGAGTGCTAGGCAGTCTTTGAGCATATGGTTCACAGTTTTATCGTCCTCCAGACACCATCTGCACATCAGATCATCTACGACACCAATCTTATGAAGATTGCCCTTCAAGTGCTCCCTAGTAAGTTGTGCGCTATATCGAGTTATATCTTCCATGGGACACCTCATTCCAGAAGCATCTCTTTCAACAGGTAAGTGAAAATTAAAAATATTTCCTCAAAAGTGATTACTTGCGAAATGTTTGGCATGCTTTTTGTTGGAAAAGTGACAATCTTGACCGATCGGCATATTACCGGGATGAAAACATAGGGCGATATTGAATTATTTCTATGAAATCTTTACTTATTCTTCAAAATCTAATTATTCCCCTTCAAACTAATCCATCTCCCATACAATACTCTTATACCAACGTTTTTTTCAATCATCGAAACATGCTGAATAGTCTTTTTTTTGGGATGGCCTTCAAAGCGCACATTGATTCACATTAAATATTTTCAGTCGACCCCAAACGGTATCTTCAGAGTGCTTTTTTGAGTTCTAGGAAGAGCCAGAAATCACACAATGCGTGAAGCGAAATGATTGTATGCAGTGTAAGATGGCGCATTATCGTAGTGCAAAAACTAAGTTGTCTTTTCATAAATTCCAAATGATCCTTTAAAATTGTTCCAATTTATCCATATAAAATTCCAGCTATGTCTACAAGATCTCTAATTTTTAATTGATAGTTTATGAACACCAAATTTTCAATTTGTTTGACGTGGCAACAAGTTCTCAGCTTTCTGGGAACTGCTAATTTTTTTTCGACATAACATGATCCCTTTTCCAATATCCTCAACGAATCTGCGGTAAAAAATTGATTCAACAAACAAAATTTAATGTCAATTCTTTGCTCAACCAATTCAAACATTATGAAATCGCTGAATGCACTATTTTTGATGTGTAAAACCAAGCGTATCTCAAACACTAATAAATGTTTGATGTTAAATCTGGCACAGATGTCAAAGATATGACTTCCATAAGAAAAAAAGATTTTTCGAATTCGATAAACCTAGGAAATTTAAATTCAACTAATTTAAAAATAAGGTACAAAATATTAAACGTTTTTTTACAGCCACTAACAACAAAACTACTATTTCTTTATTTATACAAAGATATTGTGCTGTCCATACCTTAGAAGTACAACATAGGCCCATCGCTGAGTACTACTAGTGACAGAGCTTCTTAGAAAGAAGCATAACCTGATAAGCACATAAAAATCCTAATATTTATACAACTTGATCGTTAATATTTTCAGTGTAAACTGCAAAAAACCATATTCCGAAAGGAGACATAAATTTGCTCTGAACGTCGTTTTTACTTATTCCTATTAATAACCAGAACGGGTCCACAAAAGCAATTTCAATATGATATACTGAGACATTTATAATACAGGTAGTTACGATAAAATGAGGTTTTTATCTAGATATTGCTATAGTGATAAACGAATATACTGAAGCTTCCTTTAATAGATGATATTGCCTAGAAAATAAAATATAAAAGGGGATCATTTGCACAATAATCTTGGAATGATAGTATGTATAACACTGAGACGTATATTTTTTTAAAATAGAATTATAATGTTATTATTGTTTTTAGGCTAGTATTTATTATGTCCACGGGTTAATAGCTATTTATACAGAAAATGCTGCCCAAGGTCGCGAATGAAAATTCTTGAAAATACGTTTTTTATGGAATAAGTGGAATTCACAGAACGCATATGCATCTTTATCCCATTATTTCTATAATTTAAAACACAAAAAGGGAGGATATTATAGTAATATTCTACGGGTTGAGCGGCTCTAGCCTTTTCATAAAAAAGTTTTTGTTAGTTGTTCAAAGAATATATCAAATCTCTCCTTCAATATTACACATATAGAGGCAATGTTCTTGATTTATGGTGCGTGTAATATGAAGCCTTGGATTACTCTAGTGGATACCAGGGTAAACTATTTTATTACTTATTTCGTGCTGTCGCCGTATATTTAAGTTTCCTCACCTCCACAATCAAACCTATTTACGGTTTACTAACTAATTGTTTATATAAGTTTTAAATACAAGTCTAGCTTTGAAATATGTATATTGAAGTTCTCCTTCAAAAGCAGTTTATGCAGCTATCAAGAATAAATTAATCACGTGATGTCAACAACAGGCAAGGCCATTTTAGTATCTATATATGTTAATTTTCTCAGTTTCGCAGTAAAACCTAGTTACACTCTAACAAGTGCTCTTTTATATAAATCTCTAACGCCAGTAGAATTCTGAAATTTTTATGTCGAAATTATCCTTGGCGACGCTGTTTTAAAATCGTAGATCTACGGATATCTTACTGCTAGGACAGTAGGTGGATATGCATCTCGCAGACAGCCATCAATCAAACATTCAGGGATCAAGCGAAACCTAATTTAATTACAATAAATACTTCCACTCGAGATGTACCCATCGGAACCTCTAATTCTCTTTTGAACTATTGAACGCTTTGACTATTGGGTGATCAAAATATCCACCGATTATTGGTGTCGGGTGCCGTCCTCTGCATTAACGTGGCCGAGGGCCCACTTGCACGGGGCAGCTTGTAGCGAAACGGCAAGCTAGGGGTAATTTGCGCGTGTTAGTTATTGGCTGCCGGCTGCCAATTATATCTCCTAAAATGTGAAAAATCCGAACTAGGTAATGAAAGAAACGGTTTTAAAATACCTTGTACCGTGTATTAAATACATTATATTATGGCCTAAAGCTGAGTTAACAATCTAACAAAACCAAACAGAATGTATGGAGGGCAAGTGTATACTTGTGTAGTGATATTTAGGACACAGTTCATGGCGTCTCGTACGAATTGAGCGGTAGCGATGCGGTAGACGATAACCCAGCTGTATCATTCACGATGCCTCGTACTAACAATGCGCAACGCTATTCATGATGCCTCCAACTGAAAAAATTCACGATGCTATTTACGGCTCCTCGTACTACTCGACTGGCAGCGGTACGTTGTATCTTTGCGCTAACCCGGTGTCGAACGGCGATAGGCGACACCCTTGTACGCTAGGTGGCGGCAGTAATATCGGGACGGTAATATCCTAGATGTGACGGGCGGCGACAATTGTTATGCACCCTTAATGGCAATAACGGTGAACACCTGTCGGTAAGCAAGTTTCTAGTCATTGCGGAACGAAATGAAACTGACAGCATCTAATGCGTGTGTATATAGGTGATGGTAGAATATCAATAATGGAATCAACACTGCCTGTTCTTATAAGGGTCCTCGACAACATCGGTAAAATGGAACGACGTTGCCCGTTTTTGTAACGGTCCTCAAGAAAGTCGACCAATGACTGAAGGATATTAGGAAAGGAACTGATATTGTCCGTTCTTATAATGGTCCTCGACAGTGTCGGTAGGATGGAACAACATGGCCCGTTCTTATAAGAGTTTTCGACAATGTAGGCCGCTTGTGGTAGGATGTAAGGAAAGCAGTGCAATGATGAAACACTATATACCCATAAGCCTTACCTCATCTACAATGCTAAACCAGAAAGGTGCAGTCCAGTTCATAATCCAGGCAGTCCGCTTGGACCTGACGCCGGGTGGAGAACGTAAAATTCTTAATAAACTCGTGGAGTACAATGCCTTTAATAGTTTTCCGACCATAGCTCGGTCGTTCTCGCGTTCCCACTACGCCGGCGAGTGACGGCGCACTAACGAGCATTTGGCCTCAAAAATCGGACAAAATTAATAACGTCGTTGTTTTTGACTCTAAACTTGTCAAAATCAGTATCCGGAGATTTTTGAGGGCACTAAATTGATTTCTGGCATTATTTTACTAATCGGGTAAATGGGGGCTGACTTAGGGTGGGGAGGGGGAGGGGAGTAATATTAAAAAAACGTAATGGGTATCGTTTTATATGTTGACTTAGGGTAATTGTACGTTTTCCCATAAAAAGTCTATCTTATACAAAGTTTGACATTCTAGAGTTTTCTACCGAGTTTATTAATGGTTGCCAAACAAAAAGTTTCAACATATTTTGACAAAAACCGCTTGCGATCAAAATTGGCTTAAATGGATTCTGTTTAATTTTTAATAATGTCTAAACAAGGCCACTGATAATTCCATTTGACTTTTCTATTTTGATCTTCAGCAGATGATTTGCTTGGTCTTCTACATACTTTATTTCTTCCTTCGTAATATTCACAGCTTCTTGGAGAAATCGAATGCGAATTGGCCGGCAAAATCGAGTGAATGATGGTGTGGGATTTAGCCATAAAATTTTTATTCTATCCCAATATGTGACTGTAGTCTTAACCAATAAGCTTTGGAATATGTTCGTGTCATCGTTCGAGCTATCTGAAAACTTTTGTTGAGAAGGAATTTGATGAGAGCCATCACAGCCCCATTTTATTATAAGTTCTGGATTCTCTAATTCTACTGCATCGCAGCTTTGCAAAACATCCTTAAGATAAAGACAAAGTCTTTTTACTGTGTGATCAAGTAGGTTCTGAAGCACAACTTCAAGACTCGTCTCTGTAACTCGGATTAACTCTGGTTTTGGATAGCAGAGTTTCTTTGCTTCCCTAATTAGAGTCTAACAAGGACATATACCCTTATTGGAATCGTGTAACAACTCCCACTGCCTCCTTCTAAAGTCACCTTCAACAAAGATTTGCAAAGCTTGCTCAGGTGTGTAATTTTTTACTTTCGGTTTCTGAGCATTTGGCTCTTGTTGGTGTTTAAGTTGCATCTATTATAAGTTTAGAGGCTGCGGCATTTCCAGACATTCGTTGAGTTTCGCTGGCTGCATAGGTAGCTGTTCAACAGGTACCTGATCGCGGAGTTATTTAGTATTTCATCGTTTACTACGATCATGTAATTCTTGGAATTGCTTCCTTGGGCGTCCCGTAGAATTCGTGGCCCAGTTATGTACTGGAATTGATGTAATAAGTCATTTCTCGTTTTTTTTTTTTCAAAAATCTTTCTTCAATATAGTTAGATGATATCCATCTCTTCTTCAAATCACTATTAAAATGTTTTAAATCGTGATTTAAAGTATGGTATTCGTTTTGGGGACATTTCATCATTTCGCAGAGCTTATGTTCCATAAATGATACCTTATCTTCAAGTGTTCTGGATGTGCTTTGTTTAAAAAGCATATATAGCATTTTTCGATATACCTCAATAACATTCGATGTCAAATCTGTACCTATAGGAAAAAAAAATATGTATCTAAGTAAAAAATAACGAAAATTATTGCAAAAAAAAAAATGTGTAACTCAAAGCGGTTTTTTTAAGAGGTGGAAACATGTGGAAAATGTTTAGACTGTTATGATATGGCTAATGTCTATAGTTTATTATAAAAAAAGAATTGTAGCCCGACCTAGCTCGGAACTTTTTCAAAACACTAATTAGTTAAAAAGAAAAACAAAAAAATAGAAAATTTTCGTGCATATTGTTTTAGGTCCATAAGAATACTAAACAGTCCTTATATTTTTAAATAATTTATATTAAAATTAAATACATATCTTTCTTTTCAGATTCCATCACAAAAAATTTTCTTTTTAATATTCACTTTACAAAATACCAAACACCAAACACAAGTCTAAAAACAATTTATCAAGAACGAATGCGTGCGTATTGAACAAAGCTTAGATTGCAATTAACTGTACGGAGCGTAGCGGTGGGGAGGGGCAACTTTATCATAATTTTATGATAGTACGGTTACTCAAGTATACAAAAAAAAAATAAATTCGATGATTACTTGTATAGTTTGCATTTCTCCTTTTTGTCCGGTTTTTGACGCCAAATGCTCGTTAGTGCGGCGTGGAGAATTTGCAGATACAACACTGCGGTATATGGTTTAGAAAAATATCGGAAAATCTTATTTCATGGCATGGCGCGGTAAAACTATTTAAAGAGCGATAACATAAAAGCTTCAGCTACAATTTTTCTCTGTATAATAAATAAGATATATTCTGGTAAACGTACTCATGTTTAGTAACTTCGTTACACATTCAAAAGCTACTATCAGCTGTTTGTCAGCCAGAGTTAATAATTATAAAATAATGTAATAACTGTTTCCTATCCAGTAATTTTGAATAACGAATTGCCTGTAGCAGTTCGGTAAACAAAATTATTGTTTTAAAAAATGTATCTAGTCCAAGAGAGTATAAAACACTATTTTCTTCACAATTATGTGGATAAAACAGCTATTATTTTTTTATATTAAAATTAGGAATCTTTTTGCTAAAAATATTTTTTAAATATTTTTATTGACGATATGAAGTATTTTTGGCTATAATATCACGATCAGTTGAATTAGTTTTTATTTTTGGCGACTTCCTCAGAGCGTTTTTCAATGGAACAACTGTTATTTATACGCGCCTGTATTATTTTTTTATCTTTAAACACACCCTTAGCCCACAATGGATCTTTTAATAGAATGAACAAAAGCCATAATGTAGTGAGTTAGAGTTGCTCTCCACGAGTTGTTTTGTAAGGCTTATTAATTGTCAATTTTTCATTTGTAACTTTTATTTAATTATATAACCATATATGTAGCAACAATATACAAAAATATGCCTAAAAGTTTATTAATCTTACTTATTTAAAGTTAAATTTAAATTCTGTATTTTCTCAACCGCATTAACAAAATTAATTTCCAATCTCAACCGCCGACCCTTTGTGCAGTGACCGCGGCGGTGGCGGCTTCTCCGTTTTCGCGCTGCGCTTGCCGGAACACGTTATCGCCATTAGCAGGTGCTTTATTTCGTTATATCATCGCAGAAAACTAATTTTCCACGGCGTTTATGTACTTAGTTCAGCCACACAACGGCTGCTCTTTGCATTTTGCCAGATTTATTTGTTCATTTAAGTTCGTTAGCTTAGTTTGCACTTCAGATAATTAAGATGTAGTTTAAAGAAAAGTTTCTTATCGGGGTTTATTTTAATTCTAAAAATTTTTCTTTAATACCACTAATTGAAAATAGGAAATTATAGCAGTTTCTTCGGAAATAAACATTTCACCAAATATAATTAAACTTTTAAATTTAAACTTGAACCATCAGTGTTTCATTTTTTACAAACACTCAGCTATATAGTTAGTGATGGAGAGCTATCCAAACTTTTGTTAATTTTCTCAGGAGACGTCCATGAAAGAAGGTCAGGAACTTTTTAATAAATTCTACTTTCTTATTTTAAACATGGAACGCCTATGACAGAAGGTCTAGAAATTGCCAGATTATCCCTTTTTCTTATTTTTATTACACCATCTAGTAGGGACATCCTTCTAAAAAATTAGGGAAACTTCTAGTATTGGCCAAAATAAAGGGTTCAGATCGGCTTTCGTGGACAGTTTAGTTTGACAAGTCGTTAATGCAAGTTGAATTGTTTGACAAGTATCAGAACTGAAGTTTTAATAAAAAGTTATTTGCGTATTTAAACACCGGCCGTCCGGAACAAACTGGTGTCAGAAAAGGGATCAAATTCAGAAGAGGTTAATTCAGTGAAGTATTAGATATCTGTTGGACTTCCATTGTCTTTATTTTCATGGAATATCACGACGTTTCGGCTAGTAGTTTTCTCTAGCTGTTTTCAAGTGAAACTAAATAAATTTCTAAGCTACAGAAAATACAGAAGAGTCTGACCAAGATGGGTGCAGCCATGCTTGCTATGCCAAAGTCCCCTTTATGTTGCATTTAGTTTTAATTTACAATTATTAAGAAGCGGTTTCCATAGTCCTCTTATATCTAAAGATGGTTTACTAAAGCAACTCGGGTTCTAATGAATCTGATGAATTTTCGTTTTCTTCAGACTTACTCTATGTGCATAATTTTAGCTTCAGACCATTTTATGTGGTGTCCACCAATCCAGACATGGTTGGCGGCTCCAGATTTTTCTCGAAAATGGATATTTGATGTTCTTTGTTTCGCCCATATAGGAGTTGTCACATTCACAAGGTATCTGATACACACAGTTCTTCTTGTCCCTATAAGCTGTTAGTTTGACCCTAGTAAGTCGACTTCTCAGGGAGATACTTGAATTGAAAATAACGTTGATTTTATATTGTTTTCCTATTTTTCTCTATCTACGAGATTTCTTATAATTCCTTGTTTGATGTTGTTGGAGTGATTGGATGAGTAGTTTAAGTATTGCCCTGTGTGTGTGGCTTTTCTGTAGACTGAGGATCGAATTTGTCGGTCATCACTTTCAACCAAAACATCTAAGAAGGATAATTTATTTTTACCCCTTTCTCCATATTGAGTTGTTTAGATGAGAAAGAAAATTTTGAAGCTTTTCGTTGTTTCCGTTCCAAATAATAAAGGTAACGTCTACGTATCTAAGCCACAACCTTGGTTTCTTAATTGTGGATTCAATTGCAAAAGTCACGAACCATTCAATAAAAATATTCGCGACCACTGGTGAGAGTGAAGATCCCATAAGTCCATGGCGGCATGGGGTGGTAAAGATGTTCTTTCTTCTAAGGTCTGGTCTTCTTCAAGTTTCTTTCTTATCATGCCACATCAACAATCGAAGGAAGAATTTATTGCGTTCTTAAGAAATATGAACGATATATTCCTGAGAGGACCCGGACTAAGTTGACGCCACACCACAGCAAAACTCTACATTTTAATGGACTCCCGAAGATACATAAACAAGATATGCCTTTACGACCTATCACGAGTTTCCAATCTTGAGACCATTACAAGGAAATACATCGTCCTGGGTCAAGAACTCTCAACATTTCGTAGAAATTATACGTGAAATAGAAGTACTGGAACATCAACTTATTAGCTTTGATGTGGAAAGTTTATATACCAACGTTCCAACTAAGGAGTGACTAAAAATCATAAAAAAGAAACTTGAAGAAGACCAGACCTTAGCAGAAAGAACATCTTTACCACCTCATGGACTTGTTCAAAAGTTATTTAACTAATTCCTATTTTCAGGAAAAGGGAAAATTTTACATCCAGGATGATGGACTACGGATGGGATCCTCACTCTCACCGGTGGTCGAGAGTATTTTCATGGAATGGTTCGAGACTTCTGCAATTGAATCCGCAATTAAAAAACCAAAGTTGTGGCTAAAATACTTAGACGATAGCTTTATTATCTGGAATGAAAACGAGGAAGAACTTCAAAATTTTCTTTCTTATCTGAACAATATCAGCCCAATCAATCAACTCACCATGGAGAAAGAGATAGAAAATACATTTTCCTTCTTATATGTTTTGGTTGAAAGAGATAGCAAACAAATTCGAACCTAAGTTTACAAAAAAGACACACACGCAGGACAATATTTAAACTGCTTATTCAATCACTCCAACAACACCAAATAAGGAATTATAAGAAATCTCGTAGATAGAGCTCCAACTCTCTGCAACTCCAATGAGAACTTGACGAAAGAGATAGATCACATTAAAAATGACCTGACAGCTAATGGATACCCAGTATATCTGGTGGACAAAACTCTGGAACAACGCAGAAATAGGACAATATCAACAAAGAACGAAGAATGAAAACCAATATTGAACATCCCCTATGTTAGAGGCATTCGGACGAAAAAGTTAGAAAAATAGGAAAACAATATAAAATCAACATTCTTTTCAATTAAAGTAACTCTCTGAGAAGTCGACTTACTAGGGTCAAACCAACAACTCAAAGGGACAAGAAGAACTGTGTGTATCAGATACCATGTGAATGTGGCAACTCCTACATGGGCGGAACAAAGAACATCAAAAATACACATCTCAAGGAGAAACCGAAAAATCTTGTACTGCCAACGCTGCAAGGACTCATGGACACCACATAAAATGGTCGGATACTAAAATTCTACACAGAGAACAATACTGGAGAAAACGAAAATTCAAAGATTCATCAGAATCCGAGTTGCTTTAGTAAACCATCTTTAGATATAAGAGAAGTGTGGAAACCACTTCTTAATAATTGTAAATTAAAATTAAATGCAGCATAAAATGGGTCTTTGGCGTAGCTAGCATGACTGCATCCATCTCGGTCACACTACACTGCATTTACTTTTATTATAAATAGTACTGTAGCTTAGAAATTTATTTAGTTTCACTTGAAAACGGCTAGAGATAACTACTAGCCGAAACGTCGTCATATTCAACAAAAAATAAAGACAAGGGAAGTCCAACAGATATCCATTACTTCGCAGAAAACATCGTTGTCTATGACCTTCTAATAAACACTAGGTTAATTCAGGTTAGAAAATTAGAGAAAAAAGTAAACTGAAATTGTATGCCAGCTAAAACTCGAAAACAGAAACCAAAAATAGAAGAATGATGATATGGGATATCAAGAAAAGCCAATAAGATATGAAACAGGAAAGAAGATATGGCGAAAAATCAAGAAGATATGACGAAAAGCGAAGATAATATAAAACAAGACACTGAAAACAAACCGAGGAGATACAAAGACAAGCCAAGATGATACAAAATAAAAATTGAAAGAAGATATGAAGAAAAATCAAGAAAGTATAAAACAAGAACTAAAAATAAGCGTTCAGGATATGAGACAAGGACTTAAGACAAGTCAAGAAGATATGAAACGAGAACTGAAAGAAGATATTTAAAAAAATCAAGAAGATATGACGCGCATATAACAAGAAATGCAACAGAAGAGTAGCATTCAAGAAGATATGAAACAATATACAAGAAATAAAGCAAGAGTTAGCAGTAAATAGTTTTGTTGAAGGAGTACTTGACCCAGAAACAAGTCAAACACTAATAATGGCCTGACTGAGGAAAATTTCCGAACTCTTGCTTATGCCCTTCAGTTTGAGATAGCAATACAAACCTAAAGGAACAAAGAAAGAATCATATAAAGAGGTAACGTTTCCCAGGATTGTCATAAGACCAACGAGGAAATTTTCATGAGGCCAATGAGGGAGTTGCAAGAATTTTTGAACAAACGAAAAACACAGGGCAATAAAAATACAAACCTTTCGTAGCAGAAATAGAATTCGTTATTTTAAATGTGGCCAAGAGGGGCATGTACAAAACCAATATACTAGCAGTATTGCTCATGACAATGATCCTGATGGTTATCGGCTTCATATCGCTGAAATAGGTGATGAAGTTCGAAGGAGCGACTTGGACTTTGGTCCTTATGGTAAGTTTAAGGAAGTCTGGTTAAGTAAAAGTAAACCATGTTTTGGATTTGCTGTTTACACAGATAAAAATGATGCTGCAGTTGCAGTCAAGGCTTGCAATGGAGTTGAAGTGTGCAGTTGTCGCATTAGAGTTATGCCAGACCAAGAAGGGGTCAGGATCGCCGGTACTATTTGAATAACATGCGTTGTTATCAGTGTGGATACAACGGTCACTTTTACCAAGATTTCCCGGAAATTACTGCTGGTGGAGGCGATAGAAGAAAGGACTGTTACGGAAGAGATAGGAGTACTCACGGCCACCGTGGAGAACGAGTCAATTGGGACAGTGACCGTGAAAGAGGCTACGGAAGAACAACATTCTACAGGTCATGCTCGAGAAGGTACGTCGAGAGGGACCGCGACCGCGAAAAAGGTTACGGAACAAGAACGTCCTACAGGTCATCCTCGAAAAGGTACAGGGACGATTGCAAATAGAGAGCGACATAATGAAAACCCGCTATGACATCAAAGCCAATACTGGTGGATTCATGGCTAGTGAAAAATTGTGGTTGTACAATCTGAAAAAAAAACCAAAGTACGTTCCCAAAGCTTCAGAAGTCATGGGAAGATCTGTACAACGTAGTGACCCGACTAAACGATCTGGTGTTCCGAATTCAGAAAAGCCCTCATGCGAAGGTGAAAATTGTGGGTCTTGACATATTGGCCTTTTATCAAGATCAAGAAGGTTGATCGATCAAGATGGAAGGGGGCAATGTAACGAACTTTATAGCAGTATACACTTCATAGTGTTAGTTTGTGTTTCTAGTTTGTACGGTTTTAGGTTTATTTTTTACGACTTCAAAATTTATTTACTTAATTTTACCTTTTGTTCATTTCCTCATGAGACGTCGATGAAAGAAGATCTGGAACTTTTTACTGAAATCTCTTTCTTTAGTTTGAACATGAAACACTTACGACAGAACGTGTAGAAATCATTAGATTACCGCTTTTCCTTATTTTTATGACACCATGTAGTATGAAAATCCTTCTAGAAAATTAGGGAATCTTCTGTTATCGGCCAAAAGTTATTAAAGGGTCCAGATGGATTTTGTAGACAGCTTAATTTGAGAAGTCGTTAATACAAGTTGACCTATTTTACAAGTGTCAGAATTGAAGTTTTAGTAAAAGGATATTAAATAATACAGTGTGTACAGTGTATTTAAAGACCGGCCGTCCGGAACAATATTCATAATGAGTGCAAAATATCATAAAAGATTCCAAGCAGTTTTTCTATATAAACACGAAACAGGTACTAAAATAACTTATGCGGACGATACAAAATACAGAGTGTTCAGATAATGCATCAGAATACTTAAAAAAGTGATTCTGCTTACTAAAATAAAGGTAGTAAGTCATTTCACAAAAAGTCATAAATCCAATACTTCTCGAATTACCAGTAAAACTTGTATTTTTTCTTATTTTTAAAACTTTACGGTTAATTTTTAATTCACTAAGTTGATATTTGGCAGAGGGCCTACGCTTAAGGACTTCTATCATTTTGTTATAAAAATGTTTCTCTACCGTGCGATCGGAGGTCACTACCTAAAATTCAAATAATATTTTTCACATATTACATTTTCTGTTTTGACAGTTATTGGACAAAATGTCAAGCAATTTTAAATACAAAAGAATACCTAATGTACGCTTATTCAAGTCGATAAACTAGGTGCAAATTGAGATTAACATTTTTGTTGCCAGTATAATTAGTATTTCGAATAGATTCCAAATAATGCAAAATACGGACGAAATTTTTTCGAGTTCGACAACATGTTTTTTAAAAACATCAAAAAATGTATAGAAATGAATGAAGCTCATTTTGAATTTTTTTTTGTTTAAAATATTAATTTTTGTTAAAATGTCATTTAGGTAAATAAAATTTAAAGAAAATTATTATTTTACTATTATCGTTGTTTTAATTGCCAGCTTTAATTAAGTTTCAAACATGGTAACTTGTTTTTTTTTTTCTTAAAATGGATTTAATTAGTAATCAAGCTTTAATTCCATTTGCGCTTAAAGGTTTTAGCTTATAAACTCGAATAAGAAGCACCTTTTTAAGGCATTATTTTGTCTTTAAAATGACATGTTTTTTCCAATAACTATGAAAACAAAAAAAAATGTGAAATTTCAGATAAAGTGACGTCAGGTGGCACAAATAACAGAACGATAGAAGCGTAGTTGTTGTGCTAAATATCCACTTGATATGTTAAAAATTCACCACAGGATGTTAAAAATAAGAAAAAAAAAGAACTTTCACAGCCTGTAACTCCAATAGTATTGAGTTTTCGACATTTTATTATAGGACCTACTACCTTTATTTTACCACTTAAAATCATCTCTCCAAGAATTCTGATACATTTTCTGAAAGTGCTGTATATGAGAGAGTTTATATCGATGATTTTCCAGATCCTGGATTAACATGTGTGACAAAAAATCAAGATAAGGTAATTATTTAAGTGTTTTAAAAAACACATCTTAAACTGAGACAAGGGCAAAGTGTTTTAGCTCGAAAAGGAAGACATGTTAACCTTAATACTATTCGACAGCGACTTGATGAAGATGACAATAAGTATAGAACAACGAGGCAAAAACATTTACTGTCTGAAAAGTACATCAAAAAACTTTTAGCCAGGGCACAAAAAGACATCGAAAGGGATTGGTTCAACATTATTTTTACTTACGAACCTTCATTTTGAACCTGGAGTTCTGTTAAGAAAGCTCGATCTACCGCGCAACACAGAATAATTCAGAGAATAAACACTTGATTAAAACATTTGGGACTGGGAATGCATCTCACTTCATAGATTTGGATCATTGTATCTTTTTACTGAAAAGTGTTTAATGAAATCTGCTGGTTGCTGGTATGGACTTGAATATGACTCATGAATAATAAGACAAGGATCCGAAACATCATGGTCGCCTTTGTCAGGGCTGGAAAAGAGATAAAACCACTACCACCATGCAGTGACCTGCTTCTTCGCTTGATGCAAATCCTATTGAAAATTAATGGAGATTTATTGAAGGTTCAACTTCGTAAAAAAGGTATATGCATTCTAAAACAACTAACTATATACATACGTAGAATACACAGAAATTTATCCCTGGACTATAGGGATAACTTGGTTAACAGCATTTTTCGGTGACGTGAATCAATATAAATAATACTGGCGACTGACCCATATATTGATGGGATCGCATGTTAGAATAAACACTAGTATATCCAAAAAGTAAGACTTTTTTACCTTAACTTTTTAAGTAGTTATATTTTGTCATCAAGTTTGTGTGCAACTAATTGTATATATGATGTGTAACTAATCCTCCCTCCCCTCCTCCCCACGACTTCAAGGATATAAATATAAGAAGTTATGATCTAAGTGCGATAAGTCCTATTTATATTTTCGTTATTTGCAATTAAAAATAAGACAGACATACAACAAAAAAAAATGAATCGTTAATCAAGACCGTTTGTATTTTGACTTCTAGAAAACAAATCAATTTCTTTCGAAAATCACTCCAAAAACAGAAACTCTTTGCAATTTCCAATTGTGAATATATTTCGAAGTTAACCTCACAAAAAATGTAAAGGCATCATATTCTTAGTCGCGAAAGTAGATTTTGGCCATATGAAAGCAAAAGACTCCCAAAAACTGGACTTAAATACAATGATACCCTTACGTTATACAGTAGGTACATTCTAACAACAAGACAAGAAGACTTCTAAAACCACGTACCCATCTAGTATAAATGATTCATCTGTTAGTACTAATCAATGGAAACATCTATGTAAATTTTGGTAACTAATAAATAGTTAGGATTCATCACTTAACCATCAATAAACCTCTCAATTTTATTCCATACCTGTTGAATAGTGGCCACCGGTTTTACCACAGCCGAAACTGCGACGTCCGGTGCAGACCGTTTCCGGTTTTACCGCAGTCACGTTCCTCTTTACCCGTTTTGGGAAGGCTCTAATAAATTGTTAGTTTCAGCTAAAGAAAAATGTTCTCTAGATTTAAATATAAATATAACTTTTATTTAAGAGTTTTTCTATAACCCTTTATAGTTTTATTTTTAATCATATCTAAACATATAGTTAATAAAATAAATTCTTACTATTAAAAGATGTGTGACCACATTTTTTAATCATAAAAAAAATTGCAAGTGTCATTCGCATACTGAGTGTTCCGTAGCGTTCTACATTACGGACTACTCAGAAATCTCAGATTGTACTAGAGCCGATACTTCGATATTTATATTAATTGGTACACGTAATACACATTAAACTAATAAATATTTTACCTTCTTGTATAGTTCATAAATATAGGAAAATATCTAAATTTGTTTGAAGTATACCCCGATATAGTGTTCCTGGAATTAATATAACTGCAGCTTATTTCTTATCTATATTATTAAAATTCAAATAAGTACAAGTTAAATTATAGAAAAATTTTAATATGTGGAAAATTCTAAGGTCGTATTTATAGTTTATCTGTCAACTTTAAGTCTAACTCTGGTATGAAATTTTAACTTTACTACTTTCGGAAATAGTGAGAGAATTTATTTTCAGGGTATACTGTCAGCAATGTCTCTAAAAGTATATTTCATAAAATTTGAAAAGGAATTGTTTTAAAACTGGTGGTTTCAAACAATATCCCACATGATCGATTATAAAAATATTTTTGGGGTACTAAACTTGGCCCTACGCAAATTTGCGTAAAGTTATTTGTTAAGATTATTGAGATATATGGGGATTAGTAAACACTATGATTAGGTCAAATATTTATTTCTATATCAAACGATCTCCGGTAAAAACTGAGATAGCCATAAGGTTACATAGACTCATCTATAAGAGCTTTGTATTTCCTTTTGAGATACACGACGCTACAAAGAGGAATTTTTGAAATATCTAGAAGATAACTAATTAAATGCAAAACATATTTCGTATAAGAACTTTATTGTAAGGAACCTTAAACATATAAAAACCAAACTGTAGATTGCAAAAAAGATTCTAATAAAATTAATGGATAATAAAGGATCACCTAACTCTATTAACACTGGAGACTTTCTGGCAGAAAAAGTAATAAGTACTAAAAGAAAAATATCACCAAATTTTTATGAGGTAACGCTACAAATGCTAAAGTTTATTTAAATATTGTAGCCCGTGATAAATATTGACCAGAATATATTCCTCAAATTTTCATTACCTTACAATATAATATACTTACCCTAGAATACCACTTCTTGGTCATATTTCAAAAATATTACGTGAAAAGTGTGTTTCATGAATCAGGCATTATGCTTTTTATTTCATATTTCAAACCTAAACTTTCACTATTTTCTTTATTGAGATTACATTACTTGTATTTTTAATGGGACGTTTTGTACAATTATTGCAAACACTTAACCTAAATAGAATGGTAAGCATCTAAAATGTTTCTTTAGCGCTACTGTTTGATGATACAAATTTAAGACATTTCATTTTTTAAATTTAACAGAGGTATTTCATTCTTTGTTTAACTTAATGTATACACACTTAGTTTAAAAAAAAATATTTCAAATTATGAACAAAACTATTGGTTCCTCAGAAATTAAATATATATATATATATATATATATATATATATATATATATATATATATATATATATATATATATATAGGTACTATTTCAATTCTTATTTTAGACTATTACTGTTTAAAAAGTAATTTTTTTCAAGCTCGTCGTAAATTTTTGTCAATATTTAGGAAATAAAATGCATCAGTAAATATTTTTATATCTTTATCGGGCCAAGATAAATTGAAGTTACCAGCCGCTAGCGGAAATTGCATTTATTGGATAAAATCAGTTGAGCCATCGGATTGCGGATCCGAATTTAACTGTCGGTAAAATGCGCATTGTTTAAAACTCGTATTTGTTTACGAAATGAGCTTTTGTAAATTACTATTTAAAATGCATTAGTTGGCCGTGTTTTATTTGTTTACTTATTTGAATTAAATGGAACTCTCATTCCAATTTTAAACATTGTAGGGCCAATTGTTTGTTTGAAATTACTTTTTGGTTGTTAATTAAACGAAATTATAGCATGAGAAATCATACATTAATTGAAAATACTGATATTTTAGGAGTCATCGCATTATATCATATTATAAATAAACATGTTAATGTAGAAGGACTAGATACCTAAACATAACAGTGTTTTTTAAAATGAACTAAAATAAGTGGGTCTTGCAATATTTTAAAATTCCCTTTTAAGGTTTTTCTATCGTTACATAAAATACTTGTTACTTACAAACAGGCTTTATGGTTATATAGTAAGCACCAAAATGCGAACAGCTGCCTTTTATATATTTTTCTTACATTATGAGGTGATTAAGATAATGAAAATAAAAGAATATAGTCTAGATGAGTACTTCCATTACTTTTCTTGGTTTATGTTTTTAATAAATTTCTAAGGTTGAGAAATGCTGTAATTAATTTAATCAAATTAAGAAAATAAATGATTTATAAACACGAAGAAAGCAAAATAACAATAAACATAAAAGTAGGCGGGAATCATAAGACTATGTTAGAACAAGTCGCATATTCAAAAGCGAGGCGTTATTTTATAAAAATTAAATGAATATTTTATGTGAAGCATTGAAAATATGTTGAATAATAATAAATGTAAAGATTGTTTTACTATAATATAATGAAATAATATATGAGTTTTGAATTAGAAACACTTTTTATCTATGAGTTGTTGAAAAAAGCTGTTCTCCGTAATAACTCTTGTATGATTTTGAAAGGCCAAACAACTCAAATAAATGTGTAAAAATATATAGATAGGGTGTTCACAGAAAATTAAACTTTGTTTCCAAGTTCTGCAATTATTAAAAAGTTGATTTAAAGGATCTAATTAATTTTAAACATTAATCCGATGTTAAAGTAGTTTTTCGAGTTCAAATATTAAAATCCTAGAGCCCGAAACACATTAAAAATGGTCTGCATATAACTCTCCAATTTAATGGCTTAGCTGCACTAGACTCGTAAGCAAAAATGTAATTACTTAGCACATCCACCAGCTGACGCTTAAATTTTATTTTTAATGGCTCTTGCCTTCTCCAGCCCTATTTAAAGTCTATTTAGGATGTTGTTTAAAATAAGCTAAGTGGAAATAACGCTGGCATAGACTAAGTTAAAATATATGAGATTTTATAGGTTAAGGAAATTGATGGTTTAGTTCTAAATAAACATTTTTATTAGCACTAAATATGTCTATGAAAATATTTTTTACTGATTGTAATTGTAAAATATTTTGTATTGATGCTAATTAACAATGTATATATAATGTGTGAAGTATTACTAAATATTTCCCACAAATTGAACAGGTAAGCTAAATTTCATCAATTGAAGAAGAAAAAGAAGCATGGGGCATAGTGCAAAAAATCACAATTTGACAAGAATATATAGCCAAAAGTACTTTTAAATTGTGTGTGTGTGACGAATGTGAAGAGTAAGTTCATCTAGGATGTATTTTAATGAGTAAATTAGGCCTTGAAGGACTCAATTGCAAGAAATTTTATTGAACTTAGAAATGATTCTATGTTGGAAAATAGGACATTACAAACTAATAGCAACAAACGACAAAGTATCAACAAAAGTAAATGGAATTCCGTACTTCAAAAAAAGTAAACATTCGGAAAAGATGAATATAGGAATATTCAAAAATATTTCAAGGAAATTAGAATCCTTAGAGGAAGTACTTTCTGAGGCAAACAATAGAATAAACACACACTAATTGAAAACAAAAGATTTTGAAAAGTTCAACAATTACTTCTGATGAGGTAGCCATATTTAAAAGCGATAACCAATATAATATACACATAAGATCTGACAAATACAATAATCTTGTAATTATGAGGCTGTACAATGATGGAGCTTCAGAAAGTAAGGAAGTAAAAAAACTGCTTCAGAAACTTGAGGTAATATATAATGAAATAAAAACAAAAGCAATTTCTAGCAAAATGTCAAACAGCCCAATTTTGGTTTGGTTTTATTCACTGGAAAAGCAAGTTCTGTTTTAACAAAACAAAAAAAAATAATATTATGCCAAGAATTGGTTTACAGGGTGCAGAAAAAAAATCTTCATAAAAGACGTATATTTGTATAGAGAAACAAGTACACTTAAGTAAGCTGACTTTTTGTTCATATGAGTGAAAAATCAAAACGTATTCTACACACTGGTAACTCGAATAGATCATATTTTAACGAATTAAAGTGGCGAATCGAATCTAAATCGAAACCCTTCAAGGTCCCCTAGTACCAATTTTGGATGAAATCCGGAAATTTAAAATTTAAGACTTATATTCACTATGTACATCCTTAAAAACCATTTAGTCCCTCCTTTGAACAAAATCGGAAAATGTAAAATTTTTAGTCCGCTACACTGGATTCGCCATATTGAATCCTGAAAAAATACTTTTAAATTCACAGTTTACACCCTCAAGGACCCCTTATATCATTTTGGGAGAAAATCGAAAAATATAAAATTTTTAGGACACCATAATAAATCTGTCAGATTGAGTTTTTCAAAAAATATTTTAAATTCATAATTAACACTAAGAAAAATACCTCAATACTGATTTTAGACAAAATCGGGATATGTAAAATGTTTAATCTGCCATCTGGGACCCGCCATATTTAATATTTTTAATAATTTCAGATTCGTGATGTGCGATCCCAAAAACTTCCCCATATCAATTTTGAAAAAAATTGGACAAAATTAATTTTTATCCACTATATTGGATATGCCATATTGAATTTTTTAAAAATAATTTCAGATTCGTTATGTGCGACCCCGAAAATACCCCAGTACCAATTTTGAAGAAAATTGGACAAAATTAATTTTTTTTGTCCGCCATATTGGATCCGCCATATTGAATTTTTTAAAATAATTTTAGATTAGGTATATGCGACTCTGAAAACTCCCTCGTAACAATTTTGGAGAAAATCGGACAAAATTGATTTTCTTGTCCGCCATATTGGATCCGCCATATTGAATTATTTAAAAATATTTTGGATCCATTATGTACGACCCCGAAAACTCCCACACATCAATTTTGGAAAAAATCAGACAAAATTAAATTTTTTTGTCCACCATATTGGATCCGCCATATTGAATTTTTTAAAATAGTTTCAGATTCATTGTGTGCGACCCCAAAAATTCCCCTATACCAATTTTGGAGAAAATCGGACAAAATTGATTTTCTTGTCCGCCATATTGGATCCGCCATATTGAATTATTTAAAAATATTTTGGATTCATTATGTGCGACCCCGAAAACTCCCCCACACTAATTTTGGAAAAAATTAGACAAAATTAAATTTTTTTGTCCGCCATATTGGTTCCGCCATATTGGTTCCGCCATATTGAATTTTTTTAAAATAATTTCAGATTCGTTGTGTGCGACCCCAAAAATTCCTCCATACCAATTTTAGAGAAAATGGGACAAAATTAATTTTTTTGGCCATCATATTGTCAGCGCCATCTTGGATATTACTATACCAATTTGGTCCAAAAAAATATGGGACCACCACAGCAACCTTCTTAACATAACGTAAAAACTATCATTCAAATCAGTGTCGCCGTTCCGGAGTTATCGGTGTACATACATAAAAAAAACATATATAGTCGAAGAATTGAGAAGCTCCTTCTTTTAGAAGTCGGTTAAAAATAACAGATCTCAGCAAGAATACATTTTTTATCAAAAATTCTATTGGGCAAAAGGAAGAAGATTTATTCAAAAGAGAACTAACAATTAAATTTACCAATAACAACATTATAATATAAAAAAACAACAACAACTAAATTGAACTAACCTCTAAAAATAATTTTAAACAACTAGTTTAATCAGAAATTAATACCGAAGGTTAAATAATGAGACTTTGTCTACTGTATCTACTGTGTTAGTAGACAATTCAAAGTTCCGAAATCGTTCGTGGTAAAACGAAATCCTGAATCGATTAATAACTGAGCATGCATTGCACGACAATCCTGAACTAGTTCTGTATTCGTTCGGAATCTGTTCGGAAAATAATCCGCCAACAAAGCTATTTTGTTATTTCAACGATTAAAAGAATCCTCTGTTAGTAGGGTGCTAACCAGCAAAGAGATATTTTAGAAATATATTTTTACCGGCGGCCAGCCCCGAAGCAACTTCCGCAACAGCTGATTTGACTCGAAAGCTAACACTCTTACTACTGCGTTACGAGGATGTGCCTATTCATCTGTGATATAAATAGCCGATATTTTATTCCTTAAATTAAAAAAAAAATCAGCAACCTGTGTAGTAATGTTCTTAGTTGCTAAGTATTAATATTTTATTATTTTTTTTTTATTTTGCTTAGATCTTAGTTTTAAGTATTAATTGTTGAAAGGATGAACTCATATGCATTTATAAAAACTTTGGTTAAGAAATTACTTTTCAAGTTAACAAAATATTCTAGAATGAAGAAAATTTTATATTTCATATAAATAACATGAAAATTGAAGGAGTTAGTTATGATGGATAACATGTCGAGTGTTGCTTAATTATTTTAGAGTGGTAATAATATCTTATGAAGTAGTTATATTACGCCCCGAACTCTGATATATTTCAACAAAAGTGTGAATATCAGTAAATTTAAAAATCTAACATCTTTTTGAAAGAAACCTACTGGATACAAACCGATAAACTCTAAACTATTCAGTCAGCATGTTCAAGAACGTTTATCACAGAAGATGATGACTAAGATAAATTGACTGATTAAGATTGTACTAGTTGCAGGTGTATGTGAAATATTTCGTAAGGAATTATAATTAATCAGTACATTAATTTTGCAAGCACAGACATTTGATATGTACTTGGTATGATTGAAAGACCAATAAGTGAAATATATTTGTTAGGATTTTATATTGAGCATTAAACATATTTTTAATGCACAGAAATCTTAGTGCAACATGTTTGCCATTGATATAAATACCGTATAAAGTTATTATTTTTCTAATGCACTCTCCTACAGTGCCTTGGACAGATTCGGCGTCAAATGTGAATATTAGTGATTTAATTAGGTTGCTAATAACAGTAACAATAATTAACACCTTTACCATTATCAGCATTAAGACCGGTGTCGGTGTTAACATATTTCTCTCATGCAATTCAATAACATTAATCAAAACATTAAAACCTTTATTATGGCAATAAAATAAGTGATACTAATTTGGAATAGCATAAATTAGTATTTATTTCGGTATATAACTCTCATTCTTCTTATTTCAAATTTATGGCGGATTTGAAAAGCAATATATTTTCATGTTAAAAGTTTTAATTTTATATAAAAAAAATTATAACACTTATAAAATTTTTAGAAAAATTGTTTTATTGAAAGTTTCAGACTATTATATTTCCTGCATAGAACCAGTGTGACCTACAGGAACAAATGGGTATTTGTAAACGTTGTGCAAAACAACCCCTTTTAAACTAATTTTAGATATAGGTATAAAAAAACCCTAGTGGTTGGGAGTCATGTTAAATGCCAAAACTTTTTAATAGCCTATTTATATTATTTCAGTAAAGAAGCTCACTCGTCATGCCAAAATAATTCTGAAGACGTTTGTCAAGAATTCTGCTTGTGCCTTCAACAAATTTAGGTTTTTCCTACGTCATTTAAGTCAGGATGAGAAAAAAGCAGAGGCTCGGATGTTTGAATTTTTAAAAATCAAAATTTCAATAAGAAATAAAATAAATCTGCTGTCTTAAAATAATTGCCTATATGTATTCTCCTTTCAAACAGATAAAGGAAAGAATATAAACAAACAGTTTATTTTCTGCGAATACAATTCTGGTCCCCTTTCATACTCTCTCCACTGACGAGAGCATGAGGTGGTCGAAACGCGTATGGAGAAACGACCAGAGTTGTATTTACAGGAAATAAACTGTTTGTATATATTATTTCCCTTATCTGCTTGGAAGGACAATACATATAAGCAATTATTTAAACAGAGCAGATTTATTTTATTTCTTACTGAAATTTTAATTTTTAAAAATGTCGCACTACTCCGGTGAATTAGAGGTCGTTTGACTGCGATATCTTGCTGTCTGACATAGAAGTCGGCGGGTTATTAATATCCTACCGACATGCTTCGGAATTTATATTTTATATAGCAGTTGTTTCCTGTGAATGTTGCTCTCGGTTCGATAGAGCTTCACTGACGTTACCATAAAGTGGTCGAAACGCGGAGGGAGAGAGAACTAGCGTTGTATTTGCAGGAAATAATCTGTTTGTATATATTCTTTCCCTTATCTGCGTGGAAGGACAATACATATAAGCAATTATTTAAACAGAGCAGATTTATTTTATTTCTTACTGAAATTTTAATTTTTTAAAATGTCGCACTACTCCGGTGAATTAGATGTCGTTTGACTGCGATATCTTGCAGTCTGACATAGAAGTCGGCGGGTTTTTAATATCCTACCGACATGCTTCGGAATTTATATTTTATATAGCAGTTGTTTCCTGTGAATGTTGCTCTCGGTTCGATAGAGCTTCACTGACGTTACCATTAAGTGGTCGAAACGCGGATGGGAAGAGAACTAGCGTTGTATTTGCAGGAAATAATCTGTTTGTATATATTCTTTCCCTTATCTGCGTGGAAGGACAATACATATAAGCAATTATTTAAACAGAGCAGATTTATTTTATTTCTTACTAAAATTTTAATTTTTAAAAATGTCGCACTACTCCGGTGAATTAGATGTCGTTTGACTGCGATATCTTGCAGTCTGGCATAGAAGTTGGCGGGTTATTAATATCCTACCGACATGCGTCGGAATTTATATTTTATATATCAGTTGTTTCCTGTGAATGTTGCTCTCGGTTCGATAGAGCTTCACTGACGTTACCATAAAGTGGTCGAAACGCGGATGGAGAGAGAACTAGCGTTGTATTTGCAGGAAGTAATCTGTTTGTATATATTTTTTCCCTTATCTGCGTGGAAGGACAATACATATAAGCAATTATTTAAACAGAGCAGATTTATTTTATTTCTTACTGAAATTTTAATTTTTAAAAATGTCGCACTACTCCGGTGAATTAGATGTCGTTTGACTGCGATATCTTGCAGTCTGACATAGAAGTCGGCGGGTTTTTAATATCCTACCGACATGCTTCGGAATTTATATTTTATATAGCAGTTGTTTCCTGTGAATGTTGCTCTCGGTTCGATAGAGCTTCACTGAAGTTTACCATAAAGTGGTCGAAACGCGGATGGAGAGAGAACCAGCGTTGTATTTGCAGGAAATAAACTGTTTGTATATATTCTTTCCCTTATCTGCTTGGAAGGATAATACATATAAGCAATTATTTAAACAGAGCAGATTTATTTTATATCTTACTGAAAATTTAATTTTTAAAAATGTCGCACTACTCCGGTGAATTAGATGTCGTTTGACTGGCGATATCTTGCAGTCTGACATAGAAGTCGGCGGGTTTTTAATATCCTACCGACATGCTTCGGAATTTATATTTTATATAGCAGTTGTTTCCAGTGAATGTTGCTCTCAGTTCGATAGAGCTTCACTGACGTTACCATAAAGCGGTCGAAACGCGGATGGAGAGAGAACTAGCGTTGTATTTGCAGGAAATACACTGTTTGTATATATTCTTTCCTTTATGTGCTTAAAAGGAGAGTACATATAGGCAAGCATTAACATGTAGCACAGTGCATCTCAAACAAATATCAAAAGCGTTAACTCTGACACTAGAACTAAATTTGCTATGAGGCGTATATCATAAATAAGTACTTTCAATGCACTTTTCATAAATATTTACCTATAGGTAGAACCCGCTATTGCAAAGTGTTATTTAAGTAATTGCGCTTGTAATATATAAAAACTAGTTTAACAACAATGCTTGCCACTTTTACGACCTGGCAGTGAAAACTGTCATTTATTTTTATCATAATATAGAGAATTCAGTGTTTATTATCATATACAGTTTTTTGAAAAGGATAAAATAAATCATATTTATAACACCGGACATAACTGTGAATTGACACACTACAGCCTGATATCAAAATTCAGCATTTTTTTGGTAGGTGTCATCTATACAATTACCTGATCGAATTAAGAATTCATTATCAATAAACAGTTTTAAATTTAGGTTCAGTGGCTATCTCATTGAAATGTAGGTTTAGTTATAGGTTGTATTAGGTATTTGGTTATTTTATTGCATTTTATCTTAATAAATTAAGTTACTGTACTTTTGCATAAGGAAATAAATGTGTCTATGTAACTATCTAGCGCGGAATTTAAAACTACAAGAATTTTGCTATGTTGCTTTTTTAGAGAATTAACTTCCATTATCAGCAACTATTTTTAGTATATGCAGAAATTTTACGCCTTATTCCGTCTCTAAGAACTAGCGACAATTAATTATTTGATTGAATGTTTTATTAATGACATAAAAAGTTAAATTATCCATGATCACATCCCGTCTTGCAAGCGCCTACATCGCACGTGTACACCCTCTTTACAGAAGGATATAAAGACAAGGCGCGGGCGGGCGTAATAATCTCGCTTGGAAATTTTATAAAATAATACTCATAATAATTTGTTAAACAATGTTTTAACATATCAATTTAGTAACCACAAATTTAAATTGATTCTAACTAATAATAAGTTTTTTGATAATTTACTTTGTACTAACTTAAAGCAAATACCCAACCACCATTTCAGAAGGATCTATGCCCAGGAACTCTATCTGTAACTACAAAATCTCTAAAATAGAGAGAGTGGTAAAAATATTAATATGTCGTCTAAAAAGCCTTCGAAAATCAAGTTATGGGTAAGCATGCACTTCATATGGGACAGTAATGAGCTATTTATGGAGAATCGAATTTGATCATTAATATTATATTATGATACGTAAAGTTTCGATAAATGATGTTATTCAAAATCAGACGTTAGCCTCGCTTTGGAACTTTAGATACATCCTTTCTAAATGAAAGGGTAATCTAAAAACTTCATTAAAAATTTTACTGTTCTGTGAAAGTAACCGACCTGATAATTTGGTTAAAACTTTAAGAAAAATCAAAAAATTTTTAATTAAAAAAGTTTGCTTTCCAGTACTTATATTGATAGGGTTGTTCTTTAATATATTTTATTTTTTATTTTTCATCAATTTTTGTAACAAGAGATTGCTTTCGTAAATTAACAAATTTTATTTTAAAAGAAATTCATCTTTAATAACCAAATAAAAAAGCTTATAAATAACTTTAAAATTATTTTTATAAGATCATCTGAATATTAAACAGACATTAAGGATATAATGCAATTAATTTTTAAAAGTCGTAAAACCTCGGATTCTTAATACTTTATCCTACTAAGTGTTAAAATTTCTCAGTAAAAAATACGTACTTATTTAGATATTTTCAAAAGAGTTGAAGTTAAAGTTTTCAATATAGTTCTGTTCATAGAGTGTATTTATGTTGAAACTGATAAAAACACCTATCAGACCACAAATTAAATTACAACCTTTTTAGGCTTTTATGCAGGACATTTTAAAATAATATGGACTGACCTCGTAGTAAACTGATAATGGCTGCAACGTGTTATGAATCACGCGGTAGCAAACACTTATAGTAACATTTTCGCCAATATAAAAATGATATGCTCGGGATATATTCGCTTATCTTCACGAATTTTTATCGACATCAGTATTTGAACGGAACGAATAGTAGAAAGAGATAAAATAATATTAATAAGTTGTAAACTGATTGGACTGATCAAATTTAAAATGTTATTTCTTGTTGTTAAAAATAACTTGACATTAAGCAAAACAATATGTTGACCGTTTCTTCAAAATACCTTGTTTAAAAAAATAATTGAAATGTTAATGATGTGGTACTTCGATTAATTTTAGAAAGGTGAATATGCCTCCGAAATTTCAAGTAAATTAAAATCTAGAAACGCCCAATATTATTACTGAAAGTTCTGTTTTATTTGACTAACTTTAGCATGTCATTTGAAAATGTTTTTCTAAGTTGCAATTAGGGGTTCCTATATAATTTCTTACAATAAGGAATTTTGGCTGGCAATTACCTTTGTCAAATGTGGAAATCTAATAAATCAAATTTACATGACTTTCAGAAATTTTTTTCGAAATAGGTCATAAATGCTACCGAAAAGTAAAACTTGATAGGATAAATTATTAAGACAATTTGACGATATCATATAAGAGAGATTTGCGGTACCTTTAATGTAACTAAATAGTTTATTGTAAAAAAATGCTAATTTATTTATTACCATTCATTAAATGACAGTGGATAATAATTAGAAGTAAATTTATTGGTGAAAATACTTAATATTTATAATATTTTTATCTTAGCTTTTTTGACAAATAAAAATTGAGCAAAAACCCAATTCCCATTCTATGATAAATTAAACTTCCATATATACCAGCCTCTATGTTGGATTTGTCATTATGCTATTTTTGTTAAAAATTCGACTTATTCATTGCCATGTATTGATCTCTACGGACGAATAAATAAATTTAAATATAAGTCCTGTTTCCACTTTAGCAGAAACTTCATAACATAATAAATTAAAGTTGAACTAAAACTACAAGAGCAATAAAAAAAGAAAAAAAAATAGATAGCTGCAGATTTAAAAGTATTTGATCTACTGGTAATGTGAAGGATTTTAAAATTCATAGTTTCAAACAAATGAGTCTGAAATAACTATGTTTATCAACACCACTTAATAACAAATTTTAGAAATGATAATTTGTAAGATATTTGAAACTTTTACTACGTAAACGTCGAATTATATATATATATATATATATATATATATATATATATATATATATATATAAATATTCAACTTAGTTAAACACTAAATATTCCTCTACACTGTATAATTAAAATAAATATTATGATTATTATTAGTTGTTATTGGAATATCCTTCAGCACAAGAAACTTATTTAGGGTACATTTGATCTCCACATCTCTACAAATTTCTAAAAAATAAAAAAAGTATATTAAGGTTGAATATAAGTTCTGCCTGTGTCGTTAATGGATGCCTTTTGGCTGGCGTTTCGTTTTGATTTCTTATCGTATATAATTCCTCTATCATCGGATAATTTTCACGTTTTATTTCAAAGTTTGTTGTCAGGACAGGAAGTGTTGGAATATTGATCTGGATGTTTGTCAATTCATATAGTAATTTTACTTAAAAATGGCTTGAGATAACTACTAGTTGAAATATCTTGATGTTAAGAAAAAGGCATATAAATACTACTTTATATAATAATTAACTGGATGTTTTATATAATGGATTGACACGATTGGGATTTTAGTGATGTCACGTAGAGCAGCTGTGTCTGCCTTTTATAGGTTTTTCATTGCTGACTTTCTACTAGCACTGTACAGGGTTTTTCGATACTTTGCAAGATATCTCTATTATTATTAAAGATAGAGTCTTGAAATTTTGACGAACCTATGCTCTTGTTTTGTTAAACAAAGGATGAAGCGAACAAAATTTTTCTATTTTACATTTACAATCCCCCTTCGTATCTTAATTAATATGTAGGATGATGAAAAAGTAAAAACGGGTCATTTTTTAAGTTTTTTATGTAAAATCCGCTTGTGTGCTTAAGTTATTTTGTAAATGTATCAGATTTGGAGTTATAGACCAAACTTACGTTTTTTGATTAGAAGCTCGATTTCAATTTTTTCAAGTTTTTCAAAAATGTATTGTAGTTGATATTTGACCTCACTAATAAAATTAAAATTTTGTTGTTTTTTTTGAAATTCTGGTTTAAATTTGCAGAAGGTTATGAACGTTGAATTTATATTTCTCTCTCTTTCTCCAAGAGATCACATTTCATTGGATGAAATACCCTTAAAAAATACTCAGGAATGAAAAAATCTTTTTATTATAATATTTTAAATCTAGTTATAATTTTACTTGTTAAACTGTGATGGAAATTATAAAGCTTTTAATTTCCTCATTAGAAGCTGCCTACTGGCAATTTTTGCATTTTTTATTTCCAGTAATCCAGATCTACAGCAATAATAAAAAATTTTTCTAAAACCATAATATATTTAGATGATCTCAGAAACTTTGAAACTAGAGTTCTAAATGATATTATTTTAAGTCGAAATTTTCAAAAAATTGACTTTTTAGATTTATTAATTAAATCAAGTATTATACATTTTTGAAAAGCTTAAAAAAATTGAAATCAATCTATCAAATAACATATGAGGTGTTCTATTTAAAAAGGCATAAAAACTAAGTACTCCAGTGAATTTTACGTAAAAATACAATAACCCGTTTTTACTTTTTCGTTAACTTATCGGGGTGGGAGATTTAAATGGAAATTTTTCATTTTCGCCTTATATAAAGATGACTAGGAAAATTTTGTTTATTGCATCTTTTGTTTAACAAAAAAGTAGCATAGGTTCGTGAAGATCGCAAGACTTTATCTTTAATAATAATAAAGATACCCTGTACTAGCCAAAATTACACACCCTGTACATATCGTACACGTATTCCAATAGACGTCAGTATATTGGTTTTAACACATGTGTCTCTTTTTCTTGAAATTCCCGTATCATTATATTACAGACTCCTAGAGTTTTTGGCTCTGTATGCATTTGTGTTAGACAGCTTTAAAGTGCAAATTAAAGTTAATTTTGTGGTCTATATACTCCTATATACTTGACTGATGATTTATCCTTTATTATTTGGTTGTTAGATAATACAAAATAAATATAATCCAGGGAAAGAACGTACTTTCTGGCTTTTGACGGTTAATTTGACTTGTATCAGAATTATCTACAAAAGAAAAAATTTGAATTCCACTGTTTCCAAACTAGTTTGTCATAATATGGCAATGAATACATTACAGTCATTTTTGGTTTGACAGTTTATTTTGAATCTGTCATCCATATTATGTTAAGAACACATTTATTTAATACATTTCTACATTTTTAGCTCGGCATACCTACTTTGTGAACTCTTTCATATTAATTAAATAAAACAAATATCCTACGTTCAGAAGTTTCATAAATATATTAACTACCTAACTACCAAATTAATATTAATATTACTCCCCTGCATGAAAATATACATATATGTCTAAATAATTATTTTGTTTCTATTGATAAATGAAAATATAAAAGAAATATTCATTAAATATTTAATTATGGTGTAGCCTTTTTAATTTTAGCTTTTGTTCGTAGATTCTACAGTTTTAGGTTTATCTTTCTCACATGATAACTATGAAAGGAAGTCTGGAAAGGTCCTTAACATCACGCAAGTTCGATTGACAAATGTAAAATAACGTTGACAATCCAAAACAAATCTTTTAGTCTTCAATCTTACCCAATTAGTCCTAAAAAAACGAAAGTCACTTTTTAACCGACTTCTAAAAGACGGAGGTTCTCAATTCGTAGACTACGTATTTTTTTTATGTATGTACACCGATTACTCCAGACCGATTTGAATGAAATTTTTTACGTTATGTGCAGGAAGTTATGCGGTGGTCCCATATTTTTTTGGACGAAATTGGTACAGTAAGATTCAAAATGACGCAGACAATATGGCGGGAAAAAAATTAATTTTGTCCGATTTTCTCCAAAATTGGTATGGGGAAATTTTCGGGGTTGTACACAACGAATCTGAAATTATTTTTAAAAAATTCAATATGGTGGATTCAATATGACGGACAAAATAATTAAATTTTGTCCAATTTTCTCCAACATTGATGTGGGTTAGTTTTTGAGATCGTAAATAACGAATCTAAATCATTTTTAAAAAACTCAATATGGCGGATCCAATAATGGTGGACAAAAAATCAGATTTGTCCAATTTTTTCCAAAATTGGTAGAGGGGAATTTTCGTGGTCGTACACAATGAATCGGAAATTATTTTTTAAAAATTCAGTATGGCAGATCTAATCTAGCGGACAAAAAAATCGATTTTATCTGATTTTTTCCAAACTTCATAGTTTTCGGAGTCGCACAAAATGAATATGAAATTATTTAAAAAAAAATCAATATGGCGGATAAAAAATTAATTTTGTCCGATTTCTTTCCAAATTGATATTGGGTAATTTTTGTGATCGCACAATGCGAATCTAAAATTGTTTAAAAAATATTAAATATAGCGGATCCAAGATGGCAGGTTAAAGATTCTATATTTCTCGATTTTGTCTAAAATCAGGATTGGAAGATTTTTATTAGTGTTAACTACGAATTTAAAATATTTTTCGAAAAACTCAATTAGGCGGAAGTAGTGGATATATGAGAGAAGGAAAGAGGAGGAGAAGGAGTAAGAAGAGTAAATCATCAACACTTTTCATCCTCCTCTTCCTCTTTTCTTCTCTCATTATACTTTTCAAATCTCTCATTATACTTATTAAAAAACCTCGTATCATCAACACTTTTCATCCTCCTCCTCTTTTGTTCTCTCATTATACTTTTCAAAAAGCCTCGTATACATCACCTTGAGTTTAATCTTAAAGTTAACAACATGGCTAACCTTTCATCGAATCCGATTATAGTAGGAGATCTAACCTTATGTTTGACCTTGAGGTGGATAACCTTATTTGACCATGAAGTCGATATAAAGTCCTACCACCAATGAATTTTCACTTCAGTAAATTTATAAAATAGATACGTGGAGCAACAAAAGATGATAAATTAAATACCAACAAATAATAAGTAAATAATAAGTAAATAATTTTATATTTAATAGTAAATATTACAAAGTAAATATTAAAAAATTCATTCAAAAATTTATGGATAATAATATTGAAGAAGAAGATCCAGATCTAGATGAATTAATTGGAGTATTGGATTACAATACACATCTTAACGAAAAAAAATTTCAGGAGAACTTCAGAAATTGTTTAAACTACGATATAAATAATTTCGAACAAATTGAAGCTGACTCTGGTGACTCCGATATTGAAGAAGATAATGAAGAAGACAGTGCTAGTGCTAAATTTTGTTTAGTGAAACATAAGTACACTGATCCTAAAGAAGTTGTGTTCTGTATTACTCAGAGTTATATCGTAGTGTTTGTAGTGACGGAAAATCAAGAAAAAACTCTTTGTCACGCATGCTATCAAATTATACAATTTTATCAAAGGGCAGGGGCTCATAGACATGTAAATACTCATAATAAGAGAAAATTAAAACGCTTAAGCAATGATTTACATTGCGATATGTGTTCAAGACAGTTGTATCAAATTATTACCCCCAAAGTTTGTTTAATTTGCAATAGTAGTGTTAAAAATATTGATTTAGATTGGGACGCAAATGTTCCAGTAGTGCCAATATAATGCCTGGTAAAAAATCAATATATAAAAACGGTAGGAAGTCGCGAAGGGTAAAAAAAAAAGTTGTTAATGAAATAATTGAAAATAAAACCGAAGAATGTCCTATATGTCTTGAAGATATATTATCTAATAAAATGATGTCACCAGAACCTTGTAATCACAGATTTTGCATCCCTTGTTTAGGAATGTGGATGTTAATTAATAAAACATGTCCAATCTGTCGCAATGAACTATGTGTAATTAAATGTGAAAATGAAGAAACTGTAGTCCTAGAATATTTAGATTAGAATGTATTATTTAATATTTATGTATTGCAAACCACTTCATAAATGTGAAAATGAAGAAATTATAATCCAAGAATATTTATTTTAAAATGTATTATTATTTAATTTTTATTATTTTAAAATTATTATTGTTTGTATTTATTTATCCATTTATTCTTATCTTATTGGAATAAAGAATTGAACAATTTCGAAAAAAAAATGTTTTATTTATAAGAATAACGAACAAACATAACAACTAAATACAAGAGTTTTGATTATTCATAATAGATTGAAAAAATATTTTAAATTAACCACCCTGTTCAAAATTCTTAATCCTTTCTTATTTTAGAGAGTTTTAAATCTAAAATTAATAAGTTTATAAATATGAAAGAAAAAATATTATAGGAAATTTAGGTACAGTTATCTTCATACTCCTTTATAATTAGATCAATTAAATAAAATTTACATTACCTTAAATCGTCTCCGTTACTATTCACTATCACTTAAACACTTTAACTTAACCTAAAAATAGTTTCACTTAACACTGTCCCTAAACTTGGTCTATTGTTTGTATCTGTCAACTGAAAAAAAAAAATCAATTAGTATTTTAATATTAGGAAGACTAATAATAAATTTAATATAAGCTTAATATAAGCTACTTACTTTGTAGTGGAATCGACTTCGTCACACTGGACTGGTTCCTCCGGATTTATCTGAGGTTCCACTTGAGGATCCTCATTTTCCTCTGGATTTGTCGAGGAGGTTATGGATGGTACTTGTACCGGAGGAGGAACGTTGACTCTTCTTCTTATTACAAGTCTATTACCATCCATAACCTGAATTTCAAAATTTCTGTTCCTGAACATATTGATAAAAAATTAAATAATAAAAATTAAAATTTAGGAAGACAGCACTGGTGATGAACCAAAAATGAAAAAGTCACCTCGCAAAACAGTCATTTTATGAAAGTAGGTCAAGGTAAAATTTCGATTTTTAAATCGCGGAGAGGGCCCCTTATACCGCCCCTATACTCCTCCTATACCCCCCCGCCCCCGCCCCGCCCTCCGAAGGGGGAGGGGCGGGGGCGGGGGCGGCCTTTGGCCGCCCGCGCTGCCTCCCAGGGGACGGGGGGCCTTCGGCCCCCCCCCGCCCCTTGGCAGGTCCCCCCGCCCCGCCCCCTGGACCCCTCCCCAGTCGAGATGCCCGCAAACCTCTCGAGTTTTTATAGTTACAGCACATTTTAGGACGTCTCACTGAGAGTTATAGGGGACCCTAAGGTAAGATGCTCCGAAGAGAATTTTGTGTTTTATACGCCCGCAAACCTCTCGAGTTTTTATAATTAAAGCACATTATAGGGCGTCTCATTGAGACTTATAGGGGACGTAGCTCCCTAAGCAGCTCAGCAGAGGGACTCAGCTGGGGGGCTCAGCGGGGGGAAGGGAGAAAAGGGGAAGGAGGCTTTGCGGGGGAAGGGGGCGGGGAAAAAATTTTGCGGGGGAAGGGGAAGGGGGAGGGGGAAGAGGGGGGTTCCGCGGGGTGTGACGCGCAGAATTGAGGTCATTGACCTTTATTGAGGTCACTATACGTACGAGGACAAACCGTGGTCTGCTTTCATATAAAACGGTCGAGGATCAGTTTATAGCAAGCTTAAGTCGAGTTTACCACGCTTTAAATTTAAAGTCTCCAATTTTAGTTTGTTTTAGTTTGTTTTAGTGTGTTTTAGTTTGTTGCTGTCAAGTGTACTCAAATTTTAAAGGTATGTCTTTTCCTTTTGCCTCAACTTCCACTGAACAGTCAGGAGTGGTGAACAAAATTAATATAATTTCAAATATAATAATTCAGCCTGCTTTTTTGAAAAATGAAAATGAAAGTGACAACCAAAATTTAAGTCAGAGAACCCAAAATTTTAACGCGATGATTAATACGATGCAAGAAAAAAATTTAGAAAACAAATTACTCCAAAGTTGTTCAGAAACGAACATAAAATTTTTAGAAAATTTGGAATATTTGCCTGAACTAGAGAATATTTCGGAGACAGATTTTGACTTTCAAAATTCAATTTTATCACAAAATTTAGATTTTAATAATATTTTAACGCCGGAAACCCCAAATTTTTTAACTCAAGATTTAGATGTAACAACGGACACTCCCATTACAAATACTCCCGACATATTAACTCAAGATTTAGATAATATCGACAATTTTAAAAAGCTAATGGGGATTCCCAAAATTAATAAAAATTTAACAAATTATCAGAGTAAAAGTAACAGTGACAGTGACAATGATTCGAGTTCAAATAAATCACAAAATTTTTTTGGAATGTTGAAAACTAGAAATTTTGAAAGTGAAAACAATTCTGGAGGAATACCGGGTAATTCTTCATTTTCTCCTCTATCTCTGTTCAAAATTTCAACTAATCAAAAAAAAAATAAAATTTCGGAATCGACTAGTAGTAGAAATATGGGGGTTGATGTTTTGGGGGAGGAGGATGGTTCACGGGATAGTTACAAAATTTCAGATTGTAGTGAAGATTTGGGAGCATCGTTTACTAGTGGTGGTGGTTCCCAAGAAATTCTTCCAATAATAAGTGAACCATCTGAAAAAAATGAAAATTTTAGTCAAAATTCAATTCCGTGCGGCCAAAATACCTACTGTGAATTAAATTTTCCAAATTCTCCAATAATTTTTGAAAACTCGCCACCAGATTTCGATGAAATTTTAAATTCTGTTTCTACACAAACAGAGACAGTTCAAAATTCTGTTTTAACACAAACGGAAGTGTCAATCCCCTTCGAAAACGATTATCCGAAACTAAGCTTTCATTCAAAATCAAATTTCAAAATTAAAAATAAACATTTGTCTTATCAAAGATCATTAGGATTTGTTTTGGATTCAATTTTAAATTGCGATCCTAATAAAACAGCTGAGGAGAAAAGGAAGATGTGGGAAAGGGCGATAGAACTTTATAAAGCTACTCTTAGCTTTTTCCATCCCATTCCTTAACTCCCCTCCTACTTCTTTTCCACCATTTAAATTCATACCTGACCGTGTTACCTTCAGTGTGTTAAAATCGACTTGGGCTTCACAATAAGAGATTCGTTTTAGAAAAATGGATTTTAAATGTGAAGAGTGCTTCAAAATTTTTACTCGAAAAGACAATTTGAATCGCCACAAGAAGATAATTCACTCTAACAATGGCCCCCAGTTAGAACAGAAGAAGAAAAGCTGTAAGTTTAATTTTAAATAGAAATTTTGTTTCAATTTAATAATTAGTTATTAATTTGATGAATTAGAGGCAAATTTAATAAAGAAGTTATTAAATTTTAGGTGAAAGAAGATATTGTCAATTCTGCAAAATATTTATAAAAAAGTCATTATGGTTCTGTCATTTGAGAACAAATAAACACAAAACCAATTCAATGGTGGTTAGGGATGAAAATGTGTCTGTAATAAAATCGGCATTTAAGGAAAGAATCATTTCATATAAAATATCATCGACTCAATACCAAATCAACATTTATGATTTTTTCTCCGAAATACAACAAAAAATAATTGAGGTAATCAGTTATGAAATCCAAAGACACACCTGCATCAAACTCAACATGGAGTTATTTGGTCTTTACTTAAATCCTTCCAATGAAAGTCATGAAGTTAAGTCTTTCAATACCCCATTTCGGATTTTATGTAATAGTTCAGAATTAACTCAAGAACTAGAAGATATTATTAAAATTATTGACAGGAAAGCTGATGAACTGGCAGAAAAAGATTCAGGTAAATTATTTTTTATTAAATATTTAGTAACTAAACTTAAACCAAAAATAAATTTGTTGTTAATTATTCTTCTTTAATTTCAGGATGGATTTTAATAAAAATTTTACACGTTGAGCTTAACATCAACAAGTACAACCCCTTAAAAGCTTCTTCATATATACCGCTACCGTCAGAGATCAAGTTGAAAAATGCTGTAGTCAACGTTCAAAACAATGATGAATGTTGTTTCGCCTGGTCTGTGGTTGCAGCTCTTCATTCACCTAACGGACCAATTGAAAAGGTGGAGTCGTATCCACATTTCACCACTATTTTAAACTTTAAAGGTATCAATTTTCCTTTAACTTTAAAAGACATAAGTAAATTTGAAAATTTAAACAATATTTCGGTTAATGTTTATGGATTAGAAAAAATCAAGAATAATTTTAAAACTCAATTCGAAATTATAGGACCTTTACATTATACAAAAAATAAGCGAGAACGTCACCTTAATTTATTATTAATTGGAGATGATAATGGAAATTTCCATTACTGTTATATTTCGGATTTATCTAGATTAATTTCAAAACAATTATCTAAACATCATGGGAAAAAATTTTTATGCGACGGTTGTTTACAATATTTTACTACTGAAGAATTATTAGTCAGGCATAACACATATGATTGCGATTTTGTAAGAATAAATCTACCTTCAACTGAAACCAAAATAGATAGATTTGGAAATATTATTCCCGAAAATATTTTAAAATTTCAGAATATACAAAAACAAATTGAAGTTCCATTTGTTATATATGCAGATTTTGAATGCATTCTTAAGCCTTTAAATAATGAAATTAATGATGTAGATCCAAGTTCTCCATATACTGAAAAAAAATGTCAACATATTCCATATTCGTTTGCTTATTATATAAAGTGTTCATTTGATGATTCAATTTCCAAATTTCAAAATTATATGGGTCCCAATTGTGCACAAATTTTTATAACTTACTTAGAAAAATACGTTCTTAATATTTACAATAAATATATGAAAAAGTTAATACCAATGAAAAAATTAAATGTGTTGGAACAATTACATTTTGAATATACGAATGATTGTCATATATGTGATAAACCTATAATTTCGGATAAGGTTGCTGATCATTGTCATTTAACAGGTTCCTATAGAGGTGCGTCACACTCTATATGCAACTTAAATTATAAATTATCTAATTCCATTCCGGTAGTTTTACACAATTTGCGTAATTATGATTCTCATCTGTTTATAAAAAATTTATGTCCAAATCATGAACAATTATTTGTCATAGCCCAGAATAAAGAGAAATACATTTCATTTCAAAAATCTATTGAAGTAGATCAATATTTAGATAAAAAGACTGGTTTCACCAAGTCAAAATTTCTATATCTTAAGTTTATTGATTCATTTCAGTTCCTACCATATTCTTTGTCAAATTTAGCTTCCATCCTTAATGATGAACAATGCAAAGAAGTGTTCAAATATTTTAATGAAAAGGAAAAATTTAAGTATATCCGTCAAAAAGGCGTTTTCCCTTATAAATATATTGATAATATCGACAAATTAAATGAAACGGAGTTACCAGATAAAAAAAATTTTTATAATGACCTCACGGATGAACACATTACTGATGAAGAATATGAGAGGGCTAAAAATGTTTGGAATTTATTTGAATGTAAAACAATCGGTGAATATTCCGATTTATATCTTAAATCTGATGTATTACTTTTGGCAGATGTTTTTCAAAATTTTAGAAAAACGTGTATGGAAACTTACAAACTTGATCCTGCACATTATTATACTTTTCCAGGTTTAAGTTTTGACGCTTGTTTAAGATATACTGGAGTCGAATTGGAGTTAATAACAGACCCAGATATGTTACATTTTTTTAAAGGTAGTGTAAGAGGAGGAATCAGTACCTGTGTATGTAGGAAATCTATAGCAAACAATTTATTTCTTTCAAATTATGATCCATTACAACCATCTAAATATATTATGTATTTTGATGCAACTAATCTTTACGGATATGCGATGTCTCAATATCTGCCCGAAAAAGATTTTGTTTGGTTATCAAATCAACAAATTCAAAATTTAGATATAATGAATATATCTGAGACTAATGACAAGGGTTATGTGCTAGAGGTTGATTTAGAATATCCTGAAAATTTACACAATTTACATAATGAATTTCCATTCTGTCCAGAAAATTATAAGCCTCAAAATTCTAAAACTTTTAAATTAATTCCAAATTTAAAAAATAAAGAAAAATATGTAATTCACTATACTTTATTAAAACAATGTATTCAATATGGAATTAAACTAACTAAAATTCATCGGGTTGTAGAGTTTACACAATCTCAATGGTTAAAAAAATTTATTGATCTAAATACAAATTTAAGAAATCAATCTAAAAATCAATTTCAGAAAAATTCTTATAAATTGGCAAATAATAGCATCTACGGAAAAACAATGGAAAATGTGGATAAAAGGACAGATATACGATTGGTTACACAATGGGCAAAAAATCATAGAAAAGATGGGGCAGAAAATTTAATTGCTAAACCATCCTTTAAAGATGTAACAATATTTTCAGAGAATTTAGTAGCTGTGCAAATGCGTAAAGTGTTAGTGCAATATGATAAACCTGTCTATGTAGGCTTTAGTATTTTAGATATATCAAAAACGGTGATGTATGACTTTTTTTATGGGTTTTTAAAACCTTTATATAAGAATAATATTAAACTTCTGTACACAGATACAGATTCCTTTATTTTGGAAATTGAGACAAGTAATGTTTATGAAGACGTTAGGGTTAATATTGATAAATTCGATACTTCAAATTATGATGTTAATAATATTCATGAAATACCAATAACTGAATCTGTTGTTGGAAAGTTTAAGGATGAATATGCTGGTGAACCAATAGAAAGCTTTTATGGCACAGGGGCCAAAGCTTATTGTGTTAAGTCAGAAAATGGGTTGCTTAAAAAAGCTAAGGGGATAAAGAAAAGTGGCATTAAAAAACAATTAGAATTAACACATTATAAAGATGTTGTAGAACAAAATTCAAAAGCTTTCTGTACAATGTATTTGTTCAGATCTCGACTTCACAATATTTATACAGAATTAGTTAACAAATTAGCTCTCACTTCTAATGATGATAAAAGATTTAAAATTCCCAATAGTTATGATACATTAGCATGGGGTCACCAAGATATTCCATTTTTTCAGTGGTTAATAGACCATGAAAATGAATTATAAAAAATTCTTTTAAGATTAAAAGTTTTACTCTTCAAGGCTAAATTTGAAGTATTTAAGAACATGGTAAATTTTAAAATTATATCAGTATAAAATATACCACCGTCTAGAATAAATATGTGTTTAGAATCTTTTGAAAAAGAAATTGATAACAAATTATATAGAACATATGAAAAAAGACTTTCCTCATTTAAATTCTGGAATGGAAAATTAAATCCTAAAGTGTTAGCCCAATCAGGGTTTTATTATTTAGCTATTCATGATGTTTGTAAATGTTTTTACTGTGGTGCAGAAATATTTGCCTGGAAAATTGATGATTGTCCAATTGAGGAACATTATCGTCACTGGAAGAACTGTGACTTAATCGAGTGTTTGTGGTTAGGTGAAAAAAATAAAAAATGTGAACCTGTTGTCCTTAAAGTGAAAGAAAATATATCAACATCTTTCATTTTTTTATTAGTCTTAATAACTATGTTTGTATCTCTAATTTGTAAACAAATTATTTAATGTCCTTAAAATGAAAGAAAATATGTCAACATCTTTCATTTTTTAATAGTTTTAATAACCATGTTTGTATCTCTAATTTGTAAACAAATTATTTAATATTTTGAAAAAAAAATGTCTATATATTGTAGAAAATTAATTAAAACTGTTCAGTCTTATTTCAATCTCTTATTGTTTTGTTAATAGACATTTAAAATTGAAAAGTGTTTTAATGGCATCCCTTATCAACTACATTGTTTTACATTCAATTTTAAATAATACTTTATATGTACTTTATCCTCCAAGGGTTTTACATGGAATGGTGTGTTTTGAAAACGAAACCTCTACTATTAAACCTGAAATATGTAATTATATGAAAGCTATGAATATTAATAATTATTCAACTGCTTTCGCATATAATATGAATAATAGTCAATCTAATAGTAATTTTTTCAAAATTTACTTTCATTATCCAAATAATACAATTTTTGACACTAACTGGATTGAAAAAAATAAAAAACCATTTACGATTTCTAGCTGTGCTCATATTAAAAATGATGAGGAAGGTAAAAACTGTTTAATTCTATTTATCTTCAATATAATTTTATCAATAGGTAGTTTTTCACTTTTGTCGTTCTTGACAATTTTGTTTTATCAAGATAGGTCATAAAAATTTAATAAACTTGCTTGACCTTGAAATTTATAGAGGAGTGGGGTGGATAAGATATATTCAGACTCAGTATTTTAGTTTTCAGTTAGCATCAAGATATCATGTTTAATAGTAGCAATTTTAATGGATATAAATCCAGTTCTAGTGAAACCAATGATAAAATTAGTCAGTGTAATGAAAAATTATTAAATTCAAAAATCTACTATCTTAACAATTCCTTATCAAAATTTGTTTGTGTTGGAATTGGTATAAATGATTTTACACCAAAAGTTCTAATTGGAGGTCGAAATGGATTTCACATTTACTTGAATGAAGAAGAATGGAAAGAACTTCAAAAAAATCAAGGAGTGTTGGTGAATTATTTTTATTCTGCTCAAGCATATGCATACCCACTAAAAATTGAAAAAATCACAGTGTTTTTTGAAAAAATAAATCATTCTCCTGTTATCAGAATTCAAAAGGATGAACATTATGTGATTCTGGGAAAAGAATCAATAGATAAATTAGTTGAAATCGATGAACTTGTTGACTACAGAATTCATATAATTAAAAAGCAAGAATTTTCCAAATATTTTAATTTGTTTCATCACTATAATTATCAGTCAGGAGATGTGTTGTCTCATATTTATAGTGTTTTGGATCCATGTCAGAATTTAAACAGTGAAAATGTCGGAACTGTTTTAGAAATGTTATCTCTACATAAACAGGAATTAGAAAACAAGTTAAGAAAATCCGGTGCATTACAATAGAAATATGAAGAAATCAGTGACAATCAGTGAAAACAATAATAAAGTTTATATATTAGTGACATGGGACTTTGTATTTAGACAAGCTCGAAAAAGTGAATATCAGAAATTTTATCTTGACAGACTAAGATTTGAAAAACGAGTTGAACAATGTGAAAGTATTCTTAAAAGTATTTTTGATGTAGATCATAGAAAAAAAATATATATTGAAAGATTTAATGTAAAAATATAAATTTATATTGTTAATCTCAGTTGTAAACATCTTAAAAATTATATTGTTAGTATTTGTTGTAAAAAGGATTATCGTAAATAAAAAATATGTTATATAAATAGGTCTTTTATTTAAAAATTTGATATACAATATTACTTAAAATTAATTACAATACATCTTTTTTAAGAATCCATGAATTATGTGATTTATCGAATCCTAACCATTTAACAAAAACTTGGTTCCCTTTCTTCCTTAAAATTTTTTCAACCAAAAACACATCTGGATGTTTAACTTTTTGTAACTCTTCTTGGTAGAAACCTCCTTCAATATATTCATTTTTACTATCTTTTAATAAATAGGTGGGTGGATTTGTTAACTGAACCTTTCTAATTTGAAAAATTTCAGTTGACCAATTTGGAGTATATCCTTTTTCAAAAGCTTCTCTTTGTTTGGAAATTCTAACAAAATCATTTTCTTTAAATTTAGTGCGCTTTAAATCAAATGTTCTATATCCGGTAGTTCTATGAATACTATTATTATATTTTTCAATAATAGTGGGTAAAATAGAGTACCATTGGTAATTCCCTCTATTACTAAAATATTTCCACATTATATTTTTTAAAGTTCGATTTACGCGTTCTACAATACTCGCTTTGAGATTAGAGTAAGTATTATAATGATTAATTTTGTAATAATTCATAAGATCTTTAAAATCTTTATTGAAAAATTCTTTTCCCAAATCTGTCTGCAAATTTTGCGGTTTACTTGTTTTTTCTAAATTTTTTTTCATAGCTTCAGTTACATCTTTTCCTTTTTTACTTTTAAGTGGTTGAGTCCAAACATACTTTGAGAATGCATTTATCACCACCAAAATATATCTATAACCTTTATTAAATTTGGAATAGGGTTGCATCTCTACCAAATCAGCTTGCCATAAGTCATTAAGGCTTTTAACAATAGTTCGTCTTCTTCTATATCTTCTTCTTGCCGGTTTATGTAATTCATCTACAACTGTTTCTTTAATATTTTTACTCATAGTACTAGAATAAAATTTCTTAATACCTTCTTTAAATAACTTATTTTATTTGTTTGTTATCTTTTTTTAGCAAATCTTCGATTTTATATTCCAAAGTTTTAAAAGATGCATTATTCGAATCTTTGACTTTTTTGATTTCATCTTCGATTTTATATTCCAAATTTTTAAAAGATGCATTATTCGAATCTTTGACTTTTTTGATTTCATCTTCAATGTTGGTAATTCTTACATTAATTTTAGTTTCAAAAACAACAAGTGATTTTATACTTTCGTTTCTCATTTCTCTTACTGTTGCGTTTAATTCTTCTCTAGCATATGCCATTGTGTCATTAAACTCTTTTCTAGAAACTTCGGCTGCTCTTTGAACTAATTCGTTTAGTGATTTTATTTCTTTTACCAATTTATTTTCTAGATTTTTTATATCTTTTCCTAATTGAAATTCTACATTTGTTAAATTTAATTTTATTTCTACCAATTTTTTTTCTATTTTCTTTATATCTAAAATCGCTTTTTCAATTTCAATTCTTACATCGTTCAAAGATTTTTCATAATCATTTAACTTGGTTGAAATTTCTTCAATTTTTGAACTGTGTTGTGCAAGTCCTTTTTTTAAATCATGGATAGAGGTGTTAATCATTGCTTGTATTAGTTCTGCTAAAGATTCTAATTCTTTTTCTAATCTTTTATTCAACATCTTTTGAAAATATTCATCGTCAACAGTGGTTTTTAATTCTGTTTTTAGATTGTTTAATTGTGAGATTATCTCCATGATTTGTTCACTATTTTTTAAAATTTCATTTTTAAATTTATTTTCAATTTTTTCATCTACATTTTGTAAATCTGTGTTTAATTTCTTTTCCAAATTTTTCAAGTTTAATAGAATTATTTCAGCATTATTTTCAATTGAATTAATTTTCTGATTTATTTCATTAATATTATCGCTATCTTTTTTATGGATTATAAAGTGTGTATTCATAGCTCTCTCTATTTGTTGTGTGTTTTTATTCATACCATCATGAATGTTTTGAAAATTACCTATTTCTTCAGAAACCCTATTATTAAGTTTGTTCGTAAATTCTTGGAACTTTGATACCATATCTTTTATAATAATTTGTTTAACATTTTCTATTGCAGAAGTATCATTTATTTTTGATTTAACCAATGTTATTTCATTTTTTATGTTATTTTCAAAACTCTTTACTTCATCATATTTCTGTTTTATTGTTTTAAAATCATCTTCACACTTCGATGTTTTTTGAGAAAAACTTTTTAATAGTTCATCATTGTCTTTGACAATATTTTTTTATATTTAATATCCTGTTATCATAGTTTGACACAACATTTTCTTCAAATAACTTAATTTTTTTCGAAATAGATTCCACATTTTTATCATTTTCACTAACTCTCTTTTTTAAATTTACAATATCATTTTTTAACACAGGTTCAAATCTTTGAACAATATCATCACTTTTAAAATTTTTTAATATTTCATTTTCAACATTGGCTAGTATTTTATTTTCTATTGTAGGTATATCTACTGTATACTTTTTAGAAATATGACGTCCAAATTTATCAATGGTCATTTTAACAATGTTATGTAACAATATCTACTACATTCTTTTATACAATTATATTGGCTTCTTTCAATTCTTCAATAATAGAAATAATTTCGTTGTTATGTCCTGTATTCCCAGCCATCATAGATGCTACCAACAGTCGAAGTCTATCAACAAGTTCATTTACGTTATCCCAATATACGTAATCGGTATAAGGTTTATTAACTTTTAAAGTTATTCCGGATCCTGTTCTTTTCGAAGATATTCGAGTTTCCCTGTATGGAGCTTTTCGTCTGTCAAAAAATCCTTGAACTATATTATGCGTTTCGGGATTTATGGTTTTAGTTTTTGTAATTCCTTTATTTTGTAAATAAGGCCCTATTATAGAAATATATTTTTGTGATCCATTTCCCTGTACCTGCTCATTTGGATCATAATTTCTACGGTATGCATTGGTTCTCTTTAAAATATCCATATAATTTTCCAAATCTTGTTTTTTATAACCTACTGGTTCCTTTTTAAATAATAATTCATATAAACCTGGTGTACCTGTATAAGTTATACCTTCAACTTTTATGTTTTTACCGATAATTTCTATAGGTCTTTGTGTTAAACCCAAAAAGAATTTCTCAGTTTCAAAATCATGTACTATTCCATAGAGGTGATCAAACTTATGTTCCACATCTTTTACCCCTCCGTCAATATATTGACGAGATAATTCATGAAATCCTGATAAATATTCTTGATATAAAGGTGTACTGACAAATGTTTGAATTGTTTGGCGTGTTTGTTCTAATATATCCGAAAGATTTCCTACCGTAGATTGTGAAATTGAAGAAGGGGTGGTTTCTGCTATGACACTTGTTTGTTGTAAAGATGGCATCTGACTATGTGAAGCTATACTGGTTTCCCAATCAATAATTGTTGGTATTTCTGTAGGAAGAATTGGAGTTTTCCCTGTCTTTCTTTTTTCTGGTGTTGATGTTCCATACTGTAGTTTTTTTCTTGGTGTTAGTGTTGGAAACAATCTTTTTTCTGGTGTTTCATAATTTTTTTTAATGGGTGTTTGTAGCTCTTCCTTTACCTCAGCCGATTCAATTTTACCAATTGTTGAAATTAATTGTTGTAGGGGTTGAGTTATTGGTTTATAGGTTTCCTCCAATTTGGATTGTGCTTCAAATTCAGCATTTTTTAAACTTTGATATTTTTGTTTAACAGCTTTCCTTGACTTAACAAGCTCTCTTGCTAAGCGTTCATTCATGATTAGTTAAATTTTTCACAAAACTTTTATTTTTATAAGAAAATATATGAATCAAATCCTTTTCGATATCGACCGGATTTTAAATTCGAATCCTTGTCTATTACCAAAAATCCAAATTTATCTTTCCAACACATCAAACATAACTCATTAAATTGATTAAATGACATATCAACATTAACATGATCATCATAAATATGTTTTAAGTTCGTTTTGTCTTGTTGAAATATAACAATCAAATTCGCATTGTCACGAATTAATTGTTTTGGAATCGAAGAATACGTTTGACACAAATAAAAACAATCAGTATTTTTATGTCTTCCGAAACAAAAATAATCTTTTACAACATTCTGATTGCAACACACTATATCATCCAATATAATTATGGAATTTGGTTTTATTTCTTGTGGAGAAACAATATTTTCTTCATTTTCGGATTCATAATATCCAATTTCTCTCAATGGTTTAAAAAGTAATCTCAAATATTCATATTTTGGTTGATATAGAGACTTTGAATAAATATATAAATTTTCAAACCGTAAACCATTGGGATCTTCAATTAAACTTATAATGATATTAGTTTTACCACACCCTGATGGACCAATAATTAACCCCCTTTTACTAGAGCCTTCAAACAATTTTCCATGTTTTCTAAAATTATTTCTTGAAGTCTCATGGTCTTTAATAATAATTGAATAAGGTTGTTTGACAATTTTCATATATAAGAGGATGTATAAAGGGTAAGTTCTAATTTAAAACTAGTCAGTTTGTTCCAAGATTTCAATTATATAATGCCAATCTCATATAAGCAACAATCCATTTATAAAAGAAGAGTCAGAAAAAGAGGTAGTGGTTTAATTAATACTCTAATAAATAAGTTACCTTTTGAATTACATCTACCTGGGTATAATTTTTGTGGACCTGGAACCAAACTAGAAAAGAGACTAGCTAGAGGCGATAAAGGCATAAACTTATTGGATGAAGCTTGTAAAGAGCATGATATTGCCTATGCACAATCAAATGATATAAAAAGCCGACACGCTGCTGATAAATTATTAGGTGACAAAGCTGCCGAAAGGTTCAGAGCAAAAGACGCCACTTTTGGAGAAAAAACTGCTGCACTTGGAATAAGAGGTGCAATGAAAATTAAAAGAAAATTTGGTATGGGATTAAAAAAAAGAAGGAAAAACAGAAGTCGAAAAACTCGTCTAGGACGAGGAATAACTTTATCTCAAGCTATTTCAAAAGCAAGACAAGCACTAAACGGAAAACAATTTAAAAGTTTGACTGATATTATTCAAACCGCACTTAGATCTATCGGAGATAGTAGAATATTATCACCAAAAAATAGAATCATACCAATTCCAAAAACTGGTGGATTTCTACCTCTTATTCCTTTATTTGCTGGTTTGTCCGCTTTAGGTGCTCTTGGAGGAGGAGCAGCAGGTATTGCGAAAGCTGTCAACGATGCAAAAGCTGCTAAAGAAAAATTAGAAGAGTCCAAAAGACATAATAAAATGATGGAATCTATAGCAGTAGGAAAACAAGGAAGTGGTCTTTATTTAAAACCATATAAAACTGGATGTGGATTATATCTGAAACCTTATTCAAAAAACTGTTAAAACAAATACCTCGAAAACCACTTACAAATTATGATTTAAGTAAATATATTAATCTACTTAAAATTCCCAACTTTCGAGGTATATTCATGAGAGATAAATTACCAAAAAAAATTAATAAAAATGAAAGTGGTATTGTTAATCTCGATAAGAATAGTGGTGATGGAACTCATTGGACTGCATACATAAAAAAAGGGAAAAATATTTTATATTTTGATAGCTATGGCAATTTGCGACCATCTACCGAATTAACAAAATATTTTTTCAGCGATAAAAAGAAAAATATTGTGAAATATAACTACGATCATTATCAATCAATTAACAAAACAAATTGTGGTGAACTCTGTCTTAAATTTCTTTATAATAATGGTTGAAAAACAATATTAATTCATTTTGTTAAAAATTTTTAAAGAGATATGTCGTACAGTTTTGTCATTAGTGGTAATTCCCCCACGCTTTCTGTTAATATTCATCCTCCAATATATTTAGATGAAAATTTTGAATATTCCATTGGACTTGTAAATTTTGAAACTTTTAATGCTATTCCAAATATTGATGAGACTAATAATCTTTTCATTTATGACTCAAATAAAGAAATAAGAATACCACCAGGTAGTTATGAAATAGATGATGTAAATAATTTTATTCAAAAATTTTTGGACAATCGTACTTTTCTTCATATTTATGCCAATAATAATACTTTACGAACACATATTAAAACAGATATTCCTATCTCGTTTCGTGATGGAACTATAGGAAAAATATTAGGTTTTAAAAATAAGGAATTAGAAGGTCTTAAGGAGCACATTTCAGATTTTCCAGCGGAAATTATTAAAGTAAACGCCATAAACATCGATTGTAATATTGCCGAAGGATCATATTTAAATGGAAAACCTGTTCATATAATACATCAATTTTTTCCTAGTGTAGCTCCTGGTTTTAAAATAATAGAATCACCACAAAATGTCCTTTACTTTCCTGTTACTGTAAAGGTAATAGACAATATAAACATTAAAATAGTAGATCAAGATGGTGATCTCATCAATTTCAGAGGAGAAACGGTAACAGTAAGACTACATCTTAAAAAAATAGATGAATAATGGTTATTTTATATAATAAAAAAGTCTCAAATTATAATTTTTCAAAAAAATTTTACTCTAAAAACATTAATAAGAAAGATACTAAACGACATTTAACTAGTAATAAATTAAACTCTCAAAGGTTAACACCTTCTAATAAAAAATTTCTGATAAGTTTAGGTTTCAAACTAAAATAAAATGGAATATTTAAATGTAAAAGAAAATATTCTTGTAGATGAATCAATATTAAGCTGGGAAATACTATCATTTGAACCTTTCAATCCTACAAAACTTGGATTAAATGATGAAATTAGAATTGCTCTACAACAAACAGGAAAATATCCTTTACCTTGCAAAAGTGAATTATATTTAGAATTTCAAGTTACCAAAGAAGATGATACTCCATTGGCTAATACGGTATTAATCAACAATGCTCCAGCATTCTTGTTTAAAGAATTACGTTATATTTTAAATGGTGTTACAATTGATTCAGTTCGAGATGTAGGAATTACTTCAACTCTTAAAGGATACATATCATTTAATCAAAACGAAAGTGCTAAATTGGAAAATGCTGGATGGTATCCAAAAACGAAACCTAAAGAAAAAATTATGACTGATGAAAAAGGAAACGTTTCCCTATGCGTCCCATTAAAAATGTACTCGGGATTTTTTGAAGATTATAACAAAATAATTTTAAATTCACAACAAGAACTAATACTAATAAGAAGCAATGATGACACTAATGCTTTAGTAACCACAAGTGATGATGAAAAACCGAAAATTAAAATAACCAAACTTTGTTGGCGAGTTCCACATCTTACTGTGGCCATTCCCCAAGAATTGGCACTAACGAAAATTATTGATAAAAACAATGATATTCTTCTTACTTTCCGAAGTTGGGAATTAATTGAATATCCAGAGTTATTAGAAAATACAAGACATAATTGGCCTGTCAAAACCTCCACAAAAATTGAAACACCAAGACATGTACTAATTGCTTTTCAAAAGGATAGACGTGGTAATTTAAAATCAGATATGAGTAAATTTGATCATTGTGACCTAAGGAATATAAATGTGTTTTTAAATTCAGAAAGATATCCTTACCAGGATCTTCAGCTTGATTTTAAAAATAATAAGTTTGCTACCCTGTATGAAATGTTTTCTGAATTTCGTCAAGTATATTATAACTTTCCAATAGAACCAATATTTAATCCCAAAGAATTTAAAGATAATGCACCTATTGCTTACATTAATTGCTCTCATCAGAGAGATTTATTACAATCCGGCCCAGTAACCATGAGAATTGAATTTGAGACAAAAGAAAAAATATCGGGAAAAACAGCTGCGTATTGTGTTATAATACATGATAAAGTATTTAGCTATAATCCATTAACAAAAATTGTTAAACAACTTTAACTTCTCCCACCACATCAAATATCATTATTAAAATGAAAATATATCGAATAAGATCAGTTGTTTCTATACCATAGTTTGTTGCACATCAAATGGAATGTACAAAATACAAAAAGAAAAAATAGAACTATTTTTAAAAAAAATTAAACATCTCAAAAATCTTATTGAAGACTATTCGAAAAAACAATTTGTAATAAAAAAATTTAGTACTTTAAAAATTTGCTAAATAAAAATGAGAATAGTTATGGATGTTCAAGGATTTAAGGATGAACACAACAAGTTTATTCCTAAAGAACTTGCAATGTTTGATGGACATAAAATGAGTCATTATATTTTTAAACCACCGTATCCACTACAAATGCTTCCACCAGAAACATGCAAGCAAGCAGAATGGTTAATGAAATTTCATCACTGCATCAATTGGAATACAGGATATATTCCTCTTCATAATTTTTCATCTATAGTAAAAAACTTAACAGAAAAAGGAGAATTCATTTATATTAAAGGAGAAGAGAAAGCTAATTTTATTAGAAAATATTGTACTAAGCCAATAATTGAATTGGACGAACAACCTGTTTTAATTAAATCATCTCCTAAATGTTTTTATCATTCTCAATCACCTTCAATGTGTGCCCTTTCTAATGTATTCTTTATGTATAAAAATTTTTTTATGAATGAATAAATTAACAATGAATGTTATAATATTTTTTTTATTTATCCACATCCCCACATTACTAACAGAAAATTATATTTTCCTATCTTTACATAATCAAATATTTAAACATAACAGCCGTTACACAATAATAAAACAACTATAAAAATTTAAATATTTTATTTCACACTAACTTTAATTAACCAATAAATCAATACATAAATTTATTTCTTTATTGAGTCCAATTTTTTTAAGTTCATCAAAGAATTTTAACACATTTTTAGTCTTCAAAAATTCACTACACAATTCTGCTGCTTTTTTACAACAATTTGCATGATCAACATATTTTATATATAACAATAAATCTTGACCCTCACTTTCTTCTTCAACTAAACAAGATAAATATCTAGAACATGCTTCGTTCATAATGAACCCTTCATAAAGGTCCCTCACAAAATTTTCAATTTTAGGCATCATCTTCACCACGCAATTTGATTAGTTCTTGTAATACAACAGGATCTCTAATATATTGGTTTAAATGACGAACTTCATGATAAAACCAACTTAACTTCACTAATTCACGTATAAACTGTACAATATCTTTCTTTTGAAAATAACGTTCGCACAATTTCACAGCCTCTGTATGGTTTTTGGATATATCCAAATAATATTGAAACCAAGATGGACCACTATCAACTGCATAATGTTCGAACTCAAAAGCAGAACTTTTACATTTTTTATAAAATTTTTGAATTAATAAATTTAATTCACTTTCGTTAGAAGCAGTAGACATATTTCATTTTAGTATGTTTTAAGCTGGTAAAGTGTTGCTTTTATAATCAAAATTTAAAGAAGGGATACAAGGTCATGTTAACATGTATACGAAGTAACTCGAATGTATACGAAGTAACTCGAATGTATACGAGATAATTCGAATGAAAAACAAAAGAGGAGGAGGATGAAAAGTGTTGATGATACGAGGTTTTTTAATAACTATAATGAGAGATTTGAAAAGTATAATGAGAGAAGAAAAGAGGAGGAGGATGAAAAGTGTTGATGATTTACTCTTACTCCTCCTCCTCCTCTTTCCTTCTCTCATATATCCACTACTGGCGGATTCTATATGGCCTCCTAAAAATTTATATTTTCCGATTTTCTCAAAAACTGATATAGGAGGTTCTTAATGGTGTAAATTATGAATTTAAAAGTATTTTTTCAGGATTCAATATGACGAATCCAATATAGCGGACGAAAAATTTTACATTTTTCGATTGTGTTCAAAGGTGGGACTGGATCGTTTTTGAAGATGTAAATAGCGAATATAAAATTATTTTAAGGAAATCCAATATGTCAGACGGTCTAGAAATTTTAAATTTCCGAATTTTATCCAAAATTGGTACTAGGGAGCTTTGAAAGGTTTAGATTTAGATGAGATTAAGACTTAAAAATTATTTTTTTGAAATTCAATATGGCGGATCTAATATGGTGGGTTGAAAATTTTACCTTATCGGCATTTTTTCAGAGGTCATGTATTATGACTATGAATTTAATTTTTTACAACTAGGTTGGGAAGATACAGTATGAAGAACCGAAAATTTTACATTTTCCGATTTTGTCTAAAATTTATATTGCGTAGTTCTTTAAATATAGATATTGCAAGGTTTTGGGGACTATATTACCAATCTAAAATTAACTTGAAATTTAAGATAGGTGATTTAATATGACAGACTAAATATTTGTTTGACACAATTTCACTGGTAGCTAGAGAACTCTAAGAATCAAAGAATTTTTAGGGGTTCATTTTAGGGTGAACTTTCGATAAAATGGGTAATTTTTTGCCACCCTGAAGTCACTACGAGGTACACTAGTCTGGATTATTACTTAATTCAGATAATCTATGGATATCATAATGAACTCAAAACTAAAAATCGAAAAATAACATTTTTATAAAAAAAAATTGAACCGACTTCTAAAAGTGCGCTGAAAAGTGAAAAATAACCGTAAATATTTATATGAAATTGAAATTTTTGAAGTCGGTGCCAAATTATTTCTAAATGAAATAAATAACTACTAATATATACAAATTATGGTAAGAAAGCAATTACAAATAAAGTGTTTTTAATCTGTTTATACGGAGATGTAATCTTGAAAAGAAGGCGCTAAACTTAGGCATTGTATTTTGACATTCAGCTTAAAAGATCCGGTAGCGCAAATATTTAAACTAGTGAACCATTAACTTATTCAATTATTTTTGTGTCAAAATACTTGCGATTATCAATCCAAGCGGTGGATAAATCTCGTCTGTAACCCACAGCATCCTGACTGCTACAATAAATCCTAGTTTCCTATACACTACTGTCTATATAGAATATATTTTTTTTTATTTAACAAATCCTCATTCTTAGTACACACAGCCATTAAAATTCTCAACCCGATGTGGAATATTTTTTCCACTAATAAGTCTCTCAAATTATTTTTGCTCATTGAAGTTAATATAAATAAGTAATTTTATTCGATATTGAGACATTGTTCTCGACACCTATCGAATGAAATAAATCGTGGAGGCCTCTTCCTTGTGTAATTGATAGAACCCTCGGCTTCTATTGCGTGAGAAAAAGTAAATGTTCTCCGAGGCACACCTACAGTGTTTAACATTTTTCTGAATACGATTTTTTAAATTCTTCTTCGAAGATAGTTCCAATACTTGTTTTATTTTCTAAATAGTTTTCCTTTGAACAAGAAAACATTTGTCTAGAGGTTCAGAGGCAATACAAGAGTATCGTATAGGGTAAAATTAAGTTGTTTTTTTTTAGAAATAATAAACAGGTCAGCTTTTTTTACCTAAAAGATTCATATTTCAAAACATATAAACATCGTATGCAAGTCGTTATGAAATATGAAATTTTTATTGAGTTTTGGGCAATTTCAGTATACTTAAGTCGATATATTAAAGAATATTACTGCAATTATTAAAGTATCAATATCATTAGAGCACAAAAAAAAACTTTTATTAAAAATGAGATGGTATTGAGAATAGACATAAAATAGTTTCTTTTGTTTTGTACTTATTAATTCAGTTAATAGTTACAGTCCAAATTATATGACTGATTAATTGCACCTATTTTTTAACAACCATACACGTATATTTAAAACAGTTAGTTTTCGTTAACAAAAAATAATACTTTTCGAAAATCAATTTTAGAAATTTATTTTTGTATATCAGAACGGTATTACATAAGTATCATATTCATAAAAATCGTTTGCACTGAAATATTATCTATACAGTATTGGGCAAGACGAAACATTTTAGTATTGATAGTATTTGCAAATCAGGGCGCTTCCGGGCAAACACCAACTGTATCGGAAATACCACCATTTGCAGCCGCTATTTTCCAACGATTTTAACAATATTTTCAGAGACGTCCTAACAGAAATCATTTTTATCAAATATTTTTATTTATAAATTATCCGTAGTAATAAATTTCAATTAAGAAGTTTTTTTACAACAAATAAGGATTACTTGGCCCTTCATGAAATATTTCATTTACGCTTTTTAAAATCAATCAAAAGGTTACTAGTAAAAAATCTATATAAGAATTTAACTCTATTATCAGACTTAAATATTACACTAAATCATAACTAGGAGTAATTACTAGTACTATCGAGATTATCACGTTTTCACGTATTCAATTCAATGTGTTTTTATAGCTACATTTTTGAGTTTCAACAACGGTACTAAATGAATACATAATTGGATAAAATTTAGTTTTAATAATTATACACACGAATAATGATTGTTGTAAAATAATTCTTTGATGGTTTGACATCTACAATATTGTCGAAACAGTATGTTAATACTGATCTATATGAATTTTCGGCATATAACCTGAGGAACCAGTCCTTTTATTTTCTTAAGAGTTTAACATGTATTAAAATCATAACATCCTGTATATCAAGCGAAATATTTTACGGAATAAATGGACTTATTTTAGACTATTATCTTTTTCTCTAGAAACTGTAATTTTTATTTCAATGTTAACAATATTGCAATATCAAAACATAATATAAATACACAAAAAAATTACCACAGAAAAATAGATTTAAGAAGATGTCTGGAAATTTATCGATCTATTTTAAATTTACAAAACTCGGTACTTTGATCACTGTGAGTAATTTAACTATCACAACTTAAGATAATATATTAGTAATTATTTTATATAAACCATCCAAGAGAATGGTAACTAATAATGTTTTATTTCATGTACTATGCATACACATAATAAAATATAGTACAAGGTTTTGTCCTTTTCCAATGGTTTATCACAAAACAACATGCTTAAACTGAAAATCACGAAGGAATTAAAATGTTTAGAAGCAACAACAAACCCAAGAGAAATAGATAAATTGAAGAAAGAAGACGGACACATCAGACAAAACTAATGAGAGATTTTAAAAGCAGTCCAACCCCCGAATTAATTCTAGTAACTACGACATCGAGAAGGTAATTCGAAACGTCAACTCAGATGAACTACCTGCCATCAAGAGAAGAAAAAAATGAAATATCACTGCAACAAATGAAAAATGAAATTAGATAAAATTGTGGCATTGTAGAACACATACATTAAATTATTTATTAGAAAAAGTAAACGAATACAACTTACTCCTATAGATATTGTTCGTAGACTTCTGGAAGGCCTTTGATACAGTGAAATATTGGAACGTAATTTATTTACTTAAAAATCACGGTAGAAAACCTGTACTGGCGACAAAAGCACATATCCGAATAGCAAGAGAAATAAGGAGAGAATGTATATTGTCGCCGTAACTATCAATAATTTACGTTATGCAGATGATACTGTCATTATGGCAAGTAGTGTTGAAGGCCCCCAGCATCTGTTGGAGTATTGTAGATTCATATGCGCAATATGGCCTAACTCTAAATATCAACAAAACCAAATACATGCTAATAACATCCTAATGCAGCAAATTTGATGAATAACGTTCACCTCGAGAAAGCTGATAGAATAATATATTTAGGCAGCGTAATCAAGAATGATTGGGACCATTCGGTAGAAATAAAACATCGAATTGAATGCGCGAGAACTGTTTTTAGCCGTTTTAAGTGTGTACTTTGTAGTCATGACCAAGGCCTAAATTTAAGGATCCGGCTTCTGCGTTGCTATGTGTTTTCAGTTTTCCTTTATGGTGTTGAGGCTTGGGCACTTACGGAATGTTCAGTTAAGAAACTAGAGGCCTTCGAAGGCTGAATATACAGGCGAACATTAAGGATAAGTTGGATGGATCGGATAAGTAACGAGAAAGGTCTAGAAAGGCTGAATAAGGAAGCAGAAGTTATAAAAACAGTAAAAATTTCGAAACTATCGTATTTTGACCATATTGTAATACATCCCGAAAAATACTGCCTTTTTCATTTAATAATGCAGGGGAAAATAGCCGGTAGACATAGTTCCGGAAGGCGCAGAACACCCAGGTTGAAAGATCTGCGTCAGTGGTTCAACATGACAACAATATCTATCTTTGGAACTGCAGCAAACAAGGTTGTAATAGTCAACATGATACACAAAATTCGATAATCGAACCCATATCGAACAGAAATACTTAAACGTAATACAATACATACAACGCTTTAAGTAAGATCTTACAAAACAACAAAAAAAGTAAAAATAAACAGAAGATTTAGGCAAAGAAACAATATCCCTTTCAAACTTTTCACATTGGTACTGGAAGAGGTTTCCACAAAATTAAACAGAGACAAAGAGGAATAAATATTTAAGGTAAAAGACTAAATAACTTGATGTATGTGGAGAGCACAATTATATTCGCAGAAAACGAAAAAGAGTTAACTGAAATACTAGAAGATTTAAAAACCAAAGCCAAAAAGGTTAGTTTGGAAATATCGAAAACAAAATATATGACTAATCAGAATACTGACAGAAATACGCTGGAAATGTAATATCAAGAAATAGAAAAGGTGCTATCGGGTAACAGAAATAGCAGAACACCTGCTATGTGAATGCATTGCACTGTTTTGCAAAAAACTTTAATTTCTAGAATACGTCCCCCGGAAGCCTGAAGATGCAAAATACCTCTCTCCGAGAATAATAATTGACTTCATAAAGGCTAAATATCCGGGGCTTATACTAGATCCGGGTAATATACAGGATTGTTTCTTATATTTTGACAGGCTCTGGTGATTTTATTATAAAAAAAACTTTTCATATTCATAAGTTGCTGGATTTTTTCTACATCGCAAGAATATTTTACTAGAAAAAATAAATGCTTATGAAAAATTGTATTTTTTAAAATAAATTCGCGTTTTCAAATGTGTATATTACTCAATAGTAAATAAGAGCTTAAAATTCCCTTTTCAAAAATATATTTAACGCCTATGTTTGCTCAAAGCATTTTAAAAATATTTACTTCAAATTATTAAGTATTTCAAAAAATCGCCATAGCCATGTAAATTATGAAACAACTAAAAGCTGGTTGTTCAATGAAGAATATAATATACTAAAGTCTTATTATAATATGAAATCACTTAAGCGAGTAATATCTTAAAGACAATAGCAAGTTTAATAAATTTGTCGAAATACTATCAAAGAATTATATTATCCGTCCTTTATATGTATATATAACTTAAAGTTGGGTTAATATCCGAATAATCTGCGCCGCTGGTGACGATAACCTCTAAGAGCCATATTACAGACACTTTGTATTCCTGTCGATCAGAATTCAGTATTGGTAGATGCGATATAAGCCAACGAGAGTTCGGAATATCACTGTTCGATGGAAAATATATTTTTGCATATACACCCTATGCAGATCTGTGAATAATTTAATTTAGGTAATTGAGAAAACGAATGTGGCTACTCTAGTAATTTTAGTTCATTTATTTTTTCTAAAAGATAAAGGTGGTTGATTTATCAATTACGGTGATAAAATAATCGTAATGGGTAATTGATTTTAAAATTTTTCTTAGTATTTTAATAACTTACACAATAAATGCAATTACTGTTGGTAGTGCAATTGTTTAAAAAGTAACTGAATAATATAATTATCCAATTATTTTTTGTCATGTCTGGTCAAATTCAAATTTAAAGTAGCTGGAAAAACCAGGTAAATTACTCTTACGTTATGGAACTACTTTAATTCTATTACTCTTAGTAATTCAATTATCCTAAAAATAACTGCAATTTATTTGTTAATGTATAATGCATTTGTTCTATAGTCCAATAGAGCAAACTATGCGAGTAAAATCATGCCTCATCTTTGTCATAATACTCGTCAAGGTTCAATTGTACGAACAATATTACATTGACTATGTACAAAAAAAATTGGTCGCCCAAAAATAAAAAAAATCACAAAGTACCATTAAATTTAGCAGTGCATTTTTGCGATCGATTTCTTGCAAAATGAGTTGAAAAATTTTTAAAATTTGGCAGTTTACTAAATTCGATGGGAGCCATTCGGCTAAAATATTTTCATGACGGTGTGGCACTTCCGGTAATACCGGAAATTGATGCCTTCTTACTTATTTTAAATAGAACACTTTATACGTTATTTCATTTTTAGATTCTGCCCAAAATTATACTCATATTTCATGTATAATGTCCTATACCTAAGCATAACTGTTTTTGACATATTTTAAATGTTATGTCAAAAATGGCATTTGCAGATCGAAACATAACTTTCAATTTATTCTATATGAAAGCCTTTATTATTTGATTGGGTTGGTTTCCTTCTATAAGGTTACCCACTTTAGTGGATTGTGTTGATATTTCGGTAATAAATATATACTGGAAAAAAATAGCTAAAATTCTAGCTATGGAAACAACAGGTTGGCGGCAAAATTATATTTTTATTTGAATAGAGTCAACGTCCCTTTATTTTGCTGAATCTGGTGATGCTTTTTAGGAACTATTAGCGCAAGTCTTTAGGAACAAAACAATTCCTTCTATTATGATAGAGATCATGAAAAACACAATATTTTTCTTTATTTTTAAAGAATTTGTTTTTTATTTAATAATCAAAATGTAATTCAATCTCCTTCAAGTCACGTAACAACGAACGCCAATCAAAGTGAATGATTTATTTTATAATAATTTTCGCGCAATTTCTTCCAAATTTGCTTACTACATGAAAAATAATATCTTCTAGTATAAAAAAAATAAACAAATATTATCAGAAGTTACATCAAAATGATCTTCACAAAAATACATTTTAAATTGTGTAGGCACAAGTGCTGGATTCATGCGGGCTAGCTGAAGCCACATTTTCCTATTATGTTTCGAACGTGGAACGTGAATAAATAACTTTTCAGGTGTTTTAATTGTAGTACTTGTACACTGAGACACCGCACAACATTTATAAAATTTAGAACTCATCATTTATTACAAAAATTACGAAAAACTTTATATCTCCTTGTCAGCCTTTGGCACCTGTGTGAAGTTAGTGACGTTTTTCGGAAACGTTTCTACCAGCGACGTATTTAGAAGGGAACTTGTCAATCGCGCTTACCCTCTCAACAACAAGTCAGACAATAAAATTTGGAACATTAAGTATTTAATTCCATGGTATTCTAAAATATTTCACTATGATGTTGTATCTAGTCGAAAAATTAAAAGTCGTGAAGCATAAGTTATAGACAACTAGTTCTAAACAAAAGCCCTTACGTATTAAGATATAAAATGTGCCAGCAACAGAAAGTGGGTTTATAAAGGAATATGCATTTTCACGAGAAAAACTTCGAATCTACAACTTGGAAATTTATTTCAATAATTTTCATTATATTGAAGAAAATAGAAAACGCTATAAAAATTCTTAACATCCTGTACGAAAAAAAGATACAAAGTTAAGAGTGTCAGCCATGGAGAGTTGAAAACATATTGACATGATTACAACTACAATATATTACAGAAGAAAATAAAGGCGAAGTTTGAATGGAACACTGGGGATAGTATATTAAAAAAAAATAGGCGAGATACTGAAATAAATTCCAGGCTGTAGATTGTCAATATCATGTCAGCTTCCTTAATTAACAATAAGATAAAATTAACACAGAGAAAAACTGGAAATAAAAATAGTTTGGTTAAACTCTACCAACTTGAATTAACGTTGATATAGAAGTAAAAATCTATATACTCTTTATTATCGCTTAAGATTAAGCAGGGCTCTAATCTCTCACAACTATTTTTCCCGGCTTTGATTGTACTAATAGATTTAAACAAGTTTGTTTGGTTGTTGTTTAAGGTCGGTGAGGGAGCAATTGTTTTGATATAAATATTTCTTCTTAATTTTTCTTTTTTTTTTCCTTGTCGAGAAGCCTTTGTGTATTCTAAGAGTGCATTAATGCTACCATTTTTGCTAATTTATCTATCCTACATAATTAGTTCTAATGTTTATACTGGAGGTCGCCTCTATACAGGGTCAGTCAACGATTGGATGAAGTAGGTTTGTGCCTTTTCGGTAAAATTAACAAAGAAACTATATTTATTATTTGATACAGTTTATTTTTACGCAGATTTTAAAAATATTTAGGACTCTACAGGGTGAGCCAAAAAACTAGGACAGCATAAAGTTGTATTTTTTTAAATAGAACATCCTATATACGAATCGTATTTTCGATTTAGCTTATAATTTTAAATCTTTTTTATTAAGGGTTTACTATAACAAAACTTTATAGTTTCTGAGATAATTAGGTTTAAAGAAAAAAAGTCACATTTTCAAGCATCAATTCAATCCTAAATAACGTTTTCAATTTTATGACAAATATATTCAAATTTGGAATATAGCAAGGCCAAGGACAAGTTAACATAATTTTTACCTAATATTTGCAATAAAAGCTACAGGGTGTTGAACACATCGGCTCAAATTTGAACAAGTTTAAATGAAAAAATATCTTTTTTTTAAATGGTATATCCTGTATATTTTCATGTTATTTAATAGAGTAATAAAAACCCTAAAAGTTTTGTTCAATATATCCTATACCAATTTAAAATAGTTTTTGAGATATTTCAGTTTTTCTTATTTTCCATACTTTTTTACAGAAATAGTCTTCATTATCATAGTAGCCATGTAAAATAATAAAAAGAAACTACAGAAACAAACACAAGGTGGTTAAATATGATGAAATGCATTATTCGTTATATTACAACGGCAATAGTTTAATTAAACATAATGTGAAAAAATTAACACAACAATAACGACAAGGCAAATACATATTTACTTTTATACTAAATTGAAACAAAAAAATTATCTATTAAATACTGAGATTAATTATTTCTTTTTAATAAGTGTTCGAATAAACGACCCTCTTGTGCAATGCACAAATTTAGTCTTTTTTGCAGATTTTCTCGGACCCTGGACAAAATTAGTGGCGTTATTGTTCTACAGGTATCCCTAATCCTACACTACATAAAAACCAAAAGAAGCGATTGCGATTATAAATTTGACACACAGAAAAATGTTCTTTTACATTGTTTTTGCCATGGCTACTAGATAATGAAGACTATTTCTGTAAAAAAGTATGGAAAATAAGAAAAACTGAAATATCTAAAAAATTATTATAAATAGGTATAGGATATATTAAACAAAACTTTTAGGGTTTTTATTACTCTATTAAATAACGTGAAAATATACAGGGTGTACCATTTAAAAAAAAGATATTTATTCATTTAAACTTATTCAAATTTGAGCCGATGTGTTCAACACCCTGTAGCTTTTATTGCAAATATTAGGTAAAAATTATGTTCACTTGTCCTTGGCCTTGCTAAATTCCAAATTTGAATATATTTGTCACAAAATTGAAAACGTTATTTAGGATTGAATTGATGCTTGAAAATGTGACTTTTTTCTTTAAACTTAATTATCTCAGAAACTATAAAGTTTTGTTATAGTAAACCCTTAATAAAAAAGATTTAGAATTATAAGCTAAATCGAAAATACGATTCGTATATAGGGTGTTCTATTTAAAAAAATACAACTTTATGCTGTCCTAGTTTTTTGGCTCACCCTGTAGAGTCCTAAATATTTTTAAAATCTGCGTAAAAATAAACTGTATCAAACAATAAATATAGTTTCTTTGTAAATTTCACCGAAAAGGCACAAACCTACTTCATCCAATCATTGACTCACCCTGTACAGAACAGAAGTAATAAAATTGTCTTGAAAAATAAGGCCTTAGGTGTTAAATCTGCGAAGTTTATAATTAATTTAAACCAAAAGAGGATTTAAAGAATTTTTTTACCGGTAAGTGTTATAAATGATTTATTTATTGAAAATAACATACTTTTATTTTATAGCCCAGGTATTCTATTCAGCAATTCATGTATCGATTATCAGATTTTCCTAATTTAAATAATACAATTAGAAAAGAACTATATTTATTGGAGTGTCTATTAAAAAAAATTATTCTTAAATTAATGTTGGGATAAATACTTAAAAACTCTATGAATTAGTACGAGTCATTTAAAATATATTTGCTTTTTAAGGATTCGTCGGCTGTGTCGAGCAAGGAGAGGCCCTATGACAGAAAAAAAAATATATTAAATATTTAATGCATCTTGGCTGGAAAATGAGGAATTTAAAGATTTAAAAATGTTGAATTTACATATTGTAAAGAATATATGGTAGTTGGAAAAGAATTTGGTGTGTATAAATCCACGACCAGTAAAGTTTAACAAGAATTTGTATATACCGTAAATATAAATTGAACTACAACATTTATTATAACTTCCAAGTGTAACCAATTTCATTAAATAGCCAGACCGATGGCTAAATATAGCAGTATTATTCACATTAAATTTCTATAAGAAAATCTACAGAATTACGCCAGAGGTGAGTTCTAGACTAGAAGCTTTACTTATGAAAATTGCATATTTCTATATTGACCTACTGTCCGTGGCTGGCAGTTTTTGCTCTGTATCTTAACTCCTACGCTTTGTTTACAGTTCTTATAGCATGGATTATTTTCTTCAATTCAGTAGTTGTTTTAGAAAAATATTTCCAAGTTGTAGACTCGAAGCTTCCCTTGTGAAAACTGCATATTTGGTGGGGTACTGTCCGTTGCTGGTACAATTTATATCGTATCTCGTACGATCTTTTGGTTAGGACTAGTTGTCTATTACTTATGCTTCAGGACTTTTAATTTTTCCACTAGGTATAACATCATAGTAAAATAATGAGGAATATCACGAAATTGAGCACTTAATCTTCCAAATGTTATCGTCTAATTTGTGGTTCAGATGATAGGCGCAATTGATAAGTTCCCTTCTAAAAATTAGTCGTTGGTAGACACGTTTCTGAAAAAGTTATTAACTTCACTTGTTGCCCATGTGACGTCACAGCCGTTTTTTAGCGTTTTGGAGGGAAATTTGAAACGGAATTTAAAATATATGATTTTTAAAATATTAGTTGAATTAAAAAAATAATATTCAATATTTTGGGCTACATTAGGTACTTATGCATGGTTTTAAATACTTTCCCAAAAATAGTCAACATCTCTATTGTGCAAAAGTACAACGCTTATAATTAAAGAATGCGGTTGTTTCAAAGCTACGTATTTTAAATTGATGACATCCAAAAGCTGGAGAAAAGTAAATATTTTAATAAAATATATTGCCCTCTAAGACTAATAGAAACCGAGAGTTTTTATCAAATAATCGCTAAATTTTTGTTTATTAACATTGAGAGCTGAAATTTGTTATCAGAATACAATATTTTTTTTGGAATAGAGATAACATTGCTTAAATAAAAGCAGGTCAAAGTGATGGTGCTCGTCTGTAGTTCTGATTTGAAGTACAGAGTATCACTTCCTTGGGCGCGAACTATTTTCCTCACTTCATCTGAATGGGCGGAGGAGCATCACCACTTTGACTGGCTTTTATTTAATCAATTTTAAATCTATTGCAAAAAAAAACATATTATATTCTATAGTTGAAAGTTTTGAATAAACAATGACGCAGCGGTTTTTTAGAAATTCAAATTTTACCTTAGTTTTTTATTGGTTATAGTTACATTTTTTCTAAAATATGTATTTTTACTCCAGATTTCGAATGCCATCAATTTGAAATACGTCATTTCAAATATCCGCATTATTTACTTTGTTTATAAATGAAAACGACCCTTCATTTATTGTACTTTTTATACAGTTTATCTGCGTGTTCCTTTCTTAGGGTCCACTAGAGCAAATTATTGGAAACCAAATGACTCATCGCGCATTTCTGTACGATTCGCCAAAAGTTTTCCCGTAAACTAAAAAATGTTAATTTTTCACTTTAGCGGGATAAAAAATTACAATTCTATAAAAACTATTAAACCCTCAGAATCCGTCTGTTGGAAACTTTTTAGTTTCACTAATTATATATTATCTAGAGATTCGTTTCTGATTTCAAGAATTTTTCGCAGTTATTATCAATAACAAAAAAATGTGATTTTCTATGGTTTTTTGCAAATATCTCGGTAATTACTAAACGAATTTTGATAAACAAAAAATCATTTTAAAGATTTTTCCTTGTCTAGAATTTTCTAATGGTATATTTTTAAGTAGAAACACAAAACAACAGTTTTGAGTTAAATGATAAAAAGTAATTTTCAGCTCTTAATTGTTAATAAAAAATATTTGTCATCCTAAATTCGAGACGGTAATGACGAGAGAGACCCCTAAAAGAATTGTTTCCGAAAAGAAAACTTGCCATTGCATTTTATTTTTACTTTTGTTTGTTATGAATCTAATATACTTGCCTATTATTGTAACTACCTCCAACAGCTGACGCCGCAAAATTACATGAGCAGCGAAAATACTTACAAATACAGCAATAGCAAGGAAATATTTTGAATTCCCCATAACAGGATATAGGCAATTAAAAATGGACATGGTAATTTCCACAACACAGCTCCTACACCATGGAAACTGTAACTACAAGAAGTATTAAATGTTCCATTGTTTGCCAAAAATGTACAGGAATGAACTGCGAGAAAACAAATGTACCAGACATATCTGAAATCGGCGTTGATAAAGATATGGATGAATAAATTGATGTCCAAATGGATAATTGTAATTTTGTTAAAGGGTCATTAACTTAAAAAATGTATACAACAAGAAATCTAAAAATGTGTGTATTATATAATTTTTGCAGTTGCAAGAATAACTTAATATTACAAATTAAAAGAGACATGTCAACTATCCCTTAATAATCTTAAAATTGCGTTGTATTCTATAAAAATAAAGTAGTTTTTTACAAATTGGTGATGAAAAGGAATATGAGTGAAAGCAGTCAAAATCGAAAAAAAAAATTATGAACTTGAAACGACTATATCTTAGCTAGTTTTAGTCGTAAAAAGTTCTATAAACCTTCATTTTTAGGGCTATAATTTCAACTTTCTTTCTAAAAAAACTCACTTTTATACCTATTTTGCTCAGAATAAAGTTACGGGTAAAATGTAAAAAAATTAGCGATTTTTCGCATTTACGTTGGTTGATTTTGTTTGATTTTTGATTAGACTATTATAGTAGAAAATTTAAGTTGCTAGAATTTCGCTTAATTTTGCAGCCATACTAAAAAAACTAAAAAAGACTCGCATCACTAAATTTAATGACACATTGGAATTTTATCATTTTTTCGATCACCAATAAAAACAGATAAAACAATAAAAATCCTTTAACGCAATTGTTCCTTACTCAGTATTATTGAACAATTAAAATTTGCATAACGGTGATAACCTGCTGTAATGAAAGAATCCAACAGCTCGGACATTCATTAAATTACCCTGGTCTCATAAAAAGGAATTCTAAATCTAGAAAAATTAAGAACAAACTTTCAAAAACTTCAATATTAATGATCAAATGTCTAAATATTCCAAAAGAGGCAATTAACAAAAGTCATAGATAGTTTATAACATGATGAGAATACATATTTTGGTAACCTATTACCCTGTTTAAGGTCTCTATAAAAATCTCCCGAATATAACTTGTTTCAAATTTTTTCAAGAGTTTACAGCGGAGGTCAAAATAACCCTGTTTTGTCACAGAAAAAAAATTCCTAAACTGCCCCTTAACGGAGATACAGAACCGTAAAGGATTACTCAGCGATTTATCTTATTAGCTCTAAGTTTTGAACCGACTTGTATAATTTAATGAAATTTTAATATTTTATAGAAGCTCATTAAACAATACAGCAGTAGATGACTTAGATTATCAAAGAAGTCAGGAACGGACTTGTAGGGACATTTGTTGGGCCTAACTTTTGACAGCTGTAATTTTACAGAGCTCAAAAACTGATTTTTTAAATACTTTGGTCATTCCTCTTCAATTACTCTTAATTTATTTCGGTAAAGCGGTTTTCGAGATAAATCGATATTCATGCGAAAACTTTGCTTTAATTTATGGAGAAGAGCTATCTCACTCTTCGAAGGCAAGATGGCAAGATGTTATGCTGAAAGATTTCCAGCTCGAACATTGCCAAGTCGAAAACCTTTCAGGTTTGACCAAAGCCTAAGAGAAACAGGTAAAATATGATTAGTTTTATTCAGAGTCATTTTTGCCCCGACGTAGCGTTGAGCCCCCCCCCCCCCCAGAAGAACACGATACTCTCACGTAAAGGAACAAATTTTCCAAGATATGCTTGACAACCCTTCAAACAACATAAGAAAGCTCGCGACATAAAACAATGTTACAAAATTGATTGTACAAGAAACTCTAATAGAAGACTTACTTCTCCAGTACCACATTGAAAAAGTACACCCTATGTTTCCGGATGATTATCCCTCAAAACTTCAATTCTCCAACTGGTTTATACAGCATCATAACGTAAATCTAAATTTTTCTAACCCTATTTTGTTTACCGAAGAGGCAGGTTTTACAGAAGATGGCATAATAAACACACACAATTTATATTTTTGTGCTGATAAAATCCCGCAAGCTTTAATTCAAAACAAACACCAACAAAAGTTTATTGTAAATGTGTGGGCTGGCATCATCGAAAAAAAGCCTTATAGGTCCATTTGTTTTGGAAGGAAAACTCAATGGCGAGATTTATTTACAATTATTATTTACATAAAACGTACCTCTTGATAGAAGAATGGAAATGTAGTACATTCAGGCTTGTACTCCACCTCATTTTAATCATATAGTACGTCAACACTTAACTAACGTTTTTGTCCCTCGATGGATAAATCCAGCTGGGCGTGTTTAGTCAATAGTTAAAGGTATGTAAAAAACGTGTCACAGCTAGTCCCTCCCTGCAGCTGTGAGTAATTCACAACACTTTCTTGGATAGTAATTTGATGGGTCTTACCTGATACACATCATATTAAAAAAAAACTGACTTATACCTGGTGGTATATGTGTAAAAAACTTGATTCCATTGCAGCTCTTTGAGGGCTCATATCTCCGAAGAGTAGGCCTATACGATAAAAGTTTATATGGACTTGAATTATTCCTTTGACGTACTTTTTTCACATCCGGGATATTTTCCCGGATACCCTATATATCGTATCGACTTGATTGTAAAGTGGCAATATAAGTGCAATCAAATAAATATAACATCATAGCTTTTTCTTCAAACTTTAATGAAACTCGATGTAAAGAAAGCAGGTTAATATCATTATAAAAATATAATTTTAACATAACACATTTTAAAAGTAATCCTTAACAAACAATATCCTATACTCATTAAAATATAATAATCATTCGAATTTACGATACTGTTAAATATGCTGATAGTCAACGACGGTCGTAAATTCGAAAAGTTAGAAAAAGTAATAAACTATAAAATAATATGATCCATAACCAAAAAATAAAAATGAACAATGGTAGTTAAAATTTAGTTGACTCAAAATGGCTTAAGTTTGAAGTGACAAAGATTTAAAAGCAGTACAGCATCTTCTATATAAAGCAAGGATTTTTGTAGTAGTGTCCCTAACAATGATTAAATGTAAAAAAATTGTAATTATTGTTTGGAAATTTTATAATGAGATAATTTAAGAGATTTGGAAGAATATGACAGATTATCTTGAATGTGACACAGTATTTTACTGTAACTAGATTTATGTAACTATGCAAAGATTCAAATCGATCGCGCTTAAATTCCATTACCTTTTTTAATTGATAGTTTCAAAATTAAATCATTAAAGAAATCATACGTAATAATAACATAAAGAGAATGGGCTATATATATAAAAAATTAAAGCTCTGACCAATAAAAATATCCTACTTTACTTTCAGTCATTATGACAACCCTTATAGCAGTAATGAAAATTATAATTAAAATTATCTATTTTGATACTATTTTAAAACTAACCATAACTTTTCATCGTAAAACCGTAATATCCATCTAAAATTCGAATGCCATATAAAAGTCTTTTAGTACAAATTTATTTGCTTTAATCTAGCTTTTACAGCCCTTATTACGTAGGTGGCTTTTTAGTGCAGAGTGCAATATAACAGAAAAGTCGTCAACCATTTTATTTTTTAATTCCGTATTAACAGAATTATTTGTGATTTGAAACCCTTGTTTCAAATTAGCTAAATAACTTCAAATCAATAAATTTATAAAGTTCCATTTACAATTTGCAACCTTCATATAAATAATTCTTGAACTGGTGAACTCATTTCACAAATATAGGATATTAGAATCTTGGTATATAACCCATGTATATAATTTTTCATATTATATTTGATTTCTTAATCGCGATTAATTACTAAACCAGTCTCAACGTTCTTAAGGGTTCATGGAATCAATGAAGACAATACTTCCCTGAAAATAGTTTTCTCATCTTTTTTGCTTATTCCGTTATTATTTTGGTGGAAGTAACAAACTCTCATTTCTTCTATTGTCAAGGAAAATAATGTATGTGGAAATGCTTAGATTTATTGTTCTGCATCAATATTTTTCCTTCGAAACTAATGGGTACTTTGTGTAATTTTAACTTTGGTATTAAACTGAATTTGCTTCACAAAATGCGAATTTAATTATCTCTAAATCAAAAAAATACGACAACAGAGCTTAAAATTAGGTGTTATGAAGATTATTTTAAAAGCGTTGATTACTGAGTGAAATACTTTGTTATATTTGATGAAAAACTATCCTTGTTTAAATGAGATCAAGATAAAAAAAAAAGGGATTTATGTTGAACTTTATATAAGAGAACTTTTAAAGACGCCAAACTTTGGAATAAGCCCTAGATTAAACATGAAACATATTCCAGAATATTTGCTATTATTTTCTGGCAAATAAGAGGATTCAAGTTTGCGTCGATCAACTGCTATCATTAAGCTTTTTTCTATCAGAAACATGAAGAACGATTTCACCAATATATTGCTGAAATTAAAAAACGTTCCAAGTGAAAATGGGGAACGAATATTTTGCTACTGTCATACGACTACAAAAGAAGGACAACAAGATGAATGTGGTAGTTTAACTTACTTAAACTTTCCTTAAATAGAGGGAAAATACACATGATTTAAACGTCTTTTTTTTAATTTTTAAAAAGAAAAGAAATCTTCCTACAAATTGGTAAGTGCTAGCCAAAATTAAAATTCAAATTTTGATTCAGCACTACAAAATACGTAAGAATACTAAAAGAGGACCCGAGAAAATGCAGAAGAATGCTATAAATGGGGATGGAATTAAAGGGTCAAAAAATAAGCTTTTAGTGGCTGATTATTGATGTTTATTGATAGAGATGATTATTTTTCCTAAAATCTTGAATAACATCTAGGTTGAATATATGGATTATTACCTTATGACATAGAAAAATGTATTCCACCTTACTCCTTTGTAAAGCACATACTGGATTAATAGTTTTGCGCCGTTACTCTTATTATGGAAGTTTAAAATATTTTTTTAAGTCACTAATAGCGAACGACATAACATTTGTTTAATTTTATTTCTTAATAATAAATATTTGTTTTATAGATAATTTATTACTTTTCTTTTGCTTCTCACAATGTTTAAAATAATTGTATCAGTAACGTTAACATTTAAAACATTACTGATATTTGGTACCGTAGAGTGTTTAAAGATTATCCAAAATATTAAAATACAAACTTTTATTGAACAAAAATATCGATTTGTATGTTGTAGGTTTAACTACACTTTTAATTTCTTAGAAGCGCTTTTCAACCGACTTCTAAAAGAAGGAGGTACTCAATGCGTCGACTATGTATTTTTTTATGTGTGTACACCAATTACTCCGGAACGGCTGCACGGATTTGAATAAAATTTTTTACATTATATTCAGGAAGTTGCTGCGGTGGTCCCATATTTTTTTAGATGAAATTGGTGCAGTAAAATCCAAGATGACGTTACAATACGGCGGCCAAAAAAAATAATTTTGTCCGATTTTCTCCAAAATTGGTATGGAGGAATTTTTGGAGTTGTACCCAACGAATCTGAAATTATTTTTAAAAAATTCAAATTGGCGGATCCAATATGACAAACAAAAAAATTTAATTTTGTTTGAATTTTTTCAAAATTGGTATGGGGGAGTTTCGACGTTGCACATAACGAATTCAAAACATTTTTAAAAAATTCAATATCCAATATGGTGGACAAAAAAAGCGATTTTGTCCGATTTTCTCCAAAATTGCTACGGAGGAGCTTTCGAGGTCGCACATGACGAATCTAAAATATTTTTTTTTTAATTCAATATGGCGGATCCAATATGGCGGACGAAAAAATCAATTTTGTCCAATTTTCACCAAAATTGGAACGGGAGTGGTTTCGGGATCACACATGACGAATCTAAAATTATTTTTAAAAAATTCTATATGGCGTATCTAATATGGTGGGTAAAAAATTAATTTTGTTTGACTTTTTTCAAAATTGATATGATAGCACATTACGAATTTAATATTATTTAAAAAAAAATTAAATATATCTGCTCTAAGATGGAGGATTAAAGATTCTACATCTCTTGACTTTGTCTAAAGTCGGTATTAGGGGATTTTTGTTAGTGTTAGTTACGAAATTAAAATATTTTTTGAAAAACTCAATCTGGCGGATTCATTGTGGTGTCCTAAGAATTTTACATTTTTCGACTTTCTCCAAAACTGATTCTTGAGAGTGTAAATTATGAATTTAATAGTATTTTTTTCTGGATTCAATATGGCGAACGCAATATAGATGAATAAAAATTTTATATTTTTCGATTTTGTTCAAATGTGGAACTGAATCGTTTTTGAGGATGCAAATAGCGAATATAAAATTATTTTAAGAAAATAATATGTCAGATGCAATATGACCGTTTAGAAATTTTAAATTTCTGGATTTATTCTAAAATTGGTACTAGTGTGCTTTGAAGGGTTTAGATTTAGATTAGATTAAGACGTTAAAATTATTTTTTTGAAATTCAATATGCCGGATCCAATATGGTGGGTTGAAAATTTTACCTTTTTTGCATTTTTTCAGATTTGGTATTAGGGTATGGGGAGGTGGTGTATTACGAATATGAAGTTAATTTTTTTCAACTATTAGGTTGATAAGATACATTGATATTGCGGAGTTCTTGGGGCTTATACAAACCCAATATGCAATATAAAATATATCAGGCTAAGAATTTTACGTCTCAAATTCTTTAAATATCGATATTGGAAGGTTTTGGGGCCTATATTAACAATCTAAAATTAATTTGAAATTTAAGATAGTGGATTTACTATGACAGACTAAATATTTGTTTGACACAATTTCATTGGTATTTGCAGAACTCTAAGAATCAAAGAATTTTTAGCGGTTCATTTTAGGGTGATTTACAATTATGAATAAAATGGGTACTTTTTTGCCACCTTGGAGTCATTGCGAGATACACTAATCTCGATTAGCACTTAGTTCAAATAATTTATGAATATAATAATGAATTCAAAACTAAAAATCGAAAAGTAAAATTTTTATAAAAAAATTGAACCGACTTCTAAAAGTGCGCTAAAAAGTGAAAAATATCTAGAAATTTTTAAATGAATCTGAAATTTTTGAAGTCGGCGCCAAATAATTTCTAAATGAAATAAATAGCTATTAATATATACAAATTATGGTAACAAAGCAACTACAAATATAGTATTTTTATTCTCTTTATGCGAATCACATTTAGCCAGGTATTAGTTCGGCGCCGACTTCAAAAATTTCATTTTCATATAAATATTTCTAGTTATTTTTTACTTTTTAGCGTACTTTTAGAAGTCGGTTCAATTTTTTTATAAAAATTTTATTACCTATATTTTTGCGAACAAAAATATTCTCCTAATTGCATCGAAAGTATATAAATAAACAACTCATATTAATATAACTTTCCCAGAAACTTTAAAAAGAAACTTTCTCCCATTTCAAATTCTTTATAAAAGCAACGTATTTTCTTTTACAAATAACCGACTTATCGCAAGGTACAGTGGCCTGAAATTTGTTGTAGAGACCTCGGCAATATTCTGTGGTAAAAATCAAGATTAAAAACCTTTTCCCTAGTTTGCGAAGTTAAAAATTACTGCTATATTTGTAAGAAACTTCTTTTGATATATTTTCATCAAGTAAATACTCCTAAAAGAAATTTGAAGAGTACGTACGTATTTATTTATTTTTTTCAGAAATTACTCATAACAAGAAAATATTGGAACCCTTTCTGACTTAGAACTATAAAATACTTGACTGACTACTAACTTGTAAAATAGGTCAGATATCATAAAATATAAGTAGAAAATATACTGAATGATAAAAAAATGTCTGGGAGGCCAAAACTTCATTACAGAGAGCTAATTTGCAGCAAGGAAACTTATTTAACTCTTGTGTTAAACTAATTTTAGAACTATTACTTACGACTCAACAATATAGAAAAGACACCGACAGATATCTGAGTATATCCCTAATGAAAAAAGTGAGAAAACTTCCAAAAATTACAGTGTGAGCCGGTTTATCGTTCCAGATAAAACTGTGTTAAGAAGTGGCAGTACCCAGGTTTTTGAAAAAGTTCCCGATGCTCTGTACCTCCTTAATCAATTTTTCATAGAGAATAATAGTTTCTCTTTACTTATTTATTATACAGGGTGTTTAAAAAATATGCATATTCCGTAAAATCTCGATTAGGATGACTTTTTTCAAATTTTTTGTAGAGACAAAGTTTCTTTGTTTTAAAAAGGTGCATCGAATGATGACCTTAAATTAGACCTTGACCATAATCTACGTTATTTAGAAACCAACATAATTTTATTTTAAATAAGAACCTTTATTTTGACATTGGCAATCAAATAGCGAAAAATTCCTCATTCAAATATGTGTAAAAGTGTACGGTTTACTTGACCTCTACGGGTCAAATAAAGATAAAAATTTGCTAGTATGGAAAATACTAGAAAATTCGTTGGATCAATGATAAAAAAAAAGAAGCAATGGTAAGTTTTAAGTAGTTTTTAACAAGGAATTTGATAGTTACCTTAGATTTAACCCAGAACCTTGCCTTGAAGGTCATTTAAGGTCATTTTTTTTTCAAACAGAAACCTTCTTTTTTAACACAGGTAGTAAATTTTATATTCAGATGTGTATTTGACCTTGGATAAAAGTTCCCCCGGGGGTCATTTAAAGGTCAAATTTAAATGTTACGAGGAATTTTGAAGTCGGTCGCATTATGGAAAACTTTACAGACGAAATTTTTAGGGTATGGTCCGAGGAATATATTGGTACCCTTGTCTTTGACCCCAAAGTAATTTGTGAAAGTTATGTCAAAGTCAATTTCATTTTTTAAATATTGGGGAGATGAAACGGCTGAAAATTTTACGCTTCGATGTCTATTTGACCTTGATCCAAACCCATAATCATTAACCGCACAAACCCACAAAGCCCAATGTATAAATATTTCTATCTAAACTCAATAAAATCAGAGTCATTCAGAGATACTAATAGTCTCTCTTCATTAATTTATTATACATGATATTCAATAAATATGGATGCCCCGTAAAATCTCGAAAAGGATGAATTTTTTGAAATTTTTATCGAGACAACGGATTTTGGTTTTAAAAAGGTGCATCGAATGGTAACCTTAGATTTGACCTTGATCATAACATACGAAGTCATTTAGAGGCCAACATATTTTTTTTTAATGAGAACCTTTGTTTTGACATTTAGAGGCAACATAATTTTTAAATGAAAACCCTTATTTTGACATTGGCAATCAAAAGAGCGGAAAATTCTACATACAAATATGTATTAGAGTCTAAGGTTTACTTGACCTTTACGGATCAAATAAACGTAAAAAATTTGCTAGTATGGAAAGTCCTAGAAAATTCGTTGGATCAATGATAAAAAATAAAGAAGCAGGGGTAAATCTTAAGTAGTTTTTAACCAGGAATTTGATAGTTATCTTAGATTTGACCCTGACCTTGCCTTGAAGGTCATTTAAGGGTCAAATTTTTTTCAAATGGGAACGTTTTTTCTCTTTGTAACTGGCAGTAAATTTTACGTTCGATGTGTATTTAAATGCGACGAAGAATCTTGAAGTCGCATTATAGAAAATATTACAGGAGGTCCAAGGAATATATTGGTACCCTTGACTTTAACCTTAAGGTAATTTTTTAAAGTTATGTCAAAGTCAATATCATTTTTTAAATGTCGGGGAGATGAAACGGCTGAAAATTTTACGCTTCGATGTGCATTTGACCTTGATCCAAACCCTTGATCATTAACCTCACAAACCTCAATGTATAAGTATTTCTAGCTGAACTCAATAAAATCAGAGTCATTCATAGGGACTAATGGTCTCTCTTCACTAATTTACTATACAGGGTGTTTAGAAAATATGGATACCCCATGTAATCTCGGAAAGGATGAATTTTTTTTGTAGAGACAAAGGTTTTTTTTTAAAAAAGATGCATCGAATGGTGCCCTTAAACTTGACCTTAACCATGACTTACGAGGTCATTTAGAGGCCAACGTAATATTGGTAATCAAAAGAGCGGAAAATTCTATATACAGATATGTATTAAAATCCAAGGTTTACTTGACCTCTACGGGTCAAATAAAGGTCAAAAATATGGTAGTATGGAAAATCCTAGAAAAATCGTTGGATCAGTGATAAAAAAAAAGGAGCAAGGGTAAGTCTTAAGTAGTTTTTAACCAGAAATTTGATAGTTACCTTAGATTTGACCCTCAATCTTGACTTGAAGGTCATTTTAAAGCGAATTTTTTTTTCAAACAGAAATTCTCTTTTTTGACACCAGCAGTAAATTTAACGTTCAGATGTGTATTTGACCTTGGATGAAAGTTACCATAAAGAGTAATTTAAGGATCAAATTTAAAAGCGACGAAGAATCTTGAAGCCGGTCGCATTATGGAAAACTTTACAGACGAAATTTTTAGGATATGGGCCGAGGAATATCTTGGTATCCTTGACTTTGACCCCAAGGTAATTTAGGCAAGTTATGTCAAAGTCAATTTCGTTTTCTAAATGTTAGGGAGATGAAACGGCTGAAAATTTTACGCTTCAATGTGTATTTGACCTTGATCCAAACTTATAATCATCAACCTCACAAACCCACAAACCCCAATGTATAAATATGTTTAGCTGAACGCAATAAAATCAGATTTACGACGTGAACGTGTTAGCTTTTGGCTCAATTTTTTTGTTTTTTTTTTACTTTTTAAATGTTTTTTAATTTCTATTTTTTAATTTTTTTTCTTATTTTATTTTATTATAGTGTTCTACTTATTTTTTAATTAATTTGTAAATTCTTTTAATTTTTAAAATGTTCTTAATTTTCTGCCATTATGAAATTGTTTGCCTTTAAATTAACTTATAACCTTATTTTCCTTATTTTTATATTCTTTTGTTTGTTGCCAGATTCATAGTCACATTTAAATATGAGCTTCAAATGAAGCCCCTGGATAACTTTTATTCAAGATACACATCTGAACATAAAATTTCTCGCTGTTTCGATTACCGGCATCAAAAAAGGAGGTTTTCTTTTGAAAACAAAATGACTTTTAAATAACTTCGAAGGTAAGGTTTAAAGTCATATTTAAGGTACCTATCAAATTTCCATACTAACATAATTTTGTCCTTTATCTGACCCGTAAATATCACGTTAACCTTTGAAAATCTTAATGTTTAAGGAGCATTTAAAAAAATTTTATAAACAAAATAAATATTACCAAATTATTGAAATCATACTTAATATTCCAATTTATTCTGTGAAGATTATTTAAAAAATTGTTATAGTTGGAATAGTAACATACCTACAAGTACGAAACTAAACTATGTGTGCCTTATTCAATTTTACACTGCGAACAACAAAAGATTAGGCCGATTTATTTATCTATATCTATTAATCTAGTATCATAAACTAAAAAGAGGGCATCATTATTAAATCAAATAAGAATTTGAGAATTATCTGTTAAGTGAACGGGTTATGAAAAAAGTTAGGTGATGCCATATTTTTTGAGGAATTCTTGGAAAAGTGTACGGGCATTTAGATTTTCGAAGAGGTTAACATTAAAATCTCCTATTATGAAATAGTAGAAAAAATTTTATTATACTGTGTTCAGGTATAACTCAATAAAGTTTTGCGTTAGTATTTGGTGGGCAATAAGGAAACCAAAGGCATAACTTTCGGTCTTCAATTTTTAAGCTACTCACTCCTTACTCAACGTCACTATCTTCGGCGGAAACAGTAAATTTTAAAAAACTTGTTGAATATATCGCAATATCGCGACCACAGTAAACCCTATCCTTTCTTACGAAATTATAACCAGATGCATTTATGCAATAGCTACTAATTTGCGAGTATATTTTCCAATTTGTAACAAAATTCAGAAATAAGTCAAAACCTGATGATAATGAGCGAATACGAAAATGAGAAAATCTGAAAGATATCTCTATTCCATGCTCTGCCCTTCGATTTTGCATTATCGCGATCTCCCAATTTCTTAAACCTAACAAACAAAAATAATCAACAGTATTTGCAGAAATAGATATACTCTGTTATATCACTCTAATTACAGCAAAGGGAATAATTACAGTTTGTTTCCGGTATTCATACGGTTCACTTCGGAGCCTGTGAGGGCAGTGAATATTGGAAATAAATTCCAGTGACCATTACAGAATCCCAGGGAAGTGAGCGATTATTCGTTTAATCCCTATTCGCGTCACCTTTTCCGTAGTTCCATGTTAGTTGAGTTAGAGACATGGAAAGCAAGTGTGGTTTACAGAAAAAGTTATGCATAATAGACTCTACCAGAAGAAAGAGAAACTTTAAATTGGTAAAAAAGTTACAAATCTTTTTTAGTTTTTATCTTATAAACCCGGTTAACCTTTAAACCTTCCTGACGGGCTCCTGAAATAAGAGGGAGTAAGCGTGGTACGAGGGAAAGAGAAACTAGAGAAATTGCCCCAATCGCAACGATCTTATAAACTAGTAGTTAAAAAAAGGAAATAATTATAAAATTATTTTATATTAGAAATGAGTATGTTAATTTTTACGTAAATAGTAAGTACAAAATATACGATAACCTAGACTATTAAAAATAACCTTAAATTTAAGGTACATTAGTTTTTTTTAATTTAATGATTTGGTACTTTAAATTTTGAATAACTTACATTAAAGCTTTGTAAATTAAATTTAATTGAATGTTACTTTAAATTACAATAAATTTACTGCAATTATTGGTACAATTATATTAGATTTAATATAAATTTTTTAAAATTTAATGCATTAATATTAAATTAATTTAATAAACGGTTTATGAAATTTGCTTTTAGCATATTATCTTAAAATTAATGTACAGTCTTTTTTACAGTTTAGTAAATTCATTCTCGAGTTGATCGAGTCGCGCTATAAACTTACTCATACGTTTTTAGGAATGACACAAAAAGGGAGACCATCAGAAAACACAACAGCGTTCTACCGTCAAGATATAAATAGAGTGACAGGTATATAGTAATTATTTTTTCGATCATAACTCCTAAACTTTCAACATTTCACGGGTGTAATAAAGAAATGAATAAAATAGACAATAACTAAGAGCAAATTCATTTTTATTATCGTTATCTAAAATATATCCACATATTATAAAGCAACTCATCATATTCATCAAAAAACATCTGATGCGTGCAGACATGCCAAGTTCAAGTCTAGTGTTTTTGAAATTCAATCTCCAAACTTTTAAAATGAGATGTTATTTTTCTTTTGTCGCACAAATTCTGAAATAAGTATAAAAAAGTGGAATGCCTCGAAATCGATAATTTAATAGTTTAGCGATTTACTTCTTCTCCGAAAGATTTTCTGTTCGTGCTCTGATCTTGAATGAGTACAAGAGCATGCTAATCAATGTGACTTATCCTAACAATTTACCATCCTTTCTGGAGTGTTATACATCGTGATTAAAATACTAGTTTATACGGTCCAAACATGAAAAAAAACATACAATGCCACGTTTCTAAGCATTTACTCAGATACTTTCGTTATTTATCTTGATAATTTCTTTGAACCGAAAATTAAAAATCGGTACTATAAAAGACGCATTCAGTGCTAGAACTTAATTTAGTACCAACAATATCTTGATCGCTGGATAAAGGAACTAATACAAAAGATTTTAATTAATTTTTTACATTTATGTTTTTGTTGTTGTTTATTAAAAATGATTATACTAAATTATTCGAAAAGAAAAGTTTCTAATATAACATACCTTTTTTGCAAATACTTTTAGGTCCTCATAAAAAAATCTTGGTTCGTAAAATCTGAAGTAATATTGTATCCTATAAATATTTAAGAAGGTGCCCGAAGACCAATTTCGTCGAATGAAAAAAGCAAAACAAAGATCAAATAAAATCTTAGATAAAAAAAAAGTCAATTTAAAAACCTTAAATATTACCCAAGAAAAAGATTTCAAAATAACGAAGTGGTTTGAGCCAGTGCAGTACTTGGAAAAAGTGTATTGCAGAAGCCAGAAATATTCATAGCTATAATTAATAATTATAACGGTATAAGATTACGATTCTCAAATATCTCGTAATGTGTCATACAATATGTGTATATCCCAAGATGGAGTTTCAACAGGACAATTAGACTAAAAAATTAATGCTTCGAAAAAGTCATTCTCGATAAAAATGTATGCCTTTTTTAACAATAAGATCAGTAGAGAAAAAATTCCCTATATCATACAGTATTGTTTAAAATTAATAAAACTATAAAAATAAATAATTACTTAGGATAAACCACCATTTTTAATGTTTAAGAAGAATGGTGAATAAACAAGACGTATCAATCTATTTTATTTACGATTTTAAAGAATGACCGTTTTATTTGTAACGCAGAGCATAAGGATGCCTCAATCCTTTTTATGGGTGTAATTTAGAGAAACAATATTATATAGCTATATTATCATATAAAAATACCCGAATTTTGTTTAGGTACTTTTTGTTAGAATTCATCGAGTTATATATTAGCTTGTCCTGTATATGGCAGGTCAAATATGTTGAATATAGAGACAGAATAAAAAAGAATAAGGCCTAGAACAGTACCTTAGAAGATTTAAAAAATTGATTTATTACGCAGTAGTTTCCGCAATTTTGATTATTTACTCTTTTTATCGGAGCAGGATATCCCAGGTCTGGAAGTAGGAAACATAATTGATGATAATGATACTTTATAAAGCTAACCTTGCCTTAATCACAAAAGCTTCCGCCACTGCCAATATATATTTAATCTTCATCGTTGAAAGTAAACCGTATTCGACTTCGTAATATATGGGGTCGCCTAGCCATTGTTTATCGTTCCATAATTTTACTCGCCGTCAAAAATTAACGTAGTGCGCACTTCTCAACGTTGATGATAACTATTATGTTTTGAAGTGTATAGACATTCGTATATTATCTTTCACTGCAATATTGTTATTTTTTAAAGAAGTATGGTAAACAATTTGTTTGAGTCTTCCCCAGATCTAAATTTGTCGAGTCGAGATTTCACCATTCCAACGAATCCATCTTCCACTAAAAGAAATATGTTGACAGCAATTCTAAAAAGTACTATTTAGGTTACAGATGCCATCGAAAAACTATTAGCCAATAATGCTTTGAGTATTCTTTTAATAAGACATTTTAAAATTATATTTGCTAAATTTTAAAGCGTCATAGAGGAAGAGTAGTATTAACTACTAGGGGCATCATGATTTTAATCATAATTTTTTTACATTGATTACGGAATCAGTATTTATTCAGCAATTTGTGGAGCCTCATTTTTCATGAGAACACATTAGAGAACTCTACACTAAATTTTTCATTTACGCTTGTGTCGTACTCTCGCCTGTGCTAGAGCACTGAATTAAGTAAATTATGTGTTCGCTAATTAATATTTTTGTAATATTAAATATTGTCAATAGGAAAATAAAAAAATTTGATCCATCTTGTCAATGATAAAAACAATAAAATATGCACAATATTTCAGGGGTTCCCATTAAGATAAACTAAACGTTTTTTATTACAATCAACTTTTTATTTACTATTCTACGTACATGATTCTATTAAGAGGTAGGTAAAATAAGGCATCTTTCTCGAATACTCTATTTTCAAGAAGAAAAATTACCAAAAATATTTCGACGAAATGACAACTTAATCCCTATATAATATAACCGCTATTTTTTAAAATATAAATTAAATGAATATTTTAAATTATATTTCTTAATTTAGTTAGATACGAATAAAGTTGTTTCTTCAATATGTAAATAAAGTAACAAAATTATCTTTTTTCACTACTTGAATAATTTCGTAAATGTCTTAAACTAAATAAAGATCAAATTATGTGTAAAAGAACAAACTTTTCAGAATATTATTAAAGCTAAAACTTTTTGAAAAGATTAAAGAAGCACCATGGAAACTTGGAAATAGGTATAAGAGTAACGTATTCCACAAATAACGGACTTATCGCAAGATACAGTCGCATAAAATTAGTTGTGGAAACTTTTGCAGGCAATATTGTTCGCTCGAGCAAAAATCAAGACGAAAACGTTCCTGTATTTTCACAGAGTTAAATATTGCGGGTTTACTTGTTAGAAACTTTGTACAATTTAATATTGACCTATATTTTATAGTTTCCGGAGTTTTTCTTGTACTGATCGCCGAGCACTCAGTCATAGTAATTTAGAAAACTAGACAAAAAAGTATAGTAACATAGATTAACTAGAACTGTTTTCGATTAAAAAAATCCCGACTTTTTAGTTAATTTGGTATCGGTGTTTATGAGGCATAAATCACTTTCCTAAAATGCTTAGCTCACATGATGCATGTGTTGTTACCGGATTGCATGTTAGAAGCTGGGACAGCCACCGCGCTTACTGCACTGACAAAAAATGACGTCAACGCAGGATTCGCTGCATGGGATTGAATATGCTGCAGCTGCAGATAGAGATCTATTACAACATCTAGCACAATAGCTTGCTTGATATCCAACGACGAAATCAAGCAGGTATTGCAAAAAAAAAAATACATAGTCAGAAAGAAGGGTAAACCTTGTATTTATCAATCATAGTACACATGGCATTTGTCAAATCGCCATTATATCTGGCAATCCTAAACTACTCTGATCTTAAAGGGTTATTAATTTACATGATATTTAGTATTTCTAACTAGGATTTAAGAAAGGAAGGTCTTTAGAGTACACCAATTACATCGTGTTTAATTAAGATCCTAAATCAGTGAAAGAGTGATAATCGAGCGCAGAAAAACTCTTAAAAATAGGAGGTACACTTAAAGGGATTCTTTCAATATATAAATATATATATATATATATATATATATATATATATATATATATATATATATATATATATATATATATTTATGCCAATCCTACAGTTTGAGGACTTTTATACTGCGTATAAGTTATACAAGTTATACGGTATAAGTTTACATTTGTAGCCGACACTTTAGGGACTCAGAAAATTCTGTCAAATATCAAAGTGGCAACATCGCATTTTTTCCTTTTGACATTTCAAACGATTATAAAATCAATTTGTATTCTGTGTAAAAGATTACAGATTTGTAAACAAACAATAAATATGGTCATCTTTTGATCAGTTTTAATATATTTATCCTTAATTTTCAACGATTCTTTCCGAAATCCGATCAACAACTGATATTGTTGGTCTCTTTTTATGTATCCTTGTTACAAAAGAATACCAATTAATCTGTCATCACATGTTCGGTTTAATTTTATCATAACTTTTTTGTTCCGTGATTTGAGTTACGCCATGAAACAGTCAACCATAAAGATAGGTTATACTTTGTGCGGTCAATCCTTATTCTTTTATTCGTCCAAAAACAATCAGTAACCATAAAAGATCCCCGATATTTTGTGTCAATAACCTTTGTTTTTGGAGAAGGTGGCGCGTGGTGCACCGTGTTTCACGAGATTTATGTAATTATGGTTTTGTGTTTTCAATTTCTTCCCTGGGCCTATTAACCGGATTGTTAAGACTTGATCTTGTAGTTAAGTATACCTTTTATTTTTGCATTTCAACACTGATCTATCACTAGCCTAAACTAACCAAATTTTTGTAAATATAGATATTTTTTCATTTTGCTACTTTTCTCTGGTAAAGCAAAAGCGCCAAAAGATCAAGTTGATGTATGTATGTATTGGCGTTACTGTCTTTGCCATTTTTTAAAAAGTATTGTAGTTTTTTTAATTTAAGATTTCAAAAACACAATAAGTAATTTTTTAAATCAAATTGCTCTTTTGTAAATTAATAAATACCTAAAACGTAAAGTGCTAGACTTAAAGTTAATTTCACAGTATCTATAAGTGATTAGTTGCTTAATGTGATGATTATATGCAACTGCTATTTTAATATCAAATCTGTTTTCTAAAATTTTTATTCATTCCTATTTAGCATGACTTTTTAAGTAGGTTTTGGTATTATTTTTAATGAATTAACAAAACAAGTTTTTACTTTTTCGATATAAATTTATATGTATTTTTTTACTATCATTTTCATTATTTTAGATAATGAAGCTAAACAGAATCGAAGGGGTTTCATTGCCACAAACACTAAGAAAAAATTTATATGGGGTGCTATCAAATAAAGCAGCAAATATTTATTTTTGTGATGGAGCCAAAATGAATAAATCTTTAAACAGTCGGCAAAAATTTTACTGGGTAAGCATAAAAATACCATGTATAACATCTGTTTTTATTGATTTTTAAATTTTACATCATGCTAAAACATCTAAAATGATAAAATACAAATAAATTTTTTTACATCAAGAAAATTTGTAGATACATTGAAATCAATTATCAGAACTCCACAAAGATGATGCTGTTGTTATAGCCCTAAAAAGTGTTGGTGAAAGTCATAAGGTAGGAAGGTTTAAGTTTTTGCTAGAAAAAAAAATTTCTTTAACCATATTTTACGAATGGCATGCTATTTGATTACTCTACTAAATACACTTGTGGTGCCTTAATGATCTTTGGAAGCATATCTGGTATACTAAAGTATTTCTCTTTTTTAGGAGCTGGTTAATGGAAACTTAAATATATATATATATATATATATATATATATATATATATATATATATATATATATATACCATAATTTTCTTATAATTTTGAATATGTTATTAAATTAGAGATGTAAGCTTAAGGCTGAATTATTATTTATAACTTTGTTTTCAATAAAAGTATCCTGTTTTTTATCTTTTGAATATATTTATAATTCATGTGCAAAAAAATTAAGCACAGAATTAGACTCGGCAGGTTTCTGAATGATATTTCACAAATGTATTAGCCACATTGTAGGTAACGTACTAGAAATAGATCAAAAAATTATTTCATTAAAAAAAAATCTTAGAACCTTAGGTAGAATTAATGAATTCATTTTTGTTAATGCAATATTTTTGGATATTTTGAAAAAAAAAAGTATTTTACTCTTGAACCAAACCTAAATTATCTGACAAAATCTTTATATAACTGAATTATTGTCATCTATCTTGATGCATTTTTACGGCTTAGATCATGCAGAACTTTTTATAAAGAATAACTTGTTCTTGTGAAACTAAAAACAAAGTTTTCCATATGTCGCCAACTTAAGTAGACACGCTGTATATTAAGAACTAACTTTAAAAAATCTAATTTTAGTGTGATGTTTTTTGCATATTAATCAAAAATTTATGGAATATCCCATGTACCTCTTCCTTAATATGTATCTAACCTATGAAGTAATTTGCTCGGTGGTGGTAGATACATAGGATATCCTGGTTACATTCTTAGTACATGCCTATAGTTTAATGCAAACACATGGAAATATATGAAAAGAATATTATTTGGACATCATTTAGTACTTCTATAGCACAATATGGTACATAGAGGTGGACAGTAATCTATTTTCAGAAGATGCCTTATCTATCCTCAGTGTAAAAAAGTCGCATCCATAATATATGTCCTATAAAGGAATATGACTGTCAGGTGAACAAAATATACCTATGTTTTCTAGGGAAAATCTTATTTCAATTATTGTTAACATATTTTTAAAATTTGGCGCTTAAGCCTACCAGCCAATTAGACTTGATTATATTAGTTTTATAGGCCACTAATTTCCCCCAAACCCAATTTTATTAGTGAGGAACAATTGTTCTGTAAAAGATTCCCTTAAATAGATAATATGTAAGTAATAAAGAAAATACAACCAATTTTTAATGAAATAAATATATACAGGATGACACAGTACCCATGTAACTTTATTATTTCAAAATCAATTTCTTGGTTGACACAGGCAAATTCAGTAAAATTTCCTGAATTTTACAGACCACTCTAAATATTGCTCCAGCCAGTGATTCATTCCACTTGTGACAAATTTTAAATTACACAATATAAAATCAACGTATATGAAATTAAAAGGAAAATTACTTTTGCTTTTAATATTTGACAAGTAAATTTAACTAAACAATATATAGATTTTATTAACTAAATGGGTGTCAACGGTTTAAATATATCATGTTTGGGAGCATTTGCCATTTCATTGTTAGTTCTGTATCAGTAATTTTTTAATATTCAGTATCAAGACCATAAACCCATTGAAACCAACTATTCATTTAAAATGTGACATATTGATAACTTAGGTGCAGATTTTCTCACCCATAATTAGTTATCAGTGTATATTACACTTAGACTAAATGCTCACTCACAGGATTATATAAAAGCAAAAAAGTACAAATGAAAACAAAAATGACAGGTAATATTAGTAAATAATTATTTTTTTGTTTTTTGTTTAATAAATTAATTTAGACTTTAAAATACACCTATATCCAAAATTGTACGAACAACTTAAATTTTTAATAACGAAACTATCATAACAAAAAGTAAAGTGGCAAACATGGTAGAAATGTTAGATGTCTGTTAAGTACCCACTATACTAAGCAAAAATGATTAATGCTTAGGTATGACTTTTATGTCAAGTTTAATTAGAGTTGCTCAACTCTAGAGTTGAGCCAATAACATCTCCTCTTCAATTTATATGGTAAAACCAATGACTATTGTTTCCATTTCTTTATTGTATATGCCAAAAAGCAATGAATCAGAACTTGAGCTGAATTTTAGAGGTTTCTGTTGGTGTTATTTTTCATCACAAATTCTAGCTTTCAAAAACATTTTTTTAAATTGCTATTGCCATCTGCTCCTGAAATGGTAACTTGTGTTTACACCTCCCCAACAACTAATAAATTTAGACAACATGCGTCTGTACCTTAATCTTTTGGGGTATAATATGAAACATAAAATTTTCATTGTCAGGGATGTGTGTGAATATTAAAAAAAAAAACAACAAATTAAAAACCAGCATAACTCTATTTTTGATCAATGTGTAATATATTAAAAAAAACACCAAATTATCTTTCATAAACTTAAATTGCGAAAAATTAAAAAAAAAAACTTAAAAAAGGAAAATTTGTTTATATATAAATTTTTAGATGAGAAAGTTTGGTTATATGTGGCGTGGCTTACTCCACGGCAGCGTAGTTGATTTTAAACGGATATAAATCCGGTCAAGTGGCATTCAGAAAGTTGAATTACAGTTTAGCAAAAAAGAATATAACTACGGTACAGTAATCTTATCTTTTAACAAAATATTACTTCATAAAAGTTTTTAGATAAAGTCAATAGTATGTAATTAAAGGACTGTTCTATTAAGGGAAGGATTGTAAGTTTTATGTAAAAGTACAAAATATATACGGTTTTTAAACTTTTCTTGTAAAGGAAGTACACAGTCGCAAAATGAGAAGTACATTACATGTCTGCTATTATACATTGTTTTTCAATATAACCATAGTTGCCCGATATCGAGTTGTATCTTGCACAAAAAGGAGGGATCTATCTTTCTGTATCAGTGGCGTATTTTTCTTACATGTGACGTAAACCTTACTGAGCTCTCATTGGTCCATACGTTACGAGACCACCTTCCTAATTTTAAAACATCATGAGCAAAATACTCATGAAAGAGATAAGCGACAGAAGAAAAGAAGACAACCAGAGTGTGGATGATAAATCGGCTGTATTCTTTTGAGTAAATTATGTGAACATGTTCTTTTGAATATGCATTTACTTGTCACTGGGTCAAAGTGATCATGATTAATTAAAGTGGCAGAACTGAAAGTGATAATTACTCAAAAGAATATACCTATCATTAGATGGAAACGGCCATGTTTAGCGTCCCTTTTTAAACAGGTATGCATTGAATGTGCTATACGCATTATTTCTAAATGTCAAAAAATGATTGGGAACGTCAGCAGAATAAAAAAATTCTGTAGAAGCGGCGTTGCTTCGATTTTTTTTTTAAAAAATAAGATACGTAAGTTTCGCAGAAAATAGTATTTTGTCACAAATGGGACAATGACAGTTCCATAAGGAAAAAAAGATTTATGTTCGGACCATGTCTTTTTATTGTTAAATGTACATGATAAATTTTCATGTTTTATGATACTGTCTCCACGTTCAGCATATTTAAATATTGCACCTGTCGGGTAGCGGAAATTCGTTACGCCGATAGTACACTTTTATTTTATCCCACTCCAGCTATTTTCTCTCCCCCTATTTATTATATCGTTGATAACAATAACACTCTTTTTATACTATCCAATTTTGATCGTACGGTAAAAAACTATACTTCCGTATGCTTTTAGTGAAGTGAATAAAGGCACGGTTCCTTCCGCGTTACAAGTGAAGGCAAAAAGGTGGTGGTGTATAACATCCGTCCGCAACAAGTGGAGTCGATAGTTACCATACGGCGCCTTTGATTCAGTCGTTTACGTGACGATATACCACAATGTACAAAGTTATACGATATTCTCGTAACTTTTGGACCAATGAGAGATCTGCAAATGTGACGTACTAGAAATGCTAAACACGGAACTGACAAAGAAGCATAGATACGCTGTCGCTGTGTGAAACAAAGCTCGATAGGTAGAATTCGGTCCTCAAAGCATTATTGTCACGTATATCTTGCTATATTACCGAGTTACGAGGTAACCTGTCTATTTACCGACATTAATTATATATAGGCTTTCACATTTTCACGATTTGAGTCGTGCGGCTACATTGTTATGTTGGACTATTCATTATTTACTTTAATAAAATTGATGCTAAAGTTTTGATAACCTAGAACCAAAAAACCTATAGGTCAAAACTCTTGCAGCCAGATTCACTAAAAATATTTGAGATTTATAACCGATCTAGCTGCCTTGAAATTTAAATCTTATAGTCGCCCAGATTGTTTTGCTTATGATATTGTCATAATTGATATCACATATGTAATTAAATAAACGCTTATATAGGGATATTAGGAATAAAAATCTTGAGATAAAGCGTTGAAATTTGTAAGGAAAATAGTTGTGTATCGAAAATAAATAAAATTCTTCATTTTTGCCAGTTTAGTAATAAAACAAAATGATTTTTTATGCATGTATTTTTGGGCTTAAAGTTTGCTTGACTTATTGTTGTTCTTGTCTAAGCCCGCTGCTGTCAATTAAGATTGTTTTAAAATTAAACTATGTTAGTGAATCCGGCTGTTGTTGTTTATGGAGATTGGATCGCCACACGAAATGCCTGGTGTGATTTGTTTAAAATAGAAACAAGACTTGGATTCGATAAAAGTTAAAGAAAAAATGTGCTGGGTATAAATATTTAATACACCAGTAAAAGATAAACTTAACAAAATAGGTATTATGTATAAAATTTAAAACTTTGTCAATGTAGAAAGACAATGTTCTTGGAGATTAATGTTGCATACCCTTTTATGACTGTTAATTTTTATCTTTGACAACTAGTATGGTACACAGTTGACATTTGTTATGAAGTGTTCCTAATGGTGTTGACTCTCAATCCTCGTTTCGTGTTATTTCTCTACATAAATCCTCTCAAGAAAGGAATGATGCAGTATCTTCAACTACAAATTCATCTATGTTGTGTATAAAATTGTGTAACAATATAAGCTTTAAGAATAGTGGTAGCAAAATCAGGAACGGATCCAGCTTCTCTCTTGGGGGCGGGGGGGGGGGGGCGGTGATATCACAAAAGTATAGAATGACAAGCGAAAGCAAGTTGTCGACGGGGGAGAGACGCCAGTAACATTCATATTTCTAGTACAAAAGGCAGAATCGGATCTATCTTTCTGAATTCGAAGCTCTTGGGGGGAGGGGGCGATCGCAAGAAACATAAAGTTGTCGATGGTGCGGGAGATGCCAGAAGTATACACATTTCTAGTTTAAGAGGCAGAGTCGGGTCTATTTCCTGAACTCAAAGGAAAAAAGTTTTCGATGGGGGGGGGGATGCCAGCAGCATACATATTCCTAGTATGATTCCTGATCCTGACTTCATTTGATTATTCATTTAGCTTCCCATCTTATCTTGAAACTTTTTTTTTTCCCAAGTTTTCTTCTAAAAGGCAATAGTTTTTCCACAAAAAATAAAATATCTTCAGATGCATCTTCAATTAAGTTCTGTAGCGGTGTTTTATTAAGTAACGAAAAGATAAAGTAGGTTGTTGTCAAATAAGAGTACGCCTAATTTGTCATATTGTTTTTTTTATAATGTGTTATAATTTCTGTAGATAAGTGTAATTGATTTTATATACTCTTAATTGTAAAGTTCGGAAGATTTTTTTAAACATAGTCGAAAGAAAGCAGCTATTTTTATGTAGATAGTTGCAAAAACAAGACTGAAAGTGTTTTTTTTTTCATATGCCAAAAAGATGAAAAAGGGAAATAAGTTTTAAAATTTATACCCCTTACAAGCTGTAGTTAGGTTTGTTCACTGGTTGTTCAGAATTATATATTTTTATTACTTTTTATTCTAATTTTGATCGCCTGTTAACGGACAACAAAGAACAAAAAAGTTTTAGAAAGAAATAGCTGATTTTGCGACTACAGAAAGTGTTGTTAAATTTACTTTTGCTTTCAGTTTACTGAAATTTCAACATTTTCATGTGATTTTAAAGGACTTAAATATTTTTAGCAATTTTAAGGATATTAGGAATTTTGAAAGATTTTAGAGAGTTTAAAAGTTTTTGAAATGATTTTTGAGACATTTAAATATTTTGAATGGGTTAGCTAAACAAACTTATTCCAAAATTGGTTTAATTTTCAAAGATAGCCTACCGTTGACATTGGTAATTTGGGTTCCGCTTGTCTGCATTTTCCACACGTACCCTAAGAGTGAGTCCACACGATAAGAAAAATTTCGACGTGGGCGTATTACGCCCATTTATGTTAAAAATGTCTCGTCCACACGAGCAACTTTTATCGTGCAGTCGTAAAGTGTTGTGTATGTTTTTTTTGTGGTAACCTAACTTTTTTTCTGATTTTTTGATAATATTTATTTATGTATAAATTAAAATGAAAGAAAATAAAAAAATAATTGCAGCAATGTTGTTATGTAGAAAAAGAAAACTAAAGAAAAAATTACAAAAGATAAGGACATTATTAATATATTTATTAAAAAAACGGAAAAGTCGTCGCTACTAGGTCCGATCTGTTTTTGAGAAAAACATTGGACAAAGGCTTGGACATACTAATGATATAATTCAAGAAATGTGAGAAAATGATCTTGATTTTTTTAAAATATTCTCCTGTTACTCTTTGTGAGTTTGAAAAGCTGTTGTTGGGCCAATAATTAGGAAACACGCTATAGAAATGTGTACAGCTATACCCTTATTACTAGGTTTGAAAAATCATTATGATATTTAGTTGATGAAATCAGCATGTGAAAGCAACAGTGCGCATTCCGAGTCGGTAAACAGTGTTTTTGAAATTAGTCATGTTACTTATGCAATAATATGAGACTCTTTAAAACAAGTTTTATTTCCGAAGTTTGCCACTTCTACCTGGTAAAGAATTGCCAATGAGTGCGAAGACGAGAGTTTCAATATAAAGTGTCATTTTAACAATCGTTTTAATAATTACAATTGTTGGTAATTTTTAGAAGAATACATTACGTATGACACTAACTGGATTTCTGTTATTAAATTTCCATCAATGTTAATTTTTACTTTTTAATTGTTTATAATAGGTTTATATAAAATTTGTTAAGGGTAGGGTTACCAGACGACAGGAATTTTCCTGACATGTCTGAAATTTTAGCCCCTTGTTAGGAAGAAACAGGAAAAAACTGCAATTGTCAGTATTTTTTTGAAATTAAAAGAGGAAAATATAAGTAATGAAAAAATATTTATTGATCATTCTAGTGAGAAAAAATAAATTGATTAAACGTTAACAAAATGAATGAATTGTTAATTTAGTATATTAATAAATTTAGTTTCATACTTTTTATTGCTTGATGTTTCTTTTGGCAATTGCTGGACTTTTATAACCATTTCATGACATTCTTCACATGATATCTTCTTTAAGTTAAATTGTGTCTAGAGTAGAACCTTAACAGAAGACATTGTTGTAAACCAACTATTACTACAAATTATTAGTTATTAAATTACTATATATATTTTTAAGTTACTCTTATGGATTAATAGATAATTATAGTCTAATATTTAATACTCCCTTAAGAAACAGTTATATCTTAAGTAAATTTATGTTCTAATAGGCTCAAACAAAAGCATGCCTTAATCTCCGAAACTCTAAAACTTTACTTTTTACAGAGACCATTAGTTTTGTTCATATTGTCATTGTCCCATAAATACACACTTTTTCATTTCAGTAATCATGTAAATAAATATTTATAAGTTATATGTGTTAGTACGCCTATGACTCTAAAATATATAATTTAGATACACAATAGAATTTAACTAGGCCATGAACATTGAGACAAGATGAACTAAAATCAAAACACTACAATAGTAACATTAATTTAGTAAGTAAGAACAAAAACTGTTGTTACCTCATGAATTAGTGAACATTATAATAAAATATTAAAAAAGTAATATTAGAAGATTTATTTGAATTCATCGAAAGCAGTGATAAACTAAAAGCAGAACTAGCAAAGTTATAACATTGGTGGCAGCGAAAGGCAAAGCTTACAACAATATAGACAGTCTATGTTTCCCCGTAGTCCACTACGCTCCCATTAATGAGAAGACTCACTCGATATTGGCATTTGATGCTTTGATTGCAAAAATTTTGAAAATCTCACTGCCTTAACATACAACATTCAGATAAAATGTCCGGATATTTACAGAAACGTTAGGGATATTTTCAGGGAATCTCATTATTTGATCTGGTAACCATAGCTAAGGGCATGTCTGTGGATTAGCGTCTCGATATCAGAGATTGTCGTTGAATAGAAATTATATTATATAATGGCCTTTATTTCATAAGCTTTAATTTATATAACGAACACCTGTATTATTGCAATTTCTATAAAATTAATACAAAAATGAACAAAAATCGTTTTTTTTTGAGGACCAAGCAGTAATGATCTTCGGTAACAAGTATTTTTAATAAATTAAAACAATTTAACATAATTCATAAATATCCATTATTTCAAAACTCGCTAAATAAAATATATAAATAAAACAACAAAGTTTTAAAAAAACATAGGTTATGTTTTCATACAAAATATTGAAAATAAACAGTTTCCACCATTTTTAAAGCAGTCCGCTGAAAAGTTTAACATCATTTGGCGTAATGACCTTGGAAAAGGCAGATTTAGGCGGGAAATCTTCGGTCTTTGTCTTTTTTTAAATCTAACAAATCACAATGCTTGAAATTTGACATATGTCTTATTACGCTACGCTGCCGCCCAGATTTTTCTTATCGTGTGGACTCATTCTCACTCTCATTATAAATTAGGGCTATTCTTTTGAGTCATTATCACTTTCACTTCTATCACTTGAGGTAATCATGATCACTTCAGCCCAATGACAAGTAAATGCGTATTCAAAAGAACATGAAGTTATCAGTTTCACTTTTTTCACTTTGATCAATTGATAATTACTCCGAAGAATAACATTTCATCATCTAAGGGTGAGTCCACACGACAAGAAAAATTTGAGCATATGCGTATTACGCGCTTTTGTATTAAAAATGTATCATCAACACGGGATATTTCGTTACGTGATTATAAGGTCTTGTCTTAACCTAACTTTTATCAGGATTTTTGTTTATATTTTATCTAAAAATTAAAATGAAGCAATATAAAACATTAATTGCGGCAGTATTTGAATCTAGAAAAAAAGTTACAAAATGTAAGGAGAATGTTGATATATTATTTATTAAAAAAACAGAGAAGTCGTCGCTACTGGGTCCGGTCTGTATTTGAGGAAAATATTGGACATACTAATAATTTAATTCAAGAAATACGAGAAAATGATCCTGATTTTTTTAAAATATTTTCCTGTTACTTTTGGTGAATTTGAAGAGCTCTTCGCTGTTGTTAGGCCTATAACTAGGAAACACGATATGGAAATGTGTACAGCTATACCCTTATTACTAGGTTGGAAAAAACATTGTGCTATTTAACTGATGAAATCAGCATGTGAAAGCAACAGTGTGAATTCCGAGTAGGTTAACAGTGTTTCTGAAATTATTCAGGTTACTTGTACCGTAATATTAGACTCTTTAAAAGAAGTTTTATTTCCAAAGTTTACCACTTCTACCTGGTAAAGAATTTCCAAGGAGTTCGAAAACGAGAATTTCAATATAACAGTGTCATTTTAACAATCGTTTTAATAATTACAATTGTTTGTAGTTTTTAGAAGAATACATTACATATGACACACTAACTGTTATTAAATTTCTGTTATTAAATTTCCATCTATGTTAATTTCACTTTTTAATTGTTTATAATAGGTGTTGTCGTATATGCACGTCCGTTGTTTTAGGAAAATTATTAGTGGAGAACGGATTTTCCGCAAAAACGCCACGAGGTACGTTTCGATCGAACGCGAACGACGTATACGAGCTGTGAATGACTTGCGTATCAGGATTTTTGTCATTTATGGTAAGCGTTTGTCCCTGCATTAAGTGGTACTCACCTTGAAGTGAAGCTTGGATGTCATTTAAAAATTGTTCCATTGGACAAATTGAAGTGTTGGGATATAATTGAGCATTTTGATTTATTTGGGTCATGTCAGATTTATTATGAGTATAGAATTCTGTTAGGTCTGGCGCAACCCCACGAGGGGCCGCGGAGGTCCCACCAAAACCACCCGGAGAGCCTGAAAGGCCACCCGCCTCATCAGACCGGAAGGAACTGTGAGAGAAGGGATTGGACATTTTTAAAATAAATTATTTTTCCTCTTAAATTGGAATGTTTTGTATAAAAATACAAAAATCACGGAGGGCTGGGCTTTAATATACTTAATATATGAGGAAAATTAAGTATATGAAATTTGGGTTGAATAAGAACTTGGCCAATACTTACTTTAATTTGTTTTTTGTTAGATGTGAGCTCTTATAGAATTTTTTGCAGTAAAAATTTTTTAGACTGGGACTCTTAAGTTTTTACGTCGAAATTGAAATGTAGTGTTGGGACTCCTAATAAAATTTCCGAAATTTAATTATTCCGAAAATTTTTGTTTTTGTGTTAAGCGCAAACTAAGGCACGTTTAGTGTTCTTAGATCCGTTAACGATATCACTATCAGGTTATCACTAATTTTCTCTTGATAGAAAATTATTTAACTCGCAATCGGGAATGTCTAAATCGGGTATGGCGCTATCAGGTTTCTTTTACGCAATGTTATTATATTCGTAGAAGTAGGCGCGTAAATATTCTGTATATTAATTTCAAACAGTTTCAGCAAGAATTAAAAAAAATCGACGTGGAAAGGTTTTTTAGAGAGGCTTATTATTATTATTTTTTTTCCCCGACGACGCTGGAATTTTACTAAAATATGAGTTCAAAAGACTTAGATACTCGTGTGCGCGTATGTAAGAAATTTGAGAGATCTGTGCTTTTTAATAGATAATCAAATTCTGCTAAAGGTTTTTTAGAGAAGCTTATTATTATTTTTTTTTCCGACGACGCTGGAATTTTACTAAAATATGAGTTCAAAAGACTTAGATACTCGTGTGCACCTATGTAAGAAATTTGAGAGATCTGTGCTCTTTAATAGACAATCAGATTCATCGGATGCTATTTATTCTTTCTCGGCACTCCGTCAGTTCTTCCGAAAGAAATCGATCAGCGCTTAGCGCGGTCCGCCAAAGCTTCATGTCTGCGCCGCCGTCTGTGTCGGTGTCTATGCGCCGTTACCGCCGACAACGTGCAGTTATTTCTCGGAATTTCAACCGTTTTTATAGGTTTATTTTAATTTTATGATTTTTTTTAGGTTCTTGTAGATTGAATTCTACAACAGTGTATATAAAGTTTGCTAAGGATAGGGTTATCAGACGACATGAATATTCCTGACATGTCTGAAATTTTAGCCCATTGTTAGGAAGAAACAGGAAAAAAATAAAAAAGATGAAAATATAAGTAATAAAAAAATATTTATTAATCATTCTAGTAAGGAAAAATGAATTAATTAAAAATGAGTGAATTGTTAATTTAATATAATAATAAATTTAGTTTCATTTGGCAATTGCTCGACTTTTATAACCATTTCATGATATTCTTCACATGATATGTTCTTTAAGTTAAATTGTGTCTAGAGTAGAACCTTAACAGAATATATTGTTGTAAACCAACTATTACTACAAATTATTAATTAATAAATTACTATATATAAATATTTTTAAGTTATTCTTATGGATTAATAGATAATTATAGTTTAATATTTAATACTCTCTTAAGAAGTTATATATTAAGTAAATTTATGTTCTAATAGGCTCAAACAAAAGCATGCAAAAAAAAATATAAATAAAACAACAAACTACAATGTGTTAGATATTTTAAACAACCCTTTATTTTCTTTGGTTCGTTTATAGTCTTTGTACATATATTCCATATGTTAGTAGTTCGATCGATTCGATGTAAAATTCTATTTTCAATATCTAAAAACCTGAACTAACCAAAGACAAGAGTAAAGCAATAAAAAGAGATTTAGGGACAAGCTTCTAGCAAGTCCAAATAACTCAAACTCTTTTTGGTAGGTTTTAAGGCAGTTGGTCAAAATTTCACCAAATCAACAGTCCCACCATTCACGCGAACGGGTGGCATGGTTGAATCATCATCAATTGAAAAAGTAAATTTACTTCGCATTCAACATTCGATTTCTCGAGAAAAACACCACCAACTGAGGTGCAATCAAAAGTGCTCAGCATTGTCTTCTGGCAGCGTGTCACTATGCGTATTTTGACGTCATTGTACACCAAAAAAGTTCTGGTCCTGATGAAATACCAATCGATACACATCGAATTTATTGATTTGACCATTTCAACGATTAACTAAAATAAAAGAATAACGTGTTGTGGCGTAGTAGAGGTGTTTAGAACAGAGTGAAGCTTTCCGAATATTGAAAATTTATATTCTATCGAAGATGTTAGAAATCCATATCAACCAAATAACGGAAGATGGGACTAGTATCGTCGTTCTTCGTTAAGACAAAGGATTTTTAATGGATTAAGTTCCCATTTCACGAAGCCCTATCATTATAGGATAAAAACAAACCTGATAATCGTAACGTAAGTGTAATTAATGAAGATTTAATGTCTATTGATAACGATTTGTATGCTTTCGTTCGTTACTTTAATTTTACTAATTCTGGCTTTTCATTCTCTTGTTTTTAAGATTTAGTATTTATATTGTTTATTTCAGATAAGCATTTAATTAATCGTAAGAACTGTATTTTGTAATTAGTATATATTCGGCTTCTAAATGTGCATTGCGTCTCTTTATTGGTCGATTATAAGTATGACGTAGTTCGACATTTTCGTGTATGCACCTAAACTACATTTATTAAAGCGAAATTGTATTCGGACATTGAAATGTTAAGGAATATATGGTTTCAATTAGTAGTTTCCGGGTCTTCTACAATACATTTTCAGCCCCTCTATGCAAATATATATTACTTAAAATTTTGGGCATTAAATTAATCAGTAAGATTATATTGATGAGTCTAATTTGATTTTAGTTAATTTTTTATTAATTTTTCGAGTGATTGGTAATATAACAATTGTTCAGTAAGTTCGTTAAGTTCAAATTTAGAAAAGAAAAACTCCCATTCACCTTAAAAAACACAAAACATCATTTGTGGTAAAGAATTTTGGTTTTTACGAATGCCTAATTTTATTATAATTCATATAAATTTAACGTAGTAAGTCGTTTTTCGTTCAACCAAATAAAAACATGTTGAGCTGGATCACAGAAATCATGGTTTTAGGATCACGACTTCGAACATACTCCTGTAGAAATAGCATAAAGTCAGAACTAGGGCCCGGTTGTTTGAACGCGGAATAAAGTAATAATATTTTTATTTATATTGGAAAAAGTGGTGATAAACGGTAGATATTCAGTTTCTTGATACACACATACCGATTTTATGCTATCCTTTTGTAATTGCATTATTTAAACGAGTATCATATAATAATCGGTGCGTCAATTCTGAGTACATAAAGTATGAATACATGGTTGCCTGAATTATTTTTATTGTTATTTTCAATATGCAAACAATATTTACCAATAAAAATAAGTTTTCAATCCTCTTTGGTAATATTAATTGTGAACTTCGCATTTATAGTAATTTCTAACACTTAAAAACACTGAAAATGGTCACGACAAGCAATTAAACTGAAAGAAAAAATAAGTAAACATGTTTATGTCTGTCAAACGTCAAAAACGCCTCTCCCCCACCGATCATAAAAAGACTTCAAACAAATCTATTATTGTTTAAATCTATACGGTATGATCGAAGGATCACGATTTCTTTTGTTACGGCGAAGGTTACTTGTAAGTAAGCAATTACTGCTCTCGATTCATTGACCGGAGCAGCTGAGAGCTGTTCAGGTGCAAATAACGCTCGATTTATTCACCTAGTGTATTATGCCTCGGAGCTTGTCAGATCTGCTTTCCCCTTACTCCACAGAGTTGGTCCACACGATAAGAAAAATCTGGGCGTAAGCGTAACGTAATAAAACATAAGTCAAATTTCAATCATTGTGATTTGTTAGATTTAAAAAAAGACAAAGACCGAAGATTTTCCGCCTAAATCCGTCTTTTCCAAGGTCATTACGTCAAATGATGTTGAACTTTTTATCGGACTGCTTTAAAAATGGTGGAAACTGTTTATTTTCAATATTTTGTATGAAAACATAACCTATGTTTTTTTTAGAAGTTTGTTGTTTTATTTATATTTTTTATTTTGCTAGTTTTGGAATAAAGGATATTTATGAACTATGTTAAATTGTTTTAATTTATTAAAAATGCTTGTTACCGAAGATCATTACTGCTTTGTCCTCAAAAAAAAAACAATTCTTGTTCATTTGTTATTGATTTTATAACAATTGCAATAATGCAGTTGTTCGTTTTATAAATTAAAGCTTATGAAATAAAGGCCGTTATATAATACAGTTTCTATTCAACGACAATCTCTGATATCGAGACTGTTTTATTTTGCTTCATTTTAATTTTAAGATAAAATATAAACAAAAATCCTGATAAAAGTTAGGTTAAGACAAAAAACCACACCCCTTATAGTCGCGTAACGAAAAGTCCCGTATGGACGAGACATTTTTAACACAAAAACGGGCAATATGCCTACGTTAAAATTCTTCTTATAATGTGGACTCACCCTCAAGCACCATTAAAAATATTTGGGGCATGTTTGGGTTGATCTAATTTTTTAAAAATTTTCCTATGGATCTTCTTGTTGTCTAGTATGCTTGGCAAAACCTGTTTGTTGATAGCAGCGATAAAGAAGATGAAAAAGATAACTTAATTAAAGTTGAAAACTATGCAAAATATATTGTGCGGCAATTACACAAGGTGTCAGCTTTTTATTCATTTCCGAATATTTCCGTAGCAAAGTGGTAATTATTTATTTAAACATTTAAAATTTTCATAGAACAATTTTTTTAGGTTATAATACCAAATGACATATCGTAGCGCACGCCCTTTATAATCGGAGCCCTCAAAAACTGTACATCCAAACGCGATCGAGTAAGCTCAGAGTTTCAAAAATTATAGAATCAATTAATTGGAGCCTGCTCCAAGTGATCCGAGCATCAACCCAAACATGGCCTTGGTATATAAAGCTCTAGCAGCTGCCAGTTATCATTTTTGATACTATTTTTGGATAACAAAACATTTTATACATGAAATGGATAGACGCAAAATAAGATTGATTCACAAGCTACCGTTCATAGTATTTTTAAAGAATTACGAAATATTTATGGCCAAACCAGACAAAATTCAAAACTAATAAGTAATAAAATAATGTTTTTACCCTTTTTTTCTCCAATAGGTTTTGGTATGCATATTAAAAACACCAAATCCAAAAAAAATAATTTGGAGGTTTTTACCCTTCAAATTAACACTTTAACCGCTTTATTCATACGTGTTCGGAGCTACTCAGGGTTTGATGCACCCGAGTTTAAAATGCTTGAACCGAGGGCAGTAAATCTGGCGGGAGACACGTCCCAAGGATGCTGTAAAAGAAAGAAAGTTGGAGGGGGTAAAAAATTCCTCCTAACTTCCTTATGTAAAGACCGCATATATAGGTATCTTCTTTTGAGTAATTATCACTTTCAGTTCTGTCACTTGAAGTAATCATGATCACTTCGACCCAATGACAAGTAAATGCATATTCAAAAGAACATGAAGTTATCAGTTTCACTTTGTTCACTTTGATCAGTGATAATTGGCTCAAAAGAATACAGCCAATATCAAGCTCTGTTTCACATAACACGCTTCTTTGTAGGTAGTGTAATAGCTTCCCTATGACGTCACATTTAATGAGCTCTTATTGGTCCAAAAGTTACGAGATCACCGTATTATATTAACAGATTGGCAAAAAATATCTAGTAACATCAAAATATCTACAAGTCGAACCATTTTTTTTTAAATATGCAAAAAGATGTGAATCTAGATATTAGTTTTTGCATATTTTCTGAATATTTTTATATGTTAAAGTTTGACAGTTGCAAATATTGTGACATTATCGTAAATCTTTTTAAATAGCAACATAGGTTACCCATAACCCCAGAAAAAAAATCCATAATTTGAGCCACCTGTATAGATAAAAATACCTAATAAAATATTTTTCAACTGAGAAGAACCTTATCTGAGATACTCCTTATCAGGATCGGGACGCCCTGTATAGCCTGCCATTCTTAAAAGGATGAACCAAAAACTCGAAAACTAAAATTGTATTTAAAATGGAAAACTCTTCAAGTCATGTGACGCGAGACTTATTTCAAGGTTATTCTCCAAAATTCTATTAAACCTTCCAACCATTTCGCCTGACTTTAGATGAGGGAGTGTTGTTCTAGTTTTGTGGAATCCCGATAGTTTGCAAAGGCTCGATAATATATCAGATTCGAAGTTACTCTACAACGGGAAACTTTTCTTCTTTGTGACGTCGTTAGGTCTTCTAAAGTATATACAAAATCTAGTGGAACCATCTTTTCTCTTAACTAATGCAATTGGAGATGTTCATTAATTTTGAGAGGGCTAAGTTATGCTTTAATTCTGTCTATTTTCAAGTATCTCGTCAACCTCGTCACATTTGATCAATGGAATTTTTCTTATAAGCTGTTTAATTAAAACTGCATCGTCAGTGTTCATTCGATGTTAGACTATCGTAGTTATTCCCAAGTCACTATCAGATAAAAAAAAATATGGTTTCTTATTTAAAGATCTTCCAACATTGCCACCTGAGCTTGATTTAATAAAGGTGTTTATAAACTAATCAGGTCTTGAATTACTTTAGGTAGTTTAGCAGGTAGTATTTCAGACGGTAAGGTATTTCTGCTAACTACCATGTCGGCAAGTTGAACAATTTTGCCATAAAATTTGTTGAGGATAACCTTTTAAGTTCAGCGCCTTGACAAATATAGTGATTCTTTTTTTCTGGGTCAAAGTTCTTACAAAAAGAATTCCTTTTCATTTTCTTCGCAGCTTTCAAACGTTGCTTTTACTAAACATTTTGAACTTGATGGTAACGTAACATCTTCAAAAACTTTAACTTCTCGAATCAGCCATTTATTATTTTTTGGCAGCTTCATTACAGTTTTTTCATATCTGGTTCATAGTACTCGTTGAAGAAGATCAAGGACAAAAGTCTAATGTTCCATAATATTAAGACCATGGATTACTTCGTCCGATAAATCAGCAACAAAAACTACTTGCTGGAAGGTATTGTTTCCCCATTGGCGGTTACCAAGATGTAGTTCTTTTCAGGATGACGAATTTTGCAGTGATACTATCTCACATTTCCGACCGCATATCTTTCAAGATGCTACCAAGCTGAAATCATCGTTTTGCAGCTGGGATACGTTAATTGTTATCGTTGATGTGGCTGGACAGTGGCGAGCCAGCTTTCACCCCTTTAAGCTGACTACTGGGAGTTTTCCCAATGCTGATTACTGTCAAGGGAAGAACTGATAGTGCAGCGGATTTGTACATATTTCTCGTTGCCATATTTTCAACAACGAATGCTATTTTTGCGTCGGAAAGTTTCCGTTATCTGCTTTTACTTTTAATTCTTGGATTTCCCGTACCAGCTTCATCAACATCTCTTAATTGGTTTTACGATCATTTTAGGAAACGTTAACTGTTTCGACGATTCTACTCTGGTATCTTGAGATACATTTATCTGTTTGAAACTGAAGGACATAAGCAAGAACTTCAGAGATTTTGTTGAGTCTGGCCATTCTTAGGGTATGAATTGTTTCTACTGGATATGTCAGGTTTATTAACCGCATGATATCTGCTACGTATTTCGAAAGACATTCCGAGTATTTTTGGGCTTTTACTGGGCTTTATGAATCTTCTCACCTATTTCTTCCATGACGTAATCTTTTGTAAGTTTTAATTCCAGTAATAAATATATTTTTGTATCTTCAAGATTCGTTTTTTTCAATCTTTCCTATTCTTTCTTTTTATCTGATCTCCATCTCTTTCATTATTTTTTTTTGGGATTTTCCCCACGTTTCCTTGACTTTGCTTCCAACCTTGTTCCATGTCATTTAAACTGTGGTTCAGTTCTTGTTTCATGTCTTATTGGCAGTACTTCACTTCTTGTTTCATGTTTTCTATCATTTAGTTATGTCTGATTTCCATGACTTCTTAGCTCTGCTTTAATTCTTTTTTTTTCTTGTTTTGTCTTTAATTTTTGTTTCACTAATTCTTGGCTGGCCTTCTGTTCTTGTCTGATTATCTAATTCATAATAATTTAAAGTTGTTATTCCATTTTTTGCTTTTTGTCTTCTAATTTCTACTGCTAGACAATAGTCTTCATTTTTTACTGTAACCACCTTTGTAGTTAGTCTCACATTTGACAACTATTGTACCTGTCGCCGGTATAGAAACACCTGAATATACTTTTTCTAACCTTTATTTTACTAATAGACTTTGAATTGACAATCCAATATTCGAGTGACAACTTGCCAAACTACTCTCAATGACTTAAATTTAACTTGGATGAGAGTTAACAACTGTCCCCGAAAGCCGGGCGTCCTTTATATAGTCTTTTTGCTTGTACCAGAAGATTCTGGAATACTCAAGAATGATTTCCATACTAACAGCCGTATGACAAATAACTGAATGTTGAGGAAAAGCCACAACCACGTTCATAGGTGTTATATAAGAATATTAACAATGGTAAAATTAATTAAATAAATTATAAACTTATAGAAAACAAATCCTAAACTTTACGACTTATAAATACAAATTAGAATTATGAAATCTATGACGTTATAAGGTTTAGTTTATCGCCAAAAAATTGTTTTTTTTTTCGATTAACTAGTATTTGTAAATATATGTCAACCGAAAGCACATTAATATTGTTAACGCTTTAAAATCAGTAAGTAAGCGCCAAAAATATTGACATTAATTTGATTTTTTTTCTCGTTACAATATTTTTCAATATGGTGTAAATTGTTATTTAAAATATAAATGTGTTTTTCTGTTAAATAATTTTTTGCAGTGTTTGTATTTTTCTGTAATTTTTACAATTGTTTCTAACAGATTAAGTATTAGATTTACCCGTTAAGTTTGAATATAAGGGTCATATCATCTTTGTTGGTTTTTTATTCATAGTTTTTACGATCTTTAATGACAAATATTTATTTTATCTTTCTATTTTAATATAGAGTGTAGTATAATATATGGTTACATAGAGAATCAATAGCGTATAACCAAAAAATATATATGTGGTTTGATTTGAAGTTTCCCAGCTACGATAAATCATCATTTTGAAAACATCCTAAAGCTGCGTCCACATTAATAAAAATGTACATTGTGTGTGACACAGGGGCGGATCCAGCCTCTCTTGGGGGGGGGGGGGGAGTGATATCATAAAAGTACAGTATGGCAAGCGAAAGCAAGTTGCCAGCAACATTTCCATTTCTATCGTAAAAGTGAGGGTTGGATCTTTTTTTATGAATTCGAAACCCTTGAGCAAGAAAAAACAAGTTGTCGATGGGGGGGAAAGCCAGCATCATACACATTCCTAGTATAAAAGCCAGAATCGGCTCTATTTTTCTAAACTCAAAGGTCTTGAGGGGGGGAGGCGAACGCAAGAAAAACAAGTTTTCCACGGGGGGGGGGGGAGCCAGAAGCAAACACATTCCTAGTTATAAGAGGCACAATCGGTTGTATTTTCCTGAACTCTAAGCTCTTGGGGGGTGGCGATCGCCCTAGCCGCCCCAAAAATTTGCGTGAGTTTTTATGTAGCGAACAAGTCTACATAAGCATAAGTTGTATATGCGCGCACAAATTTTTGCCGTATTCGACACACAAAGTAAAATTTTTACTAATGTGGACGCGGCTTTAATTTATCCTTGGAACTCTCTGAAAAAGAATCTTTAACAATTTTTGAATATATTTTTAAATAAGAAAGCTACAGAGCACTCATTTTTTCAGCTCGTTAGATGCTTACTCTCCTGCAGCTCTGTGGCTTATTCTGCTATGGAGTACTTTAAAAATTTGCAACTTTTTAATTTTACCTATTATCTACAAAATAAAAGAAAATTTTGCGATTCTGTTTGCGACATGTGTAGTTTGTCCAAAAAAAGTTTATTAGTACTCGACTAGTTTCTTTCTAACCTTAATAGTTACCCAGGAATCCCAGAAAAGCACCAATTATGGGATATCTGCTATATAAATGATCAGAAGTACGTTTTCTCAAATTGCTGAGTTTTTGCTTTTTGCTTGAAGCCCCACAATTTAATAAATATCTTTAGATTCCTTTTCTTCAAGCAGGACAACTTTTATAACCAGGAATATGATTTATTTTTTATTTCTATGAGTCTTTACATGTTAGAAACAATGCAAAAAACAAATAAACAATTTTCAAAATCTGATTTTTCACAAAATAATTTGAGGGTAAATATAAAACTCTAATTTTGGTAAAAACCCCGAAAGTCTAATCCATTAATCCAAGGTCACGAACCGAGTTCTTAACAGCTTTTTAATTAAAATATTTCTGCACGTGATTATAACCATTTAGTGCGATTTTAATTACACTTCTTGTTTTTTGTTTAAAAAATTGCTTAAAAGAAAAAACGCTAAAGAACATCGAGTGCTTGTTGCCAGATTTATGTCCTCAAACTGTAGTTTGTAAAGTTAAAAAACTATTCAACCAACAGTTTGGGGACTCGGTCCCCAAAGTGTAGTCTAGAAGTTTGGGGACAGTCCTCAAAGTGTCGAAAAGTCCCCGAAGTGTCGACCGCACGAACGATTTTGTCCTCGAAGTGTAGCCTGTGCATATATATATATATATATTTATATATATATATATATATATATATATATATATATATATATATATATATATATATATATATATATATATATATATATATATATATATATTATCAACTGTATCAGAAAACTGAGCCAGAATAAACAAAGACGCAACATACAGTTCATTTTTCGTCCATAAATTTACTTTAGTCATCAACTATGTATTGATGCAAAAATATATTTCTTAACAAAATTATATGGAATCTTTGTCACCTTATATGATAAAAGCATAAGCTGAGGCATGGTGTTGCGTCTAGAAACAAGATTGTGTTAGCGTGGTATAGTATATATGTATATATATATATATATATATATATATATATATACAGGGTGATTCAAAAATCGATCACGAAACTTAAGGGGGTGATTCTACTTAACAAAATAAGGGTAGAGCTCCATATAATTTTTTTTCAAAATGTCATTCGTTTTCGAGTTACAAGCCGTCCAAGTTCAAGTTTTTATTTTTTGTTTTTTGAATTACTCGCTTACAGGAAAACCGATTTGACTAATATTTGAAAGATAGGCTAAGTCTTCTGCGCTTCATCATTTTAGTAACAATTCACATTGATTGTTTGCCGCTAGAGGGCACTTTACCTACATTGAAAATTGTTTTTTTGTCATAATTTTTTAGTGTTGATAGCTACAGTAGTTTTTGGCATAATTTCTGAAAGACTGATGCCAGGCCTTTAAAAAAGGTGCTCTTTATTTACATCGCTAAACCCAACGGTTTAGACGTAAATCACCCTTAAAAATTAAGTGGTAAATTTACTTTTCTCATTTCATTACCACCAACTACCAGGTAAATAGCTATCAAAGTATACTAGAGCTGTCAGTTTAACATCAAATAAATTCGCTTTTTAAACTATTTAATTTATAATCTTAAAATAACTAATAATGGCTAATCAGTAAATATTCATATTATGGATTATTGCGATATACATTTAATTGATAAAAATTAATGAAACAGTACTAAACAAACTAAAAAAGATTCTCAAAATGTCCCCCATTTTCTTCCATACATTTCCTTACACTCTTCAAAAAATGTCGCCTAACTCGATGAAAAATTTCTGGTGTTTCTTTAATAATTTGGCACTTTTCGATTATCCTGAAGCTAAGATCCTCGACGTTGATTACTGGAATATCGTACACCAATTGTTTCAAATGACCCCAAAAGAAAAAATCCATAGGATTAAGGTCTGGTGACCTCGCTGCCCATGCCAATGGTCCACTTCGTCCTATCCATCGCTCAGGATACGTTGCATTCAAATACTGTCGGACACGTATACTAAAGTGGGGCGGAGCTCCGTCTTGGAGGATCCACATGTTGGCCCTTACTTCCAATGGCACATCTTCCAGATACAATGGGAGACGATTTTGGATAAAATCTAAGTATACGTCACCAGTTAATGGGCCATCAAAGAAATGAGGACCAATAAGGTAATCTCCTATTATCCCTGCCCACACATTTAGTGAAAATCTACGCTGATGTTTCGTTTCTACCACATTGTTTGGGTTCTCGTAAGCATATGTGTGGATGTTGTATAGATTTGTTATGCCATCACGAGTGAAACCAGCTTCGTCAGTGAATAATATGACGCCAATTAATCGATTATCGTGTTCATACTTAGCTAGGATCTGATTGCACATTTCCAACCGTCTCGGCCGATCATCGTCATAAAGAGCCTGCACCTTTTTTGAATGAAACGGGTAGAGTTGTTCTTCTCTTAGTATCCTCCATGAACTAGCCTGACAGAGCCGCACTTTATTCCCAATTTTTCTAGTACTAATACCTGGATTATCTTCAATAATTTCAAGCACTCTTTCTTCTTGTTGCACGTTTCTAGCAGTTCTAGGTCTTCCCCTATTTCCATTATAACTTTTAAAGGAACCACATTCCGCAAGCCTCCTGTGCACACTGGAAAATGTTTGAGCATGAGGGATATTTCTTTCCGGATAACTCTCCATATAATATCTTCTTGCCAACTCTGCATTACCATTTGCTTTTCCATAACAAAAATGGATATCACAATATTCGATATTTGAATATTGGTGATTAGCCATTATTAGTTATTTTAAGATTATAAATTAAATAGTTTAAAAAGCGAATTTATTTGATGTTAAACTGACAGCTCTAGTATACTTTGATAGCTATTTACCTGGTAGTTGGTGGTAATGAAATGAGAAAAGTAAATTTACCACTTAATTTTTAATGGTGATTTACGTCTAAACCGTTGGGTTTAGCGATGTAAATAAAGAGCACCTTTTTTAAAGGCCTGGCATCAGTCTTTCAGAAATTATGCCAAAAACTACTGTAGCTGTCAACACTAAAAAATTATGACAAAAAAACAATTTTCAATGTAGGTAAAGTGCCCTCTAGCGGCAAACAATCAATGTGAATTGTTACTAAAATGATGAAGCGCAGAAGACTTAGCCTATCTTTCAAATATTAGTCAAATCGGTTTTCCTGTAAGCGAGTAATTCAAAAAACAAAAAATAAAAACTTGAACTTGGACGGCTTGTAACTCGAAAACGAATGACATTTTGAAAAAAAATTATATGAAGCTCTACCCTTATTTTGTCAAGTAGAATCACCCCCTTAAGTTTCGTGATCGATTTTTGAATCACCCTGTATATATGGGATAAGTGTTTTAATTATTTAAAAAAAAAAAGCGGCAAAAAATACTACTCAGGTTAGTGGCACGCAAGGCAATTTCACTTATATTAGCGTTAGTTAAGTAAATTTACTTGGCTATCAAGCTCTTTATCAACTGAGTGGCCCTCGATAGAAAAGACCTCAAAGGGTCACCGAGCACACTGTTCAATTTTTACTTTATTGACTTAAATCTAGATCATTCTGCATTTGTGTTAATAACACAATTTGTTAACCCATGTACATACACTAAGAGTATTGCAATTTATTTAATAATTACCAAGACTTAACTTATTTACTATACATCAGAAAAATGTAATTCTTACCGGAAAATAATACTCAAGTAAATAGGTTAACTGTGCCATGTCGGCAAATAGGATATTCCTAGTGTTTTAGAGAGTCCGGCTATCATAGTACCTAGCCATGATCGGCGATGCAGTATGCGCAAGTCTCCCAAGACACTGACCGCCAGCATCGTTGTGAGGCCTCGGTAAGGAGACCGACTGACGACATAAATATATAATGGTGTTTTACCATCTCATCACTTCCCTAATATCCTGCCAACATTGCCTCAAACTTGGCAAGCACAGGCAGTGGCTCTCTTTTTCTAATATCGTACAGTTATATGTCGATATTGTCCCGAACGCAAAAAGCCTAGGACAGCATTGTACCATTTCTCTCTATCCTGTTGTCATTCATATTCACACGCAGTTGCCGTGTTGTTCCGTAGTAGCCAGGATTGTGTTTCCTGACCAATGATGCCTACTAGCAAAAGACCATCATATATGTCTCCATTATGCAATAGAATGATATAAGCATCATATTTTACACAATTATGCAATAATTATAAAATGAGAGTTATATCCTATTTTATTGTTAATTTATAATAAGTGAATTATATTTAGTTCTATTGACTGTGAGGCAAACACCATATCCACCATAATTATTACGTAATAAGCCTGTATAAAAGTTGCGTTGCAATGCCCAGGAGTTTAATCATGGATAAGGTTGGTTTGATGGTTTCGTTGGTGTACTTTCTTACATATATATATATATATATATATATATATATATATATATATATATATATATATATATATATATATATATATATATATATATATATATATATTTCTTATATATATATATATATATATATATATATATATATATATATATATATATATATATATATATATATATGTACATCTTCCTGAAGCGTCTTAACAAAAATACGCTTTACGACGTCACTACTCAGTGAAATATTCGAGAATTCATTTTCTGAACATTGGAGCGTCTTGCGATGTTGCCTATATGACGCAGTTTTGTAGGATATAGTATTAAATTTAAACTTCTTTACAACATGTAAATTTTTATTTGTGAAAACTATTAATTAATAATTGTGTTCGCGGGTGTGTATTTTTGATAATTTTTTTATAAAAAAAAACTAGTACGATTTCAAAAAATTGCACTTAAAGCAAAATATAAAGTGTAAACTGTTTTAAATTACAATCAATTTAATAATTGTGGATTTAGTAATTGACTTAACACTTTTTTGAGGTCGGCGCCATGTAGGTTGAAGAGATTATTTTTAAACTAATTTTTGATGAAGTGATATTTTTAACAGAATTCATTTCTATATCATATGGTATTGTTTACCCAGCTCTTGTTCTGTGTTGAATTTTTTTGCTTTAGTTAAGAGTGTATTTGTATAGCTTAAAATTATTTTCTAGAAATTTAAAATTTGGCGCGACTTTCAAAAAAGTGCTAAGTAATTTGGTAAATTCACAATTTAAAATAGTTTATAATTTATTTTTTACATTTTAATATAATTTTTTTAAGTCGGAAACTTCTTTTTGTAAAAATATTTTACTTAATCCTTATTAGTTTCAATTTGTCGTTAAAATGATTAGCCCTAATATTATTAATAAAAAAATGCACGCAAAACGTTTAAAGTGAAAACGAGAAGAAATTTCGTTGAGATAATGTAAAAAGGGAGACGGATCTAAACATCTCACTTTAATCAATCAATGAATAAAGAATAAAAAATCTGCATATATACATAAGTCGAATTGATAAACTGTTCTTTTTTATGTCGGTTAAAAGAGATTTTGTTTTCAAATCATATATTTTATATCTCAAACTACAAATTATAATTTTTTTAGAGTATTTTGTATAACATTAAAAACAGAATTCTTACTGAGATATTTTTTCGGTCCTAATACTTAAAATAATTTTTTATTTATTAGAACAAGAAAAAATAAAACAACAGATTAACTTTTAAATATTTATAGTTAAAAAAAACACTCTTTTACGACACGTCTAATCTTAACTTGAAATTTAAAATTATGGACCTATGCTTCTCATTAAAAAAAAACTAGCATTTTTGCCTTAATCTAATTTAGTCATTTTGTACAAAAATCTTAATCTTAAGTCAATTTTTATTTTCAAATAAGATAAGACGGTATTCTTTAAAAGCTGAAAATTCATGTTTTTTTAATGTAGTCTTCTTTTGAATGTGATCTGTTAAAAATTCGCGAACTACCTGCTTTTGTTGATCTGTCCATACCACGTTCTTTTTCTTTTTCTCAGTTTTATATAATCAGTGGAAAGGTTAGGATTTTCGATTAAAACTCCAATAGGTTCCGGTTAATTATTCCATTTTCTCATATTAAGAGATCGTTTGAAGCTTCAGTTGATACATCAAAATGCCATTCACTATAAATTAGTTGAATTAATGTCTTTAAATAGGCTTCAGCCTCTACTGTAGAAATGGTTGAACAAACTTCTTTTTTCTTAAGAACCAAAACAATTGCAAATTAAGAACATTGTGTGATAGATTTGCAGAATGCAGTCTAAGCCGAATCATAACGATCACAATCACCATTATATTTTGCAACAGTTTTCGTAGCCGACAAAAGAAATCCTAAACTTTCCACTTTTAAAGCTCTAAAGAAATGTTTTATTTGTGGTTTCAATTTTTTTCATCTCGCTGAGCAACCTTGTAAGCTCCCTCACTTTACCAGAGGTAACATTAATAAAAATGTTTTTCCCTTTGACTCTTAAAATATCTTGTGCCCAATGCACAAATCAAAGTATCAGATTTTGCAATCAATGATATAACCTGGTCTCATTCTTGGAAAAACTTGTTCTCTTAACTGTTTGTCGACCTGTAAATTTTTAGTTAAAAGGTCTTGTGTTTAGCTTGGTGTTTTTTATCGATTTTTCCATGCATGCCTTTCAATGTCGCGAAAATTGGTTTGAAAAGAAAACCCCCGTACAATTTGTACAAGGCAAATTTTATTTAGAAAGATACCCCTTTTTCTAAGTTCACGAAGTAATTTATTTTTCGTCTTGTTTTTCAAATCACTAATTTTTTTAACTTCCTTTTCTAAAGAATGAAGTCCCAAAAGGTGCCTGCTAAAATTTTGCACGACAAACTGCTTATAAAACTTACGTAGTCCTCACCAAATACTCGGCTCATTTTACAGTTACTAGGTCAGAATTTTCAAATATCACTCCATACACAAGAACAAATAAGTTTATTGCTACATATAATTAAAAAAACGATTAATTTCTGAATCGTTTTAAGCGTCTCAGTGTTGTCAAATTGGATGACTCCTGTTATGCGAACAAATATAATACGTATACAATATAAGTTGTCTTCGCTAGAGCCCCTTACGGTCACTAGTTTCAACTACGCTTTCCGTATAATTTTTAAGATCTTTTCAGCAATAATTTTAAGTATTAGGTGTTGCCAAATTGGATGACTCCTGTTATGCGAACAAATATAATACGTATACAATATAAGTTGTCTTCGCTAGAGCCCCTTACGGTCACTTTATTTAAACTCAAAATTATAACTTGATTAGTCAAGTCGAAAAGCGCTTTTGTAGCGATACTTCACTTCGTATTAGAATTTCACACATCGGTGGCGCAGCACATGGCAAACTTTTAAGATTTTAATATGACTGACCTGTCAACGTTTTAAACCAACGGTTTTAAATTTCTAAAAATAGTTTTTATGTTGGAAATAAATCGTGTTATTTTTATACTCTCATGAGATTATGTCTTCAGAAGAATAACAAAAACACAGATGGCTACTAATTCGAGTTTGTAGATAGGGATCTTGGTACTGAGAAATTGGATGCCCAGTTAAATTTCAAAAAAATCGAACTTCCAAAGAAATCCTTAAAATAGAAAATCAACTATTTCGATTTATCTGTTCCGAACTTTACTTGAAAACATATTTTAAAATAAATGGTACTTTGTAACTATCACTTTTTCTTCACTACAAGACGACATCGTCAGTTTTCAATTGTGAATAAACTTGCTGTTCTTAAATAGTGCTCATTTTTAACACATTTTAAAATAATGTTTGTCTTCCAAATTTATTATCGTATAGCACTGGTCCACAGTGTGAATATTTTAGGCCCTTTTCATAATAACCCAGTTTGTCTATCATCATTTTGAGAAGATAAAAAATTACAATATATAAAACAATTATTCGGTCGATCGTGGCCTCATAGACAGGGGCGTTAACAGTAAAAAACATGCACAGTATACAAATATTTGACCTCCTTCGGGCCAACTTCAGGGTAGCCAGAAGAGCAGGCTCATTTAAACGACGTGGGAAGAAGCATCACAAGGAAGGAGACTTTCAAAAAAACCTCATGGATAAATCACAAATCAGTCAACGTCAATCAGAATTTGCAAAAACGGCCAGGTGAGAGTTCGCAAACTGTTTCTGGATCATCTGATTAGTGCCGACAAGTTTTGATTTTTCGAATGGGGCTGTTAAGAAAGCTCTCACAACTGCAGGTATTGGTATCAGCACTTGGTAAGACGCAGCGAAAGACTGGAGACAAATCTTAGAGGCAACCAAGACAAGATTATAGTACTAAAGGGTAAATAAGTAGGTATTTTCTTATTAATTATAAATAATGTGTTATAAAAAATGTTTCCATATTACTCTTTTTTGGATGTTTTCTAAAATGCCGAGTTAATTCATTATAAAATCTGTGTAACTAAAAATTAATCTTCTTTCTGTTTCTAACACTAGTAGTTCTTATGAAAAATGTAGGAAATATTTATTTTACGGGACAAAAATACTTTCAAATGTTCTTAAAACGCCAAGTCCCAAAGTCATATAAAAAAATTAAGCTGGTTGTCCATGAAATCTAAAAGGTCGAAGTTAAAAGCTGATAACACCTTTCTGTCAATGTGAGAAAACGTCAGCAGGAATTTGTAGTTGATTTCAGACTGTTATTCAAAGAAAGTAAAAACTAAAAAAACTTTAGTAAATTTTGAATCTTGTACGGATTTCTTCGAAAACTTAAAAAATTTCTCATAAAGATTTAAATAAACATCAAACTGCTCAAATTTCCACTAACTGACTTCCCCTACAGTTACCAAAATCTCAATAGATAAACTCGAGTGTCTAGCACCCTATATATCAAATTTATTGACTTTTTTATATTTTGGAATGATGTGCTTGAACTAACCTAATTTTTACTTAATTGAATTGAATAATATCATGTTTTTTTAGTGTAATCCATAGCGCTATTTTACTGTACACTTTTTTAGGCTTGAGCGCTATTTTACCTTGAGTACATTGTCTTATTCGGGTATATACCAAGCGTGATTTTTTTAGCGGTCTTTCAATGGTGTACTTTTTTCCTGAACCAACCATATAATCTACCACTTACAATTGACCTGTGTTTAGAGTTGGCAAAAGTAACTCACAAATTAATAGTAACAACTTTCATGATATTACTTTAAGTGTTCCAAAATTTCCCTGTTCAGGGCAGCACCTTAACAAAATTGATGTATTGAAAAAACAAATTACTTGGTAAAACAATTAATCACACTTTGCTTAATTACTTAACATTTCGATTAAAGCAGACAATCCAAATACAGACGTAATAATGAATGACTAAATGTAGCGATGGCTTCTAGTACCGATATGATCGAAGATTTTAGGATTATATTTATTACGGTTATGTTAAAAAAATTTATTAGAAATAATTTTGTGTGTTGAATAATACGTCTTTAGTTGATTTACAAAACACTTAATTATTACAATATTTCTAAGTTATTAATTTCGTAAAATAGTCATCTTATTCACAAATAGCAGTGCACGAAAACCATAAACAAGTTTACAAATTAGGTTGACATGCCTTAGTGTTTGTAATAAAAATTAAAATATACTATTTCGGACATAAGTGGAAACCTCCTATAAAGACTATGCCCTACAGTTGGAAGATTCACTGCAGGTAGATCAAAAATCACCAACCAGTTGAAAAAAAAAACAATTTTTTGAGTACCTCTATTCATAGAAATATTTTTTCTTATTTATACATGAAGAGTAAGCGTTTTAAAAATTGCCGTTTATTCTTAGAATACTCAATTTACAATTTATAGATAAACTTTGTTATAAATTTATTTTTCAGAAGAAATTTGATAAACGACGTCCCAAAACAAAAAAAAAGACCTCGATAAAATATCGATTCTGTTTTTCGTCGATACACCACCTCAGTTCATCGATTGGATACAATAGAGGAGAATATTTAATAAACTTAAATATATCGATAAAAGAAGTTAATGGCGAATTAATGAATTTCTCTATTTAAATTTGGAGGATTTAAGAAGAAGTAGATCATATTCTCTAACTTTGTAATTAAAGATTGTTTTGTATCGTAAGGACACCTACATCCTAAAAAAAAAGAATTGAATCAAATATAACTTTCGTCAATATACGTTTAATTATTTGTATTAGATTTGTTGTCATTTCTTTCGTTTGATAGTGTTGGACACAACAATGTCACAATTTTCTTTAAATGCGATGAATATTAAATTAAAAACAAGTCGGCTTCGAGAGTGCAGTGCTTTAGAGACTTGTTTCGTATCCGAAAGGTTCCAGGTGCAAGTTACAGCGTAAAAAATTTCCATGAATCAAAATACAAATATTTCTCATAACAGGGACAAAACAGTGTTTTGTTGTGATATTATAGCTTTATCGTGCAAATTGTTGGGAATTTTATTTAAAGAAGTTTTTTTGGCTTGCGCAGTTTTAAAAATTGATAATGAAACGGTTTTGAAAGTAAAAACGTAACCTACACTTTTTTACAAATTTTATAATATTTGTAGCTTTTTACTGATAATAACATAGATTAGCGTTGATAAACTTTTACCCAATTCTTTCTTTTAAAATATTTCTAATAACTTAAAAAGACGTCGGGTACTAACAACAATGTCACAATTTTCTTTAAATGCGATGAATATTAAATTAAAAACAAGTCGACTTCGAGAGTGCAGTGCTTTAGAGACTTGTTTCGTATCCGAAAGGTTCCAGGTGCAAGTTACAGCGTAAAAAATTTCCATGAATCAAAATACAAATATTTCTCATAACAGGGACAAAACAGTGTTTTGTTGTGATATTATAGCTTTATCGTGCAAATTGTTGGGAGTTTTATTTAAAGAAGTTTTTTTGGCTTGCGCAGTTTTAAAAATTGATAATGAAACGGTTTTGAAAGTATAAACGTAACCTACATTTTTTACAAATTTTATAATATTTGTAGCTTTTTACTGATAATAACATAGATTAGCGTTGATAAACTTTTACCCAATTCTTTCTTTTAAAATATTTCTAATAACTTAAAAAGACGTCGGGTACTAATTTGTGAATATATTTAGATACCTGTTTTGGAATTTGATGTAGCTCCATTTTCGTTCCAAAGCGCCCGAACTTTTAACCGTATTAAAATTCTTACATTGAATCTTATTATTTTAAAATAAAATAAAAATCGAGTTGTTTGACAGCAGTAAATGATGGAAAGCAAATCACTTGTCAAGTAACTATTTCCAAAAAAAAATAATGTTTTTTAGAAAAGCGTTAAGGATTTATACATTTTTGCGTGATTTGTAACTCTTAATTATATCAATCCAGTTATATTTCATAAGATTTTTTTCCACATTTCAACTATCTGTTCAATATTTTTCTCTCAGAAGTCTGTTGTCAGTATTCATATTAAAACTAAAGAATTTTTTTATATTATCATACCAAAAACTCAGATTAAATGCATTGACTTTATTATTACTTTTTTTATTAAGGGAATGAATACCGTTACTATAAAAGTAAGGAAACTAATATAGACTGATTTTAACCTAGGTGTTTACATTGACAATAAGCCAGTTAAGGTTTAAAACTCTATAGCTTTATTTTCATCTTGGCGATATAAAAGTATAATGTACGTCGAAAGCAAAATTCCACTGGCTAACTAGAAGTTTTAATTTTTAGTATGAACTAGATTGGATTTATTATTCAGACTTCTTTAAAAAAAAGAGGCTTTTAAAGTTTAGAATAACAAGAAAGATATTTTAACGATAAACTTTTAAAACCATACACAATAAAATTTATTTTCCTTGCACCTTTTCCAAGTATCCTGCAATTTGTTTTTATACATAATATAACTATTTAATGTAGTATGCTAGGACAATAAAGATAAAGAAAAACATCATCACTGTACAAATATCCATTCATATTGTAAAACAGAGAATAGAAGCAAATAAAATGAGGAACATGTAAGCATTGTGAAATTATGAATTATATAACGATATAACTGTAAACTAAGGCATAATTAATTTTGCGCTTATAAAATATAACAACTCACTATATCTATAGTTCTTTAACTACCTTAGTGCATCAGTCGAAAATGAAGAAAACATTTTGTAAAAGATCATAGCAAATAAAAATAAGTGGAAATTGGGAAGATAACAAAAATGCAGGCATTCAATGAATATAAATCTGCAAAAATGGAATTTTTTTGTTCATTTGTTTAGGAAACAAAAAGTGTAAAAAATGAAGACTAAAAATAAATATTGACAAAACAAAAGCGATTAATAATCCGACCGGACAATTATAAAGCAGATTAATGAATACTTGGATAGAACATTTACTAAGGAACGAAACGGGCGAAACTGATACCAAAAATAAAATTAGGAAGAAATCAAGCGATAAAATATCGATATCGAAAACAATTCAACAAATTTTTGGACAGCTCAGAGCTGAAGTTTTTATAGTAAATAACCAAAAAAAAAATAAAACTAGCGCCACAAAAATAATGTGCTAGAGAAAATTCTGTAAAAACAACCGCCATATATAATAAAGTACAAAATGAAAAAAGTACGAACAAAATATATGCAGAAACGACACCTCTCGGCAACCTAGAGAGAAAACAACTAATGCGTTGGAAGGATACATAAGAAGTATATAAGAGGAAATATTACCACAAATTATGAAAATGGATATACAGGAATAAAAGAGACAGGAGATGATTAAGATAGAAAATTATGCAGAAGATGCAATGAAAATATAAATTTTATCTAGGCAATGTGGAGAAAAGATATAGGTTAAAAAACCTGTACTATTCCAGAATCGATGTAATAAACCTCCATCCGATTAAAAATTGTTCAAAATTTACTAAACTAAAATGTTGTAGACGTCCTTCGTCATATTGTCAGTTAAATTTATGTTAAATTCTAGTGTCCTTAAAAATTTATGTTATTCGCAATATTATATTCTAAGTCTGAGTTTTGAGTGTAGAGATTTTTAAAAAATTTTTATACATCTGATTAATGGTAAATCTAACCTAAGGTCTAAGTAAAAAAGTTAAACTCAATAATTTTACTATATGTAGTAAACAATCATTTTTTCTTTAATTTGGGGAACTTATTTATATGTATGAATACTAAGATTATTAATTGATAGGTCAGAAAGAAATTGCTCTCTTCATGAAATTAAACACATTCTACTGAAAACACAGAGGGAAGATGCGTTTAGTAGTGTCATGTCACTTGTTATTCCCAAATATTTAGTCATTCCAAACCAATACAAATCTTAAGCAATATATGTTATTTTTTTGTAAAATAATTAAACTATTAAATTAATATGATGGCTATTGAAAGATAAATAATTAGCAAATACTTTCAAAAACAGGGGTAATTTTATACTGCTCTATCATTCTGAGGCTTTATCTATTCTATTAAATTTTTTACAGTTCAGTAGTACGTGAATGATGCGTAATCCACAGAAGTGGTACCCAAAAAAAAAAGGTTTGGGAACTTCTGCTTTATATATTTTAGTTTTAACTAGACTGTAAAAAGGAAACGCATTAAATTTAAGGTAAATGAGCTGGAAGCAAATTTCATAAACGTTTATTAAATGTGTTTAATGTAATGCATTAAATTTAATAACTTACATTAATCTAAATTAATTTATTCCATTAAATCTAATGTAATCATTCATTAAATTTAAATTTTTGATCATTACTTTTTAAGGTGACTATGTACATTAAATATACAGCCAGTGTTTATTGAATTTAAGATATGTTATCACATATTTAATGCACCAATATTAATATGAGGTCAAAAAATTCTGATATAAGGAAAAGATGGAAATCTTTCCCATAGGTAGTGTACCGTCATCTGTAGACCGATTTGTAACTCATTGGTTTCCGTCATTATCGGCAGATATGTACACCTGCTCATAAGAAAATTGAGTCTTTTAAGCAACTTATATCATACTAAACAAAAAGCTCAATACAAGTTGCGCTATCTCCCGGAATGTCATGCAATGTACTATGAATATTAATGTAAATTCCTTTAATATTAAGGTACATGTGAATTAACTTTACAAGTCAGAAAGTTGAAATATCTTTTCAGTTACTTTATTGAAATTTCAGATACCATTTAATCAAATTTAATATACCACGAACTGGTATTTGAATGAATTGCTTTAAATTTAAAGTAAATATAAATTATTCACGATTTTGAATACAAAATCATGCAATTTAATATAGAATGGACATTAAATTTGCATCAAATTTAAGGTTATTTTTAACAGTGTATAGTTCACAAAATTTAGAAGTAGCTAAGTACTTTACACTTATGTTTTTTCTAGTTACCTGCTGTTTAAATTGAACAAATATATAATAAACAAAAAAAAAATAGTATTCACCAAACGAAGCGAGATTAACTAAACTAATAAAATATTACGAGCAGTATTAGTAAAAATCACTTCGCCTGAACTAACTTGAATCTTCAGTCCGTCAGACCTAAGAAAATGAGAACCAAAATTACGAAAATGGTAAAAGGATCCTAAATTGATTCGCTCGTGTAGAAGATCGATCTGCAGTAACTGTTTGCGAGACCTTAGTCGGTTCTTAAATTATTCTATTTGTAGCATCTCTAGAAAAATTCTCTCGTTGAACCTCAAATCGCCAATTCCATCCCGAACGAGTCTTTTGAATAATGAAGGCCTGTTGCCGTCCCAATTTGTCAACTGCTTTTGTTGTAAACAGTTTTTTCCTTTCGCAAATAAATCATAAATATTATGCCCGTATCATTTTTACTATGGCGAGATAAAATATAAAAGGAAAACTGCTTTATTTTTCTCTCATTTTATTGTGGCCGGATTATAAATTTATTTCGCTGAATGACGTATAAAAAGGCAATTTTGTGCGTTTGACAATGACGGAATAGAATCGACATATTTGAATGGAATGATATAGAATAAAAGTAATGATGCTGCTTCGATGACTACTGCAATACAATTTATTTATTATACTATACTAATAATTTTACTTATAATTAATAAACTGTTTGTATATTGTTTATTAAATTTAACATTTCGGAAAACATTTAATTCTTATATGTGATGTACCAGATTTATCCTTCTATTAAACTCTTTTCAAATAAAAAATTTGCTATGAAATGCTTGTATAATTGTTTTAAAGTAATTTTACATTACTAGAGCAGATGCAGAATAAATGAGTAAATTTTAAAGCCAGATTTGGCAATTCATTGTAAAATCTACAATGGGTTACAAGTGTATAACGTATCCATTGCACTTTGTTTCATTTCCATTCAAAAGTGTTTTTTGAGTATTAACTTTTTCATCTTAACACGACTGTTCAGGAATCTTAGTTATTTTATTTTTGGGCAATTAAATTATTTAATTATTCCAATTAGGGACTCATGTGACATAATAATGTAGTTTAGAATTACACTTCAATTTATGTCGCCTTTATCATGAATACACTTATTTCCGATATATATATTTTTTTTATTATATTTTTTTTCTTAACTTTTTTGCTGCGCACAAGTCGCATAGCCAATCCAAGCGAATTGGTCATATATATACAATAATCTCACGCTCTAAGTAGGGTCGAGTACGGTATCGTTCTTCCGGTCGGCATCGTGGCAAAATAAGCAATTACTTTTAGAGACAATTTCTGCGAACCTTAAAGTGCGGGAAGAAACTAGATGAATTGAGTAGCCTTGCGAACACCAGCAAGAGGGTACCCTCAGGATCAAGATTGTGCCCTATTGACCGTACGGAAAGGTAAGCGATTTGTGCAAGTTTTTCATTTTCTTTTTCTACCAATTCAAAATTACAGTCCACTACATTTTCATATTTTCCGCGTCATTTATGTTCCTTCTACTGCCGGATGAAAAACCGTTTTTTAGTTTTTTTCTAAAAGTTTTCAAAATTTTAATATCTATAAATTAAATTGCATTATTTTGTCACAAACCACCATTTTCTTTTTCATATACTTAAGATCACTTGCATATAATAGGTATAAACCCCAGAGTAATTTAACTTTGAGTTTTATTATTAGGCATCCAGGTTTGGCTGCAAAACTGGAACCTTCAATACCTATAAATCTATACCTTAAAAATTATATTCTCGCGCACAAAATTTCAGCGAGCATTTAAACCGCTGTGCGCAATTTAACACGTGGATCGTACTACCGTACCACACTATCTTTCTTATCTTTCTTTCTCTCTTTTTCATATTAAATAAAATTTCAGCTCTATTAAAATATTTATCTGCTCCATTTTGTGATATCTACGGTATAAAAAACGTTTGTACCTTTTTATCAAATCACTTTCATTTATTAGCATTGGATGGTGCATGTTTTGCGAATTTTTATAAACAATTTTTTACTTCTGCAATTCGCTTAACATTGTATCATTCAATCTTTAATTTTTTTTTCGTTCTGCTTTTCATAAGCGTGCAAAATACATTTATTTACATTAATTTTCTTCATATTTTTCTGATTTTTTATAATGGCGGATAAATTAACTAAAGCTAATTTAAAACGTACTACGGCTTTTAAACGCCTACAAGAGACTCACGAAGCCGGAATCAAAGCTTCTAATGACGACTCTTTAAAATCTACCTTTTTAGCTCGAGCGGATGCTATTGACAACATATATAATGAATTTCAATCGGCTCATAATACTATAATTTCTTTAATTGACGATAAAGATTTTGCAAATTACGATGGGATGCGTATTGTTGCAGATGAGGCCTACTATGGTATTAAATCTTTTAAACATGATTTCTTATTAAGCGATTCCGCTTCTCAAATAGCTAATGTTTCAATTAGTCCTAATTTAAATGTGCCTACAGTTTCCAAAATTGTAGCTAAACTTCCAAAACTTAATTTACCAACTTTCAATGGTAATTACAAAGATTGGCCAAGTTTTTTTGATTTATTTAAAAGTCTCATCCACAATAACGCAGACTTATCTAATGTTGAGAAATTTCAATACTTACTCACTTCTTTAGATAAAGAGCCTTTAGCTTTAGTTAAGGATATCCCTCTTACAGAAGCAAATTATATTATTGCCTTTGAAACGCTCGAAAAACGGTACCAAAATAAGCGCATTTTGGCTACACAATATTATAATGAAATATTTTATGCAGCGCCTATTCAGAAGGCTACTTCTAAGGATCTTAGACATCTTTTAAATGTTTTTTCTGAAAACGTAGCAGCCTTAAGAGCTTTAAAACTTCCTGTAGATCAATGGGATTTCTTGTTGTTTAATATGTTACTAAATAAACTTGATTCTAAAACCAGAACCAGTTTTGAGCTTGAAAATAGTCTAAATCAAGAATTACCTACCTACAGACAATTAATTACTTTCTTAGAAAGACAATGTATAGCTTTAGAGTCTGTTCAATATACTTCTTCAGTGAGTTCTGATAAGTCAAATTTTAAATATTCTAATTATCATTCATTAAACAACAAGAGATCTACATCCAATTTTGTTACGAATCCGCTTTCACAAAAAAGCGAACCTACGTGTACTTTATGTTCTGCTTCTCATGCATTATTTAAATGTAAATTATTCTTGGCTAAAACGCCACAAGAACGATTTTCTTATGCTAAACAGCACAAAAATATGCGTCAACTGTTTAGTATCTCCCCACTCTATTAAAAATTGTGGTTCTTCTCACAGATGTAAAATCTGCAAATTTCCACATCATACAACTCTACATTTTAACAAAAATTCTTCTTCTTTCGTGCCTTCTAATGAAAATAACTTACCTAAGTCTAATTCAGACACTGTTACGGCTGTCGCACATTATTCTAATGATGATCAGTCTAATTTTACCGTCACGAATACTCACTGTATTGCAAACAATTTGTCTGTTCCGCAACATACTATTTTATTATCCACGTGTGAAATAGATATCAAGGACATTCGAGGACATTTTCAGAAAATCCGTGTACTTTTGGATACGGGCTCTATGGCAAATTTTATGTCTGAGTCGTGCGCCAGACGATTGGGTCTCCATCGTAAAAAATTCTCTATTCCAATTGAGGGTTTAAATGGAATGTCAACTTCCACCAACAGCGGTCTTGTTCAATGCGCCATCAAACCCTGTGGTCAATTGGATCCGGTTTTTTCTTTTGAAGCTATTATCATGCCCAAAGTTTGTTCTAATCAACCAAAAATTCACATTAATATTTCCGAAATGGAACATATTCGAAATTTGAAGCTTGCAGACAGTAGGTTTTATATACCAGGACCAATAGACATGCTTATTGGTGCTGAATTGGTACCTTTATTTTTAAAATCAGGCCGTATTGTCGGCAATTCCGATCAACCTGTAGCTTTAGAGACTATTTTTGGTTATGTTTTACAGGGTAAAACTAGCTGTTCAGTTCCTTTCAGGAATCCTGACCCTTTCTTAAATTGTCTCGCTTCTTTGGATGATCGATATTCAGTTACGTAAATTCTGGGAGGTCGAACAAATTACTAAAATCCCTTCTTGGTCCACTGAAGACAAGAAGTGCGAGGACATATTTAAAAATTTAGTCTTCAGAGAAACTTCTGGACGGTTCTCGGTACCTTTACCTTTTCGTCAATCAGAACCAAATTTTGTTGATACTTACTCCCAAGCATATCGTCGCTTTTGTATGTTGGAACGACGTTTTTCCAAAAATTCTGAATTATCTAGAAAATATACGGATTTCATGCAAGATTATCTCGACAGTGGTCACATGTCCTTAGTGCCACAAAGTCAATACAGGTGTCCGTCTGCTTATTACATCCCACATCATGCTGTTTTTAAACAGGAGATGTCGAGCTCAAAAATAAGAGTTGTATTTGATGCTAGTCTTCGTGATATACAGGGTGTCTCTCTTAATGATACTCTTCTCGTTGGCCCAAAGCTCCAACATGATATTTCTGCTTTACTTTTAAATTTTCGATTCTTTCCTTACGTTTTTGTTTGCGACATAAAACAAATGTACAGACAAATAAATGTTCAGCCTGAATTCTGGGATTATCAACGCATTTTATGGCGTTTCTCACCTTCTGAACCTCTTCAGGAATATTTTCTACGTACTGTTGTTTACGGAGTTTCATCTTCGCCATACTTGGCCTTACGTACTCTGCAAGAGCTAGCGGTTCAAGAGGAATCTTCATTCCCTAGGGCAGCTCAAGTTCTTCGTCGCCAGTTTTATATAGATGACGGATTAATCGGTAGCCACGATTTAAAATCTGCGTTGTCACTTCAGCTTGAGCTCATTGAACTTATGAAAAAAGGAGGATTTGAATTAAGTAAATGGGCAAGTAACGATCCTGCTCTTTTAGCTCATATATCTCCTTCAAATATCCAGGAGTCTTGCAGTTTTGATAAAGATGATCCTTCTTTTATTAAAATATTAGGTTTAAAGTGGGATCCCAATTCAGACATTTTTTCCTATTATTATGTTCCCATGGAACGCCCCTGTACTAAACGCAATATTCTATCAGAGATTAGTAGAATATTTGATCCACTCGGTTTTGTTTCTCCTTGCTTGTTACTTGCAAAACGTCTTTTGCAACGTTTATGGGAATCCAAAGTTTCTTGGGATGAGTTTCCGTCCGACGATATTCTCGAAACTTGGACCAAATTCAAAGCCGAATTGCCCAAGCTTGCTGATATCAAAATATCTCGCTATGTAGGCTCTAATTCGATATCTCGAATTGAACTACATGGATTCTGCGATGCTTCGCAAGTCGGATACGCTGGTGTTATTTACTTTCGTGTAGAAGACACATTAAACAATGTCAGAACTTTCCTTATCTGCGCTAAGTGTAGGGTTGCGCCATTAAAAACTGTATCAATAGCAAGACTTGAGCTCCTTGCAGCAGTTTTACTCGCGGATCTAGTAGCATTCGTCAAGGAAAGTTATACTCATCTTGTTATTTTTGACGCCATACATACTTGGACAGATTCCATGGTCACACTTGCTTGGTTGTCTTCTTCTCCTCATAAATGGAAGACATTTGTTGCCAATCGAGTAAGTCACATTCAGGAAATTTTACCTATTTCATCTTGGCACCACGTCCCCTCCAAGCATAATCCAGCAGATTGTGCTAGTCGTGGTCAAACTCCTCAGCAACTTTTGGATACTCCCATCTGGTGGTCTGGCCCAGAATTCTTATCTAAGAATCGAGTTTTCTGGCCGACACAGCCCAATTTTTCGGGTCAATCTGGTTTAGAGATATCCAAGGAAGAAAAACAAATAGTTTTGAACGTTTCGCTTCCTTGCGATGATTTTCTTATTTTACTAGATCGATTTTCTTCATTACCTAAGATACAACGGATCATTGCATATACTCTTCGCTTTATTTCTAATTCAAGGTCAAAACCTAAAGTTAAAGGTCATTTGTCACCTTTCGAGATTGAAGCTTCCCTGCGAGTTATTATAAAACGTGTTCAACGAGATGTGTTTTCGGACATCTTAACGAAGATTTCGCAAAATAGTTTGCTACCGAAACCGTTTCGAAAGCTTGCTCCATTTGTCGATTCAGATGGATTGCTTCGAGTAGGAGATTTTCCTTTGATGTAAAACATCCTATTCTTTTACCAAAATTGCATCGAATAACAGAATTAATTATCGAACAAACTCATTGTACGAATTTTCATCCAGGATTTAAAACTTTGCACTATTTATTACTTCAACAGTTTTGGATTTTATCGCCCCGAAGTGCAATTTATAAATGTCTCTCCAAATGTATTCGATGCTTTCGATGTAAACCAAAATCATATAATCCCTACATGGCAGACTTACCAGCTCTCCGAATTTCTCAAATTAAGGCATTTTCTTCTATTTGCCTAGATTTTGCTGGGCCTTTTTCACTCTTGATGAGCAAACATCGAGGTGCTAAAACCTTTAAAGGTTACGTTTGCGTTTTTGTTTGTACTTCCACTAAGGCTATTCATTTGGAGGTTACATCAGACCTTAGTTCTGAATCATTTTTAGCGGCCTTTAGACGTTTCGTCGCCCGTCGTGGCAAATGCGTCACTATAATTAGTGACCAAGGTACAAATTTTAAGGGTGCATACAGCCAACTTCTTGTTTTGGCGCAAGGTGCTGCTCAAAAATTGTCAATTACTTGGAACTTCAATCCTCCGGGCTCTCCACATTTCAATGGATTAGCAGAGGCCGGCGTTAAGTCATTCAAGAGTCATTTTTACCGTGTCTTAGGAACTCAAATATTGTCTTATAAAGAATTCTACACATTATTAACCCAGATTGAATCTCTATTAAATTCACGTCCTTTATGCGCAATTAGTGCCGATCCAAATGACTTTCAGCCTCTTACTCCCGGTCATTTTTTGATTCAAGAGCCTTTAAGCAGTTCTATCCCTGATCCAGATCTAAGCTCTATAAATTTAAATAGGCTTAATCGTTGGCAGCTTATTCAGCGCCTCCAGGGTGATTTTTGGAAACGGTGGTCTCAAGAGTATATCCATTCTCTCCAAGAGAGGCACAAATGGACTCAGCCATCTCCTCCAATTAATGAGGGCGCTCTTGTCCTAGTTAAAAATGAGCAAAAGCCACCCCTTCGATGGGAAATGGGTAGAATACTTAAATTACATCCGGGACAAGACGGTGTGGTTCGCGTAGTTACGCTTAAAACGATCCACGGTGTTATGCAACGACCTGTGGTCAAAATTTGCCCATTACCTGGCAATTAAAATCTTATTTTTGCAATGCAACATTATTTTTATTTTTCTTTTTTCTTTAAGTTATATTAAAATTATTTTTTCATAACTGTTTTATTTTCTCTATTTTTACTAGCTTTAAAAACATTCGTTTTTGGTGGGGTGAATGTTCAGGAATCTTAGTTATTTTATTTTTGGGCAATTAAATTATTTAATTATTCCAATTAGGGACTCATGTGACATAATAATGTAGTTTAGAATTACACTTCAATTTATGTCGCCTTTATCATGAATACACTTATTTCCGATATATATATTTTTTTTATTATATTTTTTTTCTTAACTTTTTTGCTGCGCACAAGTCGCATAGCCAATCCAAGCGAATTGGTCATATATATACAATAATCTCACGCTCTAAGTAGGGTCGAGTACGGTATCGTTCTTCCGGTCGGCATCGTGGCAAAATAAGCAATTACTTTTAGAGACAATTTCTGCGAACCTTAAAGTGCGGGAAGAAACTAGGTGAATTGAGTAGCCTTGCGAACACCAGCAAGAGGGTACCCTCAGGATCAAGATTGTGCCCTATTGACCGTACGGAAAGGTAAGCGATTTGTGCAAGTTTTTCATTTCCTTTTTTTCTACCAATAAAAATACAGTCCACTACATTTTCATATTTTCCGCGTCAACGACCTTTGGTATTACGAACCGACACATGCAAGTACACTCTCCATTTGAAGTATACGGTGCATGTTAATCCATATTGCATGACGCGACTTGTGTTACCAAGGACTATAAGGAGCACTTCTTCAGTAATATATTTCTTTTGTACTGAGTCTTATCCAAGACCAACGACTTGGACACGACAGAAGCCTGATCCATCTCGTCAATTTTATAATTACGCTTTATCCCTCGCATCTAATATTTTATTCTCAGTGTAGAGGTAGCATGTTAGGTTTGTGTCACGCATATTCTAGATACTAAGTTACGCTAAGACGAAAACATCTACCTACAGTCCTAAGCCCCACAATAGAATGTGCAACAGTTTTCTATAATAGAATTTTCATCATCGCCATGCACTTTGTCAATATCAACACCAGGTCTGTAAATTAAGAAGTTTGATGACGTTTTGAATTACAAAATCTTGAAAAGCGCCTAATTCTCAAAAATTCTAACCATGAATATTAGTATTCATATAAAATTTCTTATCATTCCCTGTTACTAATTTATCCTGCATGTCAGAAGGAGCAAGTTTAACTTGACAAAACCAACTCACCTGACTTGGGTTCATTTACAGAAAAAATGTTTTTGATCTCTAAATAACCCTGAAGATTCATGGTTGAACATGGAATTTATTGTAGTTTCCATTTATGTAGAAAAAATGGGAATTTTCGCTTAAAAAAGAACTTTAACCCTGAAATGGCCTGACAACTCACGGTCAAGATCAATGTGGTGTCTCACTTCGAATCAGCCAATTTAACCGGAAACGGATTTTCATAAGGTTTTTCCCGGATCTTTCCTTTTATAAATTATCTAAGCTACTCTTGTTAGACAGAAGGGTTAAATTTTCATTACGCTATTAACAAAGAATAATAATTTTACATATATCGATAATATGTATTGCCCAGATAGCCTTACAATAAGAATTTAAATAAAATTAATTAAAAGCAATAAGGACTAAGGCATATCAGCTCTTTGTTTTATAAAAAACTATATTTAAATACTCGTATACAGCTGCTTATGCTCCTTACTCCTCAATTCTAATCATCGCTATACTCAAACATTAACAGGGACTTCAGTGTAGGTCTGGACAGATGAATAGGCTAACACCGTTTTGCCGGAGATGTATTTTCTTCTGTGGATGTTACGCGAATCTCAAATTGTTCTCAATACAGGAAAGTGTGATCTCAAGATAATATGCTGGAAAGTGTGCCACAAAGATAAAAAAGGAAAATACAAATGAAAAAAAATAAACTATCCAACATCAAAATTAAGAAAAAGAAGAAACTTGAAACGAAACAGAAAAACTGCATAATAAAATACACCACAATTTAAATGCGAAGGAACCTTCTGATACCTTGGAAGGCTAACAGTAGAAAGCATGATCTCTACTAAATCTCTAACGAACATTATACTATTGGCAGTGATTTACGTCCGGACTTACGTGCGTTATTCGTATGTCGCAATTGTCCATACTTTTATTGAAGGCGCATTCAAATCAGAAGATCTACGTAAAACATGGTACAATTAAAGGCCGTAAAAATTGGCATATAATGCAGAAAGGAATAGACAAATGTAAAACTGTAGCATTAGTATATGAAAATATTATACAGGATGGAAGTTGTAAGGAATGAATTTCAACGAGAATTACTATTACACCATCGTTCATTATCTCGAATTTCCGGCCTTCGTACAAAATCAAAGTAACTAACTATAATTTTTGATATTTCTAAAATGATTGTAGAACGATCTTGATGATTTTATCAAAAAAATTGTATAAATATTACAATATAGAAGGTAAAGAGCAGATAACGCGTTGACAATCTTTCAAGCGGGTATGAAGAAATATTTCAAAAACCAAACGTTTATAGGAAACTTTGTTTCCATTTGCGCAATCTATGTTCCCAAATACAGCTACTTTGAAAACATTTTGGCTTAGAGTGGTTGAATAAAATAATAACCAAAGTTCCAAAGACAATATTGTTAAAACAAATTTTAAGGGATATGCGAAAATTAAGAGTGTTCGTTCTTAATTTGAAGATCACTGCACTGTTCATAGGCTATTATTCGAATTAGATCATTTAGTGGACACCAAAAAGTTTGTCTGAAACGATGTCGAGTGAACCCACCGGTTATTTAAGGTACACTGTGGCTCTGACAAAAAGTTATTTCTAAAAATAAATAATAATAAAATAGTTTCTCATAAAAAATAGTTTAAAGTAATACCAATGAAGTAATTTCTACAACAGTTCAATAACATCCCAATTCTGTCTGTTAATTCTGCATATGCAGTGTTTTATAATTTAATATCAATAACACTATTTTACAGCCAATTTTTGGTCTCTAAATGCGAAAATGAAGGTGAAAACTTCCTAACGCGTAAGATTTGAAAAGTAATTTGTAATATACCGGTGCGCGATGTTGCCAAATTTACGTTTACCATGAGTTAGGGAAATTGTGCACAATCTGGTAATACCACGTGGGGGTGTCGAGGGATGACAAGTCAACCACGAAGTCTCAACCCCTAGGGTTAAAATAAGGGAAGTACCCATTTAAACCCATATAATTTCACTCTGCTCCGTAGCCAAATCTACTTATAAATGGCTCCTGTATACGAGAAGTACGCCATCGCTTTTCGAACTTACGATACCCGACGTTTATAGAAAATACCAAAAACACGGAACGGCTGTAAAAGCAGTTGGCCGGCAGTCGTATCATGAATATTGGTTTAGCACGAGTAGTGGTCAGTACTAGATAGAGGAGCAAAGTACGCGAACAAGCCAATAGTAAGAGTCTGGTATTACTGTTATCTTTGTGTTGAATAAGGTTAGTTGACGTTGATAAATGTAGTATCACATCTTTGAACCAATGTACGTGACCGTACAATAATGTCTAAAGTACAGAAACGTGGCTGTGTTAACCCCGCGGATAGTTTTTGCTACATATGTGGTCGGTTTATCCCTAACAGCAGAAAAGGACAATTAACAAAATAAGCAAAGCAGCTTATCATAAGTATTTTTGATTTATTGTTAGCGATCAAGTTTGGGACTGTGCTTCTCACATATGTTGCCAAACCTGTGCAGCAAATGTAAGTAACGGATTAAATAGCAAAAACTCTTTTATGAATTTTGCAGTTCCAATGAGTTGGCGAGAATCAACAAATCATTCTAACGACTGTTAATTTTGCATGACAGAAGTGACTGGTTTTTCAAGACAGAGCAAACATAGTATTGAATATCCGGATATTCCCTCAGCAATAAAACCGGTTTCTCATGGAGAAGGTCTGCGAGTTCCAACGCCCCCTACAAAATGTGAGGAAGATTTAGAAATATGTTGATAAGGCAGAACCCGATAATGTATCAGAAAATGACGATTTTTACTTTCCCGAAAAGCACCCCATTTAATCGGACAACCTGAATTAAATGATCTAGTTTGGGAATTCCACTTGTCCAAAGAGCATACAGAAATATTAGGGTCTAGATTATAACTATGGAATGTACTAGCCTCTGGAATCAAAGTTACAGTAATCAGCAGCTATCCTCGTTTTTTAATCTGCAGGATAAAATGTGTATTTGTGTTAATCCAAATAGTGTTAAGAACAAAATTAGGATTTGCACATAACCCGGAAGAATGACGGTTATTTATATATTCTTCTAAAATAAGTTTAAAAGCAGTTATGCTCCTTAATGGTAACAAAAGATCCTCTATTCCCCTTGTACATGCAGTTGACATGAAGGAAACATACGAAAGCATATCGCTTATTCTAAATGCAATAAGCTATCATACGAATAAGTGGCAAATATGTGGTGACCTACCACATATTTGCCACTTATTCGTATGATAGCACAGAACTATTACTAGGGCTTTCGGGTGGATTTACGAAGTATTGTTGTTTTCTTTGTCTTTGAGATAGTAGAGCAACACAGAACCATTACCAAGTAAGAGAATGACTTCCGAGAGATCTATATATTCCAGGTCAAACTATCGTAAAGAATATGTCTCTTGTTAATCCCAAAAAAGTACTGCTACCTCCTTTACACATTAAACTGGTATTGAGTAAAAATTGCGTTAAAGCATTGCATAAGGAAGGAGATGCGTTTAAATACATTAAACACATTTTTCCTAAGTTAAGTGATGCTAACGTTAAGAAAGGAATATTTGTTGAACCATGAATTAGAAAAATAGAAAGGGTCAACAGGTTTATCAAAAACTAAGTGATGTTGAATTAACTGCGTGGAATTCTTTTAAAACAATTGTTTTGGAGTTTTTAGGAAACGAAAAATTATAAAATTACGAGAAACTTGCAGAAGGAATACTTAAAAGCTACTGCAAAATGGGCTGACTAGTGTAATAAGGGAAGAATCTCAGACTTTTTATAATATATTGGTCTTGCAGATCATAATTGCCAGTCGAACTTGATCAGATAATATTTAAAATACATTGTTCAAGTTAAAACAAAAATATGAACTTTTCTGTAATTAAATTTGGTGAAAATTAATTAATTTTTTTTATTATATATTTATTTTCACCAATTCCTAACTAAAATATTAAGTAATTAAATCAATTTGATAAAAAGTGACATGTTCTGTATTGTCCATAAAATTTTATTTCTGGAATTTTTTTCTGAAATAATAAAAAGCTCATTTTAGAACTATTTATCGGCGCACACGCGAAGAAATGATAATTGATAACTATCGAAATAAGGGATTTTCTTAGATCAGAGAATTTTTATGTTTTCCCTTCCAATATTAATTTGGGAAGATAATACTATAAATTCATATTAACATAAATAAATGGCAACTTACACCCAGTAGAAGAAAATATAACAAATTAAACTCACTTAATCCGTAAATGCGATTTTCAATTAAATACCTCTATTGGAAAACAAACAAAATATTAAATAAGCTTTATGTCAGCGACAACCCCGTTGAAACAACTAAATTAATTTAATATTTCGAAACCTTTCTGCAATAATAATAACTAAAAATTAAAATTTAGTTATTCGCAGCACGGTTCGAAATTATATTATAATTCGGTAGAGAATATCGATTCTGTCAAAAGCTATACAAAACTTGTGTGATATACCAAACCGGTAGTTGTATTGGAGGAAAAGGGGCTTTAGGGATTGTCAGATTTAGTAATTGAATAATGAATTATTTATTCTTATACACAGGGTGTCAAAACAAGAAAAAACACCGATTATATTTAAGAAACCGCTTTTAGTATAAATTCAGACCAAAAAATTTTAATGAGAGTTATTAACATATATTTACATAAAAGGAATCATCTTTATGGGATCGTTTTCTACAATAGATCAAGTTTAATTAGACCGAAATTATTTTTATTACAATCCTGAGAAAACTAAATTTAATTTTGATTTATCCCATCTTACCGGATATTAGTTGTAGCTTATCTGAACTGAACTAGGTCACTTTTTATTAAGCGCTCTTAAAAATGACTTGGTATAGTTACTAATTTTTTTAATTCATGGATTTAGATTACCAAAATTAAACATTTATTTCGGAATAGTGGAAACACAAAACTTTTATTTTTTTTACGTACCTCCTATTTTCGGATCGTAGAACACAAATATAAAATTTCTTGACATTCTTACAGATTTTTTCCAAAACAAAAAGTTTCACTTTCACACCACATTTGTATTTTCCGATCACTATCTGTAAATTTTGGGTATTTCTAGTACAATTCACAAACACAACATAATGCTTAATCATTTTTTTAACATAACTAATATAAATAACGGCGTAAAAATGTAAATTTTTCATAAAAATTAAGAAAAACTGTCGTCTTGTCGTATGGTCTTATTTATATGCATCTCAAGGATTTAGACAGAAACATGTGATTTATATCCGGTATTGTCACGTTAACGTGGATTTTAAATTTCATTACGATGAAAAACTTTGTGGTTCAATTGTGGTCATTCCAGTATTGTAGCAATAAATGTGGATAAACGTGTAGAATGTCAAAGATAAACACATCTTTCGGCAAGCTACATTGGTTTAAAAACCAAGATCAAACGTGAGCTCACCTGAACTAGACCAAACTAGATTTCGCAAAACAAGCGATTTCGAGTAAGTTTCCTTCTTGCACCCAATTTTAAAGCCTTTAACTGTAATTAGTTTATATTTGGTATCCGATTCTGTTTGACTGGTTTTAAACCTAACTACATTTTGTCCAACTGAGTCAACAATACTTTGTAATAATTTTTTTCACGCTCATTAAAAAATATTGCTGTCCAGCAAAGACCACTGGGAAGCGAAACACTCTCTGCCGAGATGGGAGTTGAAAAAAGCTCTACAAGATATTCTAAGGGATTGTCACGGTTAGTACTGGTTAGTTCACAAGACGGGTGAGGCAGGTACTACGAACCAACTTAAATGGTAAAAATCTCTTTAATGCCCTTAACACTTATGCGCGCTCTGTTGTTGATTGTTGATTGTATGTCACAGCAGGCCAGCGTTGAGAGGCCCTTACACTATATTCTTCAGATTTATTGTGTTGCCTGCTATATCACTAGAGACACCTCAGTTCAGAAGGACTAGTAGAACATCAGGGACAATTTAGTAGCCAAGATCATCAATCAAGAGTTAGCAGAGAACTTAAAACTTTTGCAACCAGAGAAAATGCCATACTACGAATACAGTTCGACCCTCTTCTAAAAAATGACGAATTCATACTTTTCAGGTATCGAACTATGCTTATGGACTAGAAATTTGCTCATAACAAATCAAGCCTTATTTTGGTAGATCAAACATCTACGCGAGCAACACTAATTGAAGTAGCCATTTCTAAAAATAATCTAAGGGATAAACAGAGTAAGAATACCGTCAAATACTGAGACATGAGGGTACAAATAAGCAGATATAACATCCAGACGATCTCCATAATTCTATCAACAACTAGCATAATACGATAAAGTTTTCTACATCAAAAGTTTGGGCCTTAATGAACACCCTTATAAGGTTATGTAAAAGACAGTTCTACTTAGGACTTCTCGGGTCCGGAAATTTATCTAATGAATGAATAATCCCTGGAGGGAATATAAAAGACATTTGGCTAAGTAAAGTTAATAATTGTTCTTATTACCGAAGAAAATATTATATATAAATTAGGATGGAAAAAATATATCGGACAAAATAGAATTAGCATGTATCTGGGCAGTAGCAAGAAACGTTTTCACGCTCATCCATAAGTTATAATTTTAATATGAAGAAATCTAAATCAGTAGAGTTAATTGATTCAAATACACACAATAAAAGTACTAATACTTAAATACATATAATTTGCACGAGTATAATTAAAACTATTAAATATGTTCAGCCCAAAAAATAATATTCAGAAAATATATAACAACCTGACCAAATACAAGCAGTTGGCATTCATAACCCTAAATGTTATAAAGAGTGAATCGAGCACTTGCAACAAACCAAACGTAGGCGGTGTTCGTAGGAAGATGCCGGAGATGTACATATAATATGGTTAGGGAAAAAATAAATAATTTAAGAGAAAGATCGAGCATGGCCTGTTATGAATTAACTAGCATATAGTAAAAATCTGAAAAATCTCATAATTTATCGATTAATAGATTTTATTAATCTTTGTCCATGGTAATATATTAGCAAATGTCTTAAAATTTACTATATATATATATTTCGATCTATAAAAATGAAGATTCTTAGGAAGATTAAACAAACTACCGCTTAATCTCATTATTATCTGCTTTTTCTAAGATTGAGGAATCTTTGATGAAGGACCAGATTAGCACCTATTTTGAAAATAATAACCTGTTTACCTAAAGCCAACATCGCTATATAAATAGAAAGTGCACTATCTTGTCTATAGACGATTTTATGTCACTGGAGTTCTAGAGAAAGGTTACTTTATTTTACTATACTTTGCCTCATATTTTGATTTGACATTGTGCCTCATTTGAAATTTTTTTGCGTAAGCCTCAAGTTTGCAATTTTAACCCTAAAAACGTATCTTACCATAGGGTTATCTCTGAAAGACCAGACTATAAAGCACGGTGTGCTTCAGGGTTCAGTTCCAGGCTCACTAATGTTCTTAATTTATGCCGATGATCTACCAAATTACTGAAGATAATAATAAACCGATTCTTGTTGCTGATGATCTAACCACAACTATCATTAGTTTGATATAATGCGTGTGCCTCTCAATGACTCTGTTGCGTTTTTTGGGGGGTATTTAGATCGCAATTTGACTTGATCTGAATATGTAAAATCTCCAAGGTTATTTATCTTATTAGAAGCTTCACCGGAAATTTGTCCAGAAGAATGACAATGTTGGCAAATTTTGGTTCTTCTGCTTCTGCAGTTCCAATCTAAGGTTATATAACACATAAAATTAAGACCTTTAAACTATACGGATTGGGATACCGTGACTTTTATCGCTCCTATTGCTTGGCTCTGGGAATACCCCCTGTTCATGTACTTTGCAATGTCTAACGTATCCTTTCTAGACCACTAAAAATTTTTAACTTATCGGGATACTCATTATTATCCAATAAACAAAGATAATAATAATAATGTTCCAGAACATCACAGACTTGGAAGAACTCGCAGCATACTAACTACTGCTGTGTAATATTTTATAATGATTTACCAGTGCAGGTTAGAGAACTATGATGGCAATGATCTAAAGTTTTATTGTTAATACTTTCTTTAAATTTTAAATTCTAATTATGGAAATTGACTAAAGTATTACTTTCTTACTTTTGAGATTGTTCGAGTTGGTTATAATTTCCACAAGGAGATTTCTAACTATTTTACTTTATTATTACCTGTTAAACTGGAAGTTGACATTTTTTAGGTATGGAATAAAATATTTTTGTTAGCATAGCTTAAATTATATTACCTTCAGTTTAGGTGTATACATTCTGCCCTTCTTGCTTCAAGTTTTCGTCCTATAGCTAGTACTTGGAAAACGCAGTTTTCATCATTTTTCCCGATTTTTTTTTATGATTTTTACCTGACACAATTCTCTCGTTTGATTAAATAATTAACATGGGGGAGTAAGGTACAATTCACTCCCGCATTGTTTCTCCGTCAACACACTAAGCCTCTTACCTTATTTAAATATTACATCAATTTCCAATATAGATTCAAATAAATCATTGAAATACATACAGGCTTTTTTACTATACAACTTTTACTTCCGTTGATATTTCATATCTTTATACAACCAAATATATTTCCTCCCCAATGCGGCGAACAGCATTTTTTATTTATGTAACGGTTTTAGAGATAGCATTTTAGAATTTTTATATGCTCAAGAGCTGTCAAGCGACCAGCGTTCGAGGGGCATAAGTTATTGCTCTATATTAACTTTTTTCGTATTGAAAAAATTTCGTTACTAACATTTTTTAAGGAAACGGAAAGATTCTGTTCACAATAATTTTTTATGGCAATTTTTACATTGTTGCTATGTTTTTCAACTTTGGTATGTACATTTTCCGACTTAAAAGAAATTTACTCAAAAGAATCTACGCAAATAAGGTCAAAAGATATATTGCATCGAGAATTTCAAAGATGATATAATATGAAGGTAGCCGCTTGTAATTCGGAAACTGGTAATATTGGAGTTACTAAAAGCCATCTGACATATCCATTATAAAGTTTCATGTCTTAGAAGGTACATAGAATGTTTTGACATTGACAGATGTTATTTGTGTAATTTACAGTAACCTCAAAATTTCATCTTGGCCAAAAAATGGAAATAACTGCACGCCATTTATCTCAATAGCTGTGCGTATTGATGAACTTAATTATTTTTATGGTGATGAAATACCTACCAAATCATTATAAATCGCTGGTTTAGCGAGTTCAATCATAACTGACATTCGCTCACCAGTGAAGTTACGTGAAGACCTTCCAAAATCGGTTGAAATGCAAGACAACATTAATACTGTGTCTAACCTGATAATGATATATTGCATGAACATTTGGCTGTGAATAAGATATGTTCACGTTGGAGCTTTCCTAATTTGGCAACTACTCAAAAACGACTTGTATCGGTGCTTCAAAAAATATTTATAGGATCATGATAGATGATCAGTCTTAGATCTATGCGTATAACCCCGAAAGTAAACAGCAGTCAATCGTCTGTGTCTTTCATGATGAGGGGAAATCAACAAAAGTCACTAACGCAAGAAACTTTTCAAAGGAAAAACTGGACATGTCTCAATCGTACCTTTAGAGAATCGTAGAACGATTTGTAATGGTACACATTGCAATCTTGACATGAAGAACAAACTGTCTAGTCCATGATTTTCTACACTAGAAGAGGCGATTGATGCATTCGAAAATAATTATTAGGGATATCATTTTCAATATTATATAATTGTGTTGGTTTCTAATTTCCGAAATATAAAAGGCTAATTTCGTACTTTTTTATATCTGTCATAAATGTCATATAATCCCCAAACAAGTCTATAAGTTTTTCACAAATTCTTGTAACATACTGCTTGTCCAGGAAAATGTGGGAAATCTCCCGGATATGAAAAAATACCTGAAAGGAATACTACAAATTTGTATAAAGTTTTTTAGTATAGGCCTCCTCTTCGGAAATATAGGCTCCCAATGATCTACAATGAACTCAAGTTTTTTACAACTAATCATTGAACCACCAAGTGTATTTCTTTTTTTTTTAATGGGATGTATACCAAGTAAGACCCCTAATTACTATCCAAGAAAGTGTTGCGAATTACTTACAGCTGCAGGGACGGATTAGCTGTGACACTCATGATCCCATTTTTTTTACGACCTGTATGCTAAGAATCTTGGACAACGTTTTTTACATACCTTTAACTATTGACTAAAAATGAAGTACTCATCATTCATGTAGCTAATCTTAACCGTTTTCAAAAAAACGTCATTTTATTTACATCATGTATTTGACGTATTTCGATAAAAGATACATCTTTGTTTCTATCAAATGTTCAACCTTTAACCTTACGTTGGTTTGAAGGTTGTAGACAAATTAATTTCATCACAAAATCCAAAAATCAGTAAATTAATATCCAAGTAAAGAATTAATGTGTCAGCGATGTGTAAGTTGACAAGTTCTAAGATGCAGAATATTTATTTCTTTCGTACCTAGCAACGTTTCCAAAAATATTTTGTTCTTGGTGCCGATAAAATAAAACGCACATTTTTTATGAACCTAGGTCGACCTGCAAGTTACAAAATCAGACGTTTTTACTAAAGAGTAAAATCTAATTTTGTATCGAATTTTCTTTATCATAAGGTTAAAGATTGACTAAAATGTGGTCGGACTTGCATTGTCTTTATTTTTATTTATTTTTATTTTTACCAAGTTTCGATTAAGTTGTATCTCTAATGGTTATCAAGTATAAACTGAATGTTTTGTCTTAATACTACGAGCTTATATAGGGACTGTGTCCATTGAAGCACAAAGTTTCGCTTCACTGTACACACATCAAAGATTTGATGTTACAAAGTAGTGGTTGCCAAAGAATAGATATCCCAACACTCGGTTTACTGAAGATTCCATTATTGTTTTTATTGTATGCTGCTTCTATAATTTTTCTTTTTTTTATATTGGGTTCCATATATATTGCCGCAGCCTCAGACCATTTTATATGGTGTTGTTTCTCTTAGGAGTGTTCTACAATACCTGATCTCGACGTTTCCCCTTAGTTCAAAGTATTCTTGAAGATAAGTTTATGATGGTTTTTCTTGAAGTTGTTTCAGGTAGAGTCGGTTGTTGATGTGATTTTAGTTTCTCTAGTAAATTTCAATGTTTCCTCGCCATATTTTCTTTCAATTTATTGAATATATTATCTTTTATTTATATATATATATATATATATATATATATATATATATATATATATATATATATGGAATGGTTTGATACTCATGCCATAGAAACGGCAACAGTAAAACCGAAAGTCTGGTTGAGATATGTCGATGATACTTTCATCGTATGGAAGGGCAATGATCAAGAACTTAATGATTTCCTGAAATATCTAAATACCATTGGACCTACAATTAAGTTTACCATGGAAAAAGAGGTAAATGATCAATTGCCGTTCCTAGATGTCATGGTGAACCATTAAAACTTCAGTATACAGAAAGCCAACACATACTGAACAATATCTTAATCATAGGTCTAATCATTCTGTTGTAATAAAACGAGGAATTATACGCAACCTCTATAATCGCGCTATATCTATATGCAATAATGCCAAATTATTGGAAAAAGAGGTAGCAAATATTAAATCCGATTTACAACAGAATAGTTATCCTTTAAAACTAATTGACGATGTTATAAATAATTGTAGAACAACTAATACTGGACAACAAGAAACACATTCCTTCTTCACAAGTCCGTACATTAAGGGAACGTCGGAGAAAATAAGACGAATTGCCAGCCGTTATAATATAAAAACCGCCTTTAAATCAGGAAATACACTTAGATCTCATTTAAAAAAAAAAACAAAACCGAAAACTACCGATAAGAAAGAATGTGTTTACAAAGTTCCATGTGAGTGAAATGTATATTGGAGAAACCAAACGACCACTAGAAGTTAGAATTAAGGAACATAAAACTCATACACAAAAAGGTGAAACGTCGAGATCAGGTATTGCAGAACACTCCTGGGATAAACAACAATATAAAATGGTCTGAGGCTGCGGCAATATATATGGACCCCAACATGAGAAAAAGAAAATTTATAGAAGCAGCATACATTAAAAACAATAATGGAATATTCAGTAAACCGAGTGTTGAGATACCTATTCTTTGGCAACCACTACTTTGTAACATCAAATCTTTGAGGTGTGTACAGTGAAGCGAAACTTTGCGCCTCAATGGACATAGTCCTTATATAAGCTCGTAGTCTTAACACAAAACATTCAGTTTATACTTGATAACGATTAGAGATACAACCTAATCGAAACGTCGTAAAAATAAAAATAAAGACAATAATGCAAGTCCAACCACATTTTAGTCAATCTTTAACCTTTTGATAAAGAAAATTCGATCCAAAATTAGATTTTACTCTTTAGTAAAAACGTCTGATTTTGTAACTTGCAGGTCGACCTAGGTTCATAAAAAATGTGCGTTTTATTTTATCAGCACCAAGAACAAAATATTTTTGGAAACGGTGCTAGGTACGAAAGAAATAAATATTCTGCATCTTAGAACTTGTCAACTTACACATCGCTGACACATTAATTCTTTACTTGGATATTAATTTACTGATTTTTGGATTTTGTGATGAAATTAATTGTGAAATAACTCGAAATATGGAATACACTTTTATTGAGTATGCAGATATGCATCTGATGTATACTATAGATATCTTAATCGTACTCTTCCAGATCAGAAAAAATTTCAACGAGTTGACCAACGTCTAAGGGATAATGGTGGGCGATTCCATTTATTAAGGGAATAAATGTCTATAATATATATAATAAATAAATGTCTTCATAATTTTAGAAAATTTTGGGAAAGAAGTACTGATGCTGGTCGGGGAAGAACAATACGTACGCCGCAACTCGAGGAAAATATTTTAAATCGTGTAGACCATCGAGCACTAGAAAATTATCAGCGCCGTATAATACGTCGAAAACAATAGTACATGAAGCGGTCCAAGAACAGCTGTTATATTCATATCATTTGAAAAAAATGCGTGAACTGGTTCCTGAAGATTTTCCCCGTAGAATGCAGTTTACAAACTGGCTATTGGATCAGCAATGAAATAATGTATACTTCATTAGCACTATTCTCTTCACGGATGAAGCAAGGTTTACCAAAAATGGTGCAATAAATTTATACAACTCACATGAATGGACTGATGAAAATCATCATGTAACTATTGTTTCGCATCAACATGTACTAAATACACCATGGGGCACTACCTGATTTCAGCATTGCTGTATGGGAGCACCTGAATAACGTCTATCCAAACCGTTGGATAGGTAGAGAAGGACCTATTGCTTGACCTATTCGATCTCCCGACCTAAATTCGTTTGATTTTACCTCTGGAGACACTCAAAATCTTGCTGAGTTCTACTCCGGTCAATAATAGTGAGAAACTTCTACGAAGAATCACGTTTCATGGTGATGAAATAAGGAACAATGCTGAGTTAATGTGGCGGATACGCCACTCTTCAATTCATCATGCCCGCGAGTGTATCAGACTTCACGGAGTCTATGGTGAACCCTCTTACAAAGTTTTTAACTAAGTAGTTAGTTTAACTTTTTATGGAAACTATGGCAACAGGGGTAAATTCACCTTTTTCATATTCTACCCGACAGAAGTTAGGGGACCGACAGTGTAAATAAAATAACGTTTTTTCGAAAACGTTTAGAATTAGCGACATGAATGAAGTATTTAATTTTTAGTCAATAGTTGAAGTTATGCCTAAAATTCTTACCATACAGGGCGTGAAAAATATGGGATTATGAGTGTCACAGCTAATGCGTCCCTGCAGCTGTGAGTAATTCGCAACACTTTCTTGGATAGTAATTTAAAGGGTCTTACCTGGTATACATTATATAAAAAAATTGAAATGTACCTTGTAGTTTAATATTTGTGTGTAAAAAACGATTCCATTGCAGCTCTTTGGGAGCCCATATCTCCGAAGAAGTTTATACGAATATGTAGTATTCCTTTCACGTGTTTTTTTTCATATCCGGGAGATTTCCCATATTTTCCCGGATACCCTGTATAAATATAAACTAACAAAAGGAGGGCGGGGTGGATTAGAGCAGTAAAATTACTATTTTTTTTTATTTGCTCTGGTGTGACTTTTCAAAGGATACCTAAGATATTTTTACAACTCGTGTGTAGAAAATTATTAGAATTTTAACCGAGAATAGAGTCGTTCTATTGTAATTAACCGAGGTAGTGTGCAATAATATAGCTTTCCTCAAAAAAGAAACAAACAATGTTAAAAGAGCTCTAAAACAGAATATTTATTCTTCGATATTTTTTATAAAGAAAAATTCTGAACCTATTGAGCAATAAGAATGCATTATCTTCTCCTGTTTTCAAATATGAAGTGAAACTTTAAAAAATTAAACATTTTTCAAACGAGGCGTAAAATTGTTCAAAACATATATCCTTATTTATGAGTGTAGGTGTGAAAAGATCAATTTAATAAATTATTTCACAAAGACTTGTATATTTTATTTTTTCAAGTTAATTTCCTTTATTTCATGGTGAGTAGTATGAATAAACTTCCTTAAAAATTACAGCTTCACTACCTTCCCCATCTAATTTCTAAAAAACTTTTGATATTTAACTTACTTTAGTATTTATACCTGAAGATAAAAAATAAGGAAAAACCTTTTCTTTTGGAAATAATTGTCTAATAAAAATATCTGACCTAAAAAATGATAAACGACTAAAATGAAAATTAATTTTTACCCCTTACAAAAAAACAAAATCTTAAATTTAAAAGTGACTTCGCCCAATACTTAAACTGAATATCTTAGATAATTTCTAAATAGAATTTCCTCTTTGTGAATATAATACATCAGCGATAAGTATTAAATAAAAATTTATTAGAAATTGGTATGGTCAGAATATATTCCAAGGGTAATAAATGCCATTTTAATAATGATATATATATTTTTTAATAGTATAGACCTTTTATAGGGATCAACAATTATGTAATTTATTTCCTCCAATGAAAAAATCAATTGTTTTTTTATATGTAGTATGCTTTCAGACAGAGAAAAGGAAATAATATATACGAACAGTTTATTTCCAACAAATGCCATTTTGGTTCTCTCTTCTTACGCTTTCGACCACCTCATGATCTTGTCCGTGGAGCTGTATCGAACCGAGAGCAACATTTACAGGAACAAATGCTCTATGAAAATAAAGTCCAAGGTATATCGATAGGATGTTAAAAACCTACCACTTGTCGACTTCGATGTCGTACTGAAAAATATCGCGAGTCGAACGACTTCTATAAATCACCGGAGTGTTGATTTTTAAAAAATCAGAATTTCAGTAAGAAATTAAGAAATCTATCTGCCGTATTTAAATGGTTGCTTATATGTATCATGCTTTCAGGCAGAGAAAAGGAAAGAATATATATATATATATATATATATATATATATATATATATATATATATATATATACAATATTAGTTCATTCTATCATAGACTTTATATTAAAACAAAAAAATTTCTCAAAGACAATCCTAATATTGATTTGATCAATTCTGATAAAGATAATGTGACAGTCATCATGAGTAGAGAGCAATACTTTCAATTGTCTGATGATTTAATTATCAATAGTACTTCTTATGTTCAACTTTGTGATGATCCCACATTGTCCGTGCAGAGAAAAAGCAATGAACTCATAAAGCAATTAGCTAACATTAACCAAATAGATATTATTACCAAAAAGAAACTGACATGTTACAAAGGTGTATCCCCTAAGTTCTACGCATTACCCAAAATCCATAAACCTACACTATTTGTCAGACCATTGCATCTATTGATTCTCCTACGGAGCTTATTGCTTCCTATATCACAGAAATCTTAACTGAAGCTTATGACTATAATAACGAATATTTTATAAAAGATTCTTTTCAAGTTAACACTTTATTTAACAAAATGGTTTTACCTAATAGTTATGTCATAGCTAGTTTGGATGTGGTGTCCCTTTTTAGCAACATTTATTTAGATGCATGCCTAAGAGCCATCCACAAAAACTGGAACCGTATAATAAACCATTGCAACATTGATGAGGAATCCTTTATCGAAGTAATTACCTTTCGATTCAATAATACATATTTCTCTTTTGATGGCAAATTTTACAAACAAACTTTTGGCACGCCTATGGGAGCATCCATCTCCTCTATCTTAGCTGCATATGTGATGGATGACCTGCTGGACACGGTTCTCCCAGTTCTCTCATTTAACCTACATTTTATAAAAAAATATGTTGATGATATAATACTTTCCCTTTTAGAGGATGGTATCCAGGACATAATTGAAACCATTAATAGTTATGACCCTTACATACAATTCACTATAGAAAAGGAAGATGAGAATCACTCAGTACCCTTTTTAGATACTAAACTGATACGTTCCCCTGACACCACAATCTTAATCAACTGGTACAGAAAACCATGTAGTTCAGGTAGATTCCTGAATTACAATTCGTACCACAAACAGTCAATAAAAATGAATCTAATTAAACAAATGAAAAACAGGGTCCTAAAAATCTCTGATACATCCTTCCATAATAAAAACTTAAATATCATCTTAAAGCTTTTCACAAACAATTCCTGCTGTTTAGCACGTCGTCATTACTGACAGAAACGATTATTGGTGATACAACAATTCATACTATTAACATGAATGATAACATAAATGTATCTAACAATGATCACCAATCTATAGCAGAAGAAGTTCGAACAAACACGGTTAAATTCACTTGGTTGCCATATATTAGGGAGAAAACACCCAAACTTTCCAGAATTTTAACAAGGATTGATAATATCAAAATTGCTAATTAATCTATACTTACAATAAGCTCTGTGCATTTAAAACTAAAAGACAAAACATCAATTGGTTTTCAATCCAAGGTTGTTTACAGCATTCCTTGTGCGGATTGTGACAAAGTGTATATCGGTCAAACTTCACAATCACTTAAAAATAGAATTACATTACACCGAAGTGATTGTATACAACATCCTGAAAGATGTGCACTTGCTGAACATGCTAAGAATCACTTACACAATATAGATTAGCGGTCAGTGAGGATACTTTCAACTCAGTCAATCATTGCTTTTTTTAGAGATGGCCTTTATCTCACAAGAACCGAATAGCTTAAATAAAAAAATTGATATTAAACATTTGAGTAAAATTTATTCTTATCTCTTAATTTTGGATAACTCTTTATCTAGCTCTACAAATATTACCAACAAGAATGATCATAGTTTTCCTTAGATATTAACAGTTTAATAATTCAGTATGGCTGACCAAACATTGCATAATTGCCTTTAATTGCAATTTCAACCTACAAAATTCATTAATACGATCTTAATAGTGGACAGCCCTGCTGAATCCTAATATAAAGGTAATTTTTTCATATTTTTTGAATAAAATTTTTATTTTTTCTATCCTAATAACTTCAGCATGACTGGTCATTTATTGTATGATTAACCTTAAATGCGGTTCATCCGAACTAAACTTAATATTAGTTGGATAAGGTTGGCAGCCCTACTGACAGCTGACAAATTTCCTAACCTCATAATTTTCAAACTCATTTTACAGTTACATGTGACTCGGGGAGGAACAAAATGGTTAATACTGTTTTAAAAAATTTGTATTTTAATTTAAATTTTAAAATTTAATTTGATGTAACAATTTGTGTGAATTGGTCTGTGACCGTAGTTTTTTAGTCTCTTTTACCAATGTACTTTGTCATAAAACCATTTAACATCTTAATGAACATCCTCAAATAAAGATGTAAGTTATCAATACTATTAGGGAAAATTTATCTTACTAATTTCCCTTTTTTTGTAATTTTTGTAGTCCCCTGAAGATGAAAATGATAATAAAGATTTTCGAAAGCTTGGATTAACTTTAAAGAGTACTCTTTCACTTGCTGCACACCCCAATATTAACTAGTTAATCCTAACTAGTCAGCAACGACTACCCTTTCTATATATATATATATATATATATATATATATATATATATATATATATATATATATATATATATACATACTACGCCGGTGATTCATAGATGTCGTTCGACTTCAGTCTGACATCGAAGTAGGCAGGTTGCAAATTTTTAACATCTTACATACATCCGTTGGAATTTATGTTTCATATAGCATTTGTTTCCTGCGAATGTTATTCTCGGTTCGATACAGCTCCAATGGCGAGACCTTGAAGGGGTCAAAAGGCGTATGGAGAGAGAACCAAAGTGATATTTGCCAGAAATAAACTGTTCGTGTATATTCTTTCCTTTTCTCTGCCTGAAAGCATAATACATGTAAACAACCATTTAAATACGGCAGATAGATCTCTATATTTCTTAGTGAAATTTTGATTTTTTTTAAATTCGCACTACGTAATAGATGTCGTTCGACTGGCGATATTTTTCAGTGTGACATCGAAGTCAGCAGGGGACAGATTTTTAACATCCTACCGATATACCTTGAAATTTATATTTCATATAACATTTGTTTCCTATGTGTCTTGCTCTCGGTTCGATACAGCTCCACTGACGAGACCATGAGGTGATCGAAACACATATGGAGAGAGGACCAGAGTGGTCCTTATAGGAAATGAACTGTTTGTATTTATTCTTTCATTGTCTCTGCCTGAATGCATAATACATATAAACAACCATTTAAATACCAAAAATTTTTTTGAAAAAGTCAATGTTAAATCACTCTTTTTTTATAAATTTACATGTATATTATATTAGATATGCTTTATTTCGGCCCGTGACCGTTAGTTATTTAAAATATTGAAAATACTTATCATAATTCAAAAAAATTCTAAAAATGATTTGTCATTTCGCAATCTTTAGCACTGTTTTAGATTATTGGTCTCTAACAGTTAAAGCTTGAAAATATGTATATACATTTGTAATCACTTTTTTTCCTTTGTATACTTAATTTAACCCCTTATCCCCAAAATAGATAATTTCATAGTTTAACGTTGATCAGTATCCGAACCCACTAGAATAACCACACAAAATAAACTTAATTGGAAATTAGCTATGCATGTATTCAAATAAGGCAATTAATAATTTCCTTACCCAAATAGACCGCCTATTAATCTGAAATTAGGCCAATAGAGTACCCACATAACTTATTATGGATCTTATCTGACCAACATGGCTTACCAAACCTGTTACCCTAATAATTCCTTTGAAGGGCCTACGTGACGTTTAACTTCCTGTATCATGTTTTACAAGGATGAAAAGATAAATCTGGTATATTGCCAAACGAAACTCGAAACACATACTAGCTACTACAGTCTATTAAGCTACAGTTTTATATAAACAAAAATTAAGTTATAGATACCAAACTTTACTTAATCACTAATAATTCTTATTATATTGAGCAGGAATGTGGGGTGAAAAATTGCTTTACTGAAACCTTATACATATACGATGATATAGGGTTAATAAAACCTGCAAAATAATGTAGTAAGGATATCCGATAATAAAAACTATTTAAAACAAAACTTAAGACAACCTAAAAATACATAAAGAAGAAATAAATTTAATTTGTTTTATACATCAATTAATTTATTAATTAATTAACTTATTTACTTGGCACCTCGCAGGAAATATTTGCATAGCTTTCAATTTGTGTTCCAATTCTTTATACCCTAAAAGTGTCTTGCAGTGGCTAGCACGCATTTTCTATAAATTTTAAATTTGGCACTTATAAAAATGTGCTTCATAAACAAGTAAAGTCGTTAGTTTAGTTTTTGCTTATAAATGTTATTTTTAGGAAGTCAGCTTTTTTTCATTTACGATTTTATTACTTTTAATATAGTTCTAAGTTGTCAAATGTGTTAAAGCCATTTAAAAGAGAGTGAAGACGAGAAGAAAGTTCTCTGAGAAAAGAAGATAGCTAGAAGTAGGTGCAGAGGCGCAATACAGTTCCCCTAAAATTTTTTTCCTGATTTTTGAATTTTTAACTTGGTTACAATAAATCTATCATGAAAATATTCTTACCTAGCTAACTTAGGAGTATTAAGAGTATTCTCAACAACAGACTAAAGATCATATCCAAATATTTCACATCTATCAAAAGTTATGAGCTACAAAGTGTTTATCAATATTTTTTTTTTAGTTTTTAACCTCACATCGCATTAATCTGTCGTGGAAATGTATCACTAATATTTTTTCAGTTCAGTTCAATTCTCTTGTTTGAAATAGTCTCCATAAACATAATATTTCAAGTATAATACTCAAAATATATAAGGTCTAAAAGGTTCTGTTAATGGGTAGCTGGGGGTCATTTCTGAAGTAATTTGCTGTGTAGAATCCGAATTTAATTGCGCCTATACAAAACATAAAATATTTCAGGGAAACAAAATTATCTCAATTCGCTCTGCAAATGCTAAATAACACAAGTCTTGTCGTATTAACGGAGTACGAGTGTTTTTTTAATTTACTGAGTTTTTGTTATTTTTTTTCTAAGAGTCTCTTTCAACTACCTTTCGCGATTTTTAACTATTTTTTAATTTTAACGGGACGTCAACGCACCTCGCCATTATTCGGTATTTTTCTACTGATCTCCGAGAATATGAACCGATTTACTCATCTACTGGGTTTATTAGATTAATTTTTTATCCCTCAGGAAACTTGGAAGTTCGTTACCGTCAGGATTAATTTTCGCATTTTCATTATTTGTGTGAAACCTAAGTTTTAACACAAATCAGAGGTTGTTAGTGAAGTCCCTCCAAATCTCCCACTAGAATGAAAACTCTAGCTGTTTTACCTTTCTTCTCGCTCACCAGGATAGAAGGAGAATGAGTGAAGCTTAGAGTTAATGAAGATTAATTAAGTTTTTTATTGGTAACACTTCTAGGGAATGAGTTATTTAGGAAAAGGTTATCAAGAAACACTCATCCTAGACTCTAAGTTAATTTTTTATTCACTTTTTTTTTAGTTCTATTTTCTACAAGTCAAATTCGGGATTATTTTACTCTCCACTGTCACGTTCGGGTTTTATTTGTCAAGGCCGGTATACATAACTTTATAGCCAACACGAAGTTGACTATTAGTCGCAATGTCAATATCAGATTTTCTCCACTTGGTCACGTTCCAGATCCGAGGCGATTTCTGTTTAAAATCCATTACGTACTGACATATATATATATATATATATATATATATATATATATATATATATATATATATATATATATGAAGTGAAATGCAAACAGTAAATGCAAACTGCGTTCCAACCATATCCTTTCCGTGTTAAAGGTTGCACGGTTTGAACAAATTGCTAAGGAACACAATTTATCCCATTCCACCACCATCGAGATGATGGCCTACCTGTACCACCATACCGAGAAGAAAATCAAAACTTACCCTCCCCGCCACAGTGATACGACAGAGGTACATGTTTCGTCTCTACTAGACTCATCAGGGTAGCGACATTCATCTGGCTGTGCAAAGGACAGATCGGAAGGAATCATGCAAATACTGAACGTGGCTTCGCCGACCTCCCGCCGGATGGCGTATATATGTTTATGCGGCTTTCACGGATTCTTCCGTGTGAGACGTAAAAGCAGTGGATATATCCACACAGGGGCGGATCCAGCATCACTCTTTGGGGGAGCGGTGATATCACAAAAAACAAGTTGCCGCCGGGGGGGGGGGGGGTGAAGACAGCAGCAACATGCCCATTTCAAGTGTAAAAGACAGGGCCGGGTTTATTTTTTTGAATTTGAAGCTCTTGGAGAGGGGCGGGGGCGATCACATGAAAAACAAGTTACCGACAGGGGAAGAAGATGCGAGCAACATACCCATTCCTAGGATAAGAGGCAGAATCGGGTAGATTTTCCTGAATTCAAAGCTCTTGGGGGGTGGGGGCTATCAAAAGAAAAACAAGTTATTAACAGGTGGGGGGAGTGCCAGCAGCATACACTTTCCTAATATAAAATTCAGAATCGGTTCTATTTTCCTGAACTCAAAGCTGTTGAGAAGGGGAGGGGCGATCGCAAGCATACACATTCCTATACCCTATTCAAGAACTAGAGAGAGTAATAAAACTGTTACCGAAACCTCCAACGTACCTGCTCCAGTGCCGCAGGTAACTGAGGACTGCCGTAAATCTAATTATATTTGATTATATCTAAATATTATAAGCTTTTATAAATTTACTGCAACAATAAAATTTCTGATAGATCAATCTAATTTCTATCAGTGAGCAAAGTACACTTTACAGTGTATCCTTAGTGATTTATATTGTTTGTGCTTGTTTTTATATATTATTTGAGATTAGTGAGATACCCAAAAGATATGGCTTCCACATCTATATTTATTCCACAATCGTTAAACCAGGACATTTTTACCTCAACGAAAAACTTATTACGATGAATGTTTATGCTGCCATAAAATATATAAAATATCAATATCTAGATAAAAATGTTAAAAGCTCTGTTGAGATGTGTTCCAACATGATAGGAGTTGGAAAACCTACTATGTCCGGAAGGAAAAAAAAACGACTGGAATTGTTAGTACTCCCAAGCTACATTCGACCACAGGCAAACGAAAAACCTCGTTGGAAGAAGAGATGTAAACTGCAATAAAAAGAGTTGTTGACACATTTTATTATGAGAAGCAGATCTCAATCATCGACAAAATTCTAACTAAAATCAATGAGGATCGGGATTTACCTGAAATTAAAAGAACTGAGCTCTGGAAATTGCTCAGAGAACTTAATTTTTGCTGGGAAAAACCAGATAGGAAAACTGTTTTTATAGATCATCCGGAAAATGTCCGTTGGAAAAAGAAATATCTCTCTCAAGTAAAAGGTAGAGTTGCTAGAAATAACACAACTTAAAAAATTAGTAATTTAACTGAACTTTTGAAAGATTTTTTTGAATAAAGTTACTGCAGAAAATTGGGAAAAATCCATATGTTAAAAGAATAAAACAAAATGTGAAAACTCGATCTCATGATCGATGAGATAGAGAAACCAATTATAATTAATTTGAGTGAAGATAGTTTCACCGACTTTGATTATGAATTAGATACGTACTGTTTACCAGCGTAAACACACTTTATTATTTAAATTTTCTGTAACATATAAAAATTAATTACATTTGAAACCATTTTTAGTGTTTAATTGTCGTTCTGAAGATGGTTTAAGAAATATGTAAACTGAAACGTCAAATGTCTAAAAAATGTTTTTAATTAATAATAAAATGACCGACAGCCCCAAAAAAAAAAGTATATTATATGGACAAATTTATTTTTTTATGTATGTTTAACTTCTTGTATTTTTGACAATGAGTATTTTGCAAGTATTTAAATTATAACTTAGAATTTTTCGAGTGAAAAACACTATGTTTTAGTCTAAATGTGCCTAAAACGATTTCTACGCCAAAATTAAAAATAATAAAAATACAGTTGTAATTTGTGTTAAATATGTTAATATTATCTATATTTTCTAATGTATGTGAATTATTAAGAAATCATATGAAATAAAATATTATTATAAAAACTTTTTATTTTAAGTTTATTACCGAAATAACATTCTATGCCATAAATACTTAGTGATAAAATAAACCTTTTTCCGACGTCTATGACAAGGATTAAAATCCTTTTTAACACTTCGCACATCCAAATATCTGTTGTTATCCAATCCAAATAGTCTATTATTATAGACCAGTATTTTTGATTATAAAATTTCTAACCCATTCCAATGAAAAATATATGTGTCTAACAGATTTTGCTAAAGACATCGGACTAAAGAACACAGGTAGTTAGCGAAGAAAAAAAAGGTTAAAAAATGATTTATTACTCTCTCTAGTTCTTGAATAAACTATAGTATAAGAGGCAAAATCCGGTCTATTTTCCTGAACTCAAAGCTCTTGGGGGGGGGGGGGGGGCGATCGCCCCCCCTCCCTTGGATCCGCGCCTGTATCCACATGTCGTTGTAGTGCTGAAATCACATTCAGCAAACGTACAACTATATGCAATTCCGTCTATAAATGAAGTAAAATGCGAACAGTAAATGCAAACTGCGTTCTAACCATATCCTTTCCGTGTTAGAGGTTGCACAGTTTGAACAAATTGCTAAGGAACACAATTTATCCCATTTCACCACCATCGAGATGATGGCCTACCTGTACCATCATACCGAGAAGAAAGTCAAAACTTATCCTCCCCGCCAAAGTGATACGGCAGAGGTACATGTTTCGTCTCTACTAGACTCATCAGGGTACCGACACTCACCTGGCTGTGCAAAGGACAGCCAAGTAGCAATAGTATGATATTTTATCCCCCTTAGACAAGCATAAGTTGTAGTTTCGATATCTCCATTTAATGAAATCTACAATAAAAATTTACAATTGAAAAATAATAACATTGAACAAAGATTGCCTCAACGCCGTAATTTATCTCTCATATCAGCAAGGATTTCATTTCAAAAATCCTTAAACTGCATTTTTTACGTGGCTGGACTCCAACGCATTTTCACCCTTTTAGTGGCCTTATTATAGTTTCCAAAAAAACCTTTGAGTTATAAAGTTTTAGCACAAGCTTTTGAAGTCCTACTTTCATAAAAAAGGAAAATAATAAAAAACAATATCAAATATTTTTTACAATAGCATATGAAAAACATGACCTCAATATATTTTAATCGTATAATTACAAGTAAGAAGCTGATATTTTGACAATATTTTATAAATAAATCCCTTGAAATGGAAGGTCTCTACAAATTTTTTGCACTGATCACCCTTATTTAAAATAAAATTAACAACAAACATGGATTTGTTTGGAAGTGTTCGAAGCTCTCTCACCGCCTGACATCCAACTTAGGTAGTCAATTTCATAAGAATATTTTTTGACATTTCCTTTCCTTAGCGCTTTAACGACAATGATATACTTACGAATTACTACAAATTCAACAAAGATGCAAGATTCTTTCTAGGGCATTATTAATTTTTTATTTTTTATAGAATTCTAATATAAAGAAATTATTTCAATTTAAAATCTAACTTTCTTGTTCAGGATTTAAAATATAAATGATTTCATTAATAAAATAAGTTTCCATTCTTCATTCCGCTAAAGCCTCTGCATCAAAAATCTCCAATTCAACTTCCTGTATAATAACATATTACTCCGATTATCAGCCGATAGTCGAATGCCTTTTTCTGCAGATAAAAGGAGAGCACCAGTCAACTATTTCAGATTACCCCAGTTACACTTTATGATTAGATCATTGGCCGAAGCGGGAAAAATAATTTCATTATTTTACATCTCTTTTGAGTTTTACCCGATAGACTTGAGAAGTAAACACGTGTTCGTTGTAATTTACAGTATTGACAAAAAAGGCATATATAAAATATAATGAAAATTAAATATACTTTTTTCCCATACAGAATGTAAAATGAAGATTTCCGACCATAATCCACAGTAACATGTTCATATGCATATAGGCCCACGTCTACAGCATACATACTATATTGTATAATTTTAATTATTTATTTCATTAAATTGTGTAAGTTTTCATTAATTTATCAAAAAATTCTCTCCTACTTATGCTCCTTTTTGCTAGACAAAGAAATTGACTAAAGTAAATGTTTCAAAAACCTAATTTTGCATCATATTATTTTGCGAGTATTTCTCTTCCGACAGAATCCGTCACTAGACTCAGTTATTAAAATCCGATCTCTACTGATTAGAACGCAATATTAGAAAAAGAAATTGATTAAACTATATGTTTCAAAAACCGAATTTTCATCATATTTTATTGCGAGTATTTCTCTTCCGACAGAATCCGTCACTGGAATCAGTTATTGAATCCGATCTTTACTGATCACCGTGTACTAAACTGATATTTGAGTGGTCAAAACTACCTACTCATGAAACTCTGTAGTGCTGAATTACGCTCGAAACGTCAAATCTCTTCACTCCGTTCCTGAGTTAGTGAATTGGTCAATTAGTTACAAAAAAAGGTTTACGTATGGACTCTGCAAATCATATAGATAGTTGTATCCTTCGCGAATTGAAATTCATAAAGAAAGAATTGATGTTTCCAAGAATTAGTTCTTTTTATTCACTTAACAGATGCATTTGTTTTGTATGAAAAGTATTTTGAGTTTCTAAAATCAAAATTTTTATGTTTAGAAATTTTCGTTCAGTAAGGTATATATATTTCGTATGATGACTACGTGTAACTAAAATTAATTAAATTATTTGTTACCACAATATTGTAAATTTTAACAGAATTAATTCTATTTTTACGCTTGATGGAGCGTAGGGGATGTATGTATTTAGGATGTAACCATGTTTGTTTCTTTCCTATAAATATTTAAATCATTTTACGAATTTTGATTTAACTGGCTTAGCGGAGAGTTCCATTTTCTTTTTGAATCTAATAACTTTAAACTTTTGCAACCCTTTTTTAACTAGACAACAACGTATTAATTAGGTGTTTTCATATTTTTCCCAGCATATCTAATGGTCACTGTAAAATGATGGTTATTGTTAATTATCAAGAAACGTATAAGTAAAGAATATATCATTCGTTTGTCGCAGAAAACCTCTTTCGCTTTTATTTAAATAAAGTTATCTTAAAATGTTAATAGGACAGCTCTTTCACTACGTTGGTCAAATGAGAAGAAAAGTCGTTATTGGTGTGAAATTATTTTCCGAAATTTCGATCCAAATTTCACATAGCGACTCCAAAGATTCACTTTACGAATTAAAATTATTAAATCCAATAAAAAATTGGTCGGCTAGATCTTCCCTAACAAGCAACCGGTGATCGTAGCTTGAAATATTCAGTTTTCAACTGATATATATTATATGATGACTTGTTTCTGAAACAATCTATCATCAATTCTGAACCATTTAGAGTTATATCAATATTCAATTCAATTTACACTGTTACTAAAAATGTGAAAACTGACTGACGTACAGTTGAGAATAAAAACGTTTTTATATCAATTCCACCCTAGAGCATTCAATTTGTCATTAATCTACGTGATTTTTTAAAATCAAACTGATAGGATTTTGCATCTATCCCACCAATCCGATTTTTGAAGGAAACTCTAATTTTTTTGCTGCTAAAACTCCTGTACTCCTGAAAGTGACACAAATGGATCCTCATTTCGCACTGTAGTGTGCACTAAAAACTCATGAATATTTTACTATACGACACTGTTCCGCTTTCTTTAATATAATTTAAAGATCTAACATCCCAAGATGATCATGAAAAAAGCAGTAAGTACCTTTAAAAATGAAAGAAATTCATAAAATTTTCAAATAACTTATTATTAGCTATCAATGAAAAAATTTTATCATTTGTAAACTTTAAACATGCCTGAATTTGTAAATCTGGTATATATTATATTAAGAAAAACTTAATCCATTTTTGTTATAATGTAAACTTACTAACCGTATTAAAATATCCTTAATAGTTCATAAATTTCCAACAAACAAAATTTCTATTTTTACTTCGCCCATCAGACAAAAAATGATGATTGATTATTTCAATAATGTGAATAACATAGGAGAGTGCTGTTATTTTACTTTAAGTGCAAAAGAGAATACCTAGTAAAAAAAATGAAGAGAATAAAGAAGGTGTCAAAAAGGATTGATGTATTCCTTGAGATAACGCGATGCTCCACAGGCTTTCATGAATTTATTTAAAATAACAAGCCCGTTTTTGTACTCTTGACTCCCTCGATATTATCTCAATCATTTTTGAGGATGCTCCACTTTATCTTAGTTGATGCCTCTCCTAAATATTATAAAAATTGATATTTTTTCTTTAAGTAGATGAAAAGAACTGCCTGCGAAAATGAATAAAAAATGGCATATGAATTATCGGATATTTATTATATTTACATATTAGTTCACAATATATTGTATGTCTTATCTTAACTTTTGAACCTGACATCATATCTTAAAATTAAGGGAGCAATTAATAAAAATTTCAAAAGTCAATTGCAGAAAATGAAAATTTTATAAGCAATTTATTTGCTGAAATAAGAAATAAAGTAACTTTTTCTGTGCCGGTAAAGAAGGCTTGTCTTTCTGTGTAGATGAGAATTTGAGGTGGCACCTGCATCAACAAACCTCGCAACGAAAATTTTTTAATGTCAATCTTGCTAGCGAAACAGTTAATTACATTTATTTGTCGAGGGATTTATTTCACACGATCACAATGAAATTCAATATATTCTTGGGATTCTAAGAATCCACGTGAAGTTGAATTGGTATAACATTTGAGGAAGATATAAATAAGGAATATTTTTTGAGAAATTTCTAACAGATTATTTCAATTATACCAGGCAATGTCAAAATTTTTTTTTATTTTGTAAATCTACGTAGAATTAAAGTTTACCTTTTTTTAGTATTGGCATTAGCTAATTAGCCACAGCTAGGCAGAAAGTAAAATCTAAAAAACAACATTAGATTACTCTTAAATACAGTAACACGCGACCTAAAAAAATATACACCGAAAGGTAAAATTAGGAATATGTAATTATAGATTTGAATCAATCTTATGTAGATAAAACATAATTATATTATGTAGTTTTAAATCTTGTAGCGTTAAGAGGCTAAAGACTCTTTGCTTTATAATATTAAACGAAATTTTGAAAAACTATATTTAATTTTTTTTTAATTTTCTGCACTGAAGAATTATATGGTCCAAATCCTATCTCAAATGAAAGATATCGCGGTTATCTGAAAGTTGTATATTATTTTCTTGTAAATGTGCAGGATAAGAAGCATGACCGAATGTAAAAAGAATAATAGTTATACAATATGGCATCTTGAGACTGTTAACCATGTTGACTTAATGGTGGCTGAAGATTCATATTACAGGCTAAAAATTAGTTTAGCTTTATATATTTACAAGCAAAAACGTGTTTCCATATAGGACATATAAAGCATTGAGATTTTTAGATATGTAAAAAATTTTGTCTCTTATTCTGAATAAATTACGGGAAAGCATAGATCCAGGGTCGGTCTTACACCCTTAGCCGCCCACGTAAAAACTGAAATTTTCATCTGTACCTAAATAATAAATCAGTAATATAAAAATAAAAGCAGGAAACATATTCAAATAAGTTTACCTATTGAAATTACAATATACTTTTAATTGTTGCGATAAATAAATACATGCTTTATTCCTGTCATTAATTACACTTATCCCTTTTAACTATGAACTTCACTTTCTTTCTACTTAAATCCCAAATATTGCCATACACCTTTTTCTTCGCCGTCCAGCTTGTCGCATCAATTTATAAATATCTTGGAGAATTCTAGATATTTCTACAAATTTTCAATTATTACTACAGTGGCTAGTGACCAGTGTATTTAGCTTTTTCAGAATTTAAACATGATTAATAAGAATAACAAATCGAAAATTCTCAAATTCTCCTTCCGCTACTGAATGCGTTGTTCGTTCCGCATGCGGGAGGATACACCTTTTTAACTACATATGGTTTATTTACGTAAATCTTCTGTTAGATTTAGCTCACTTATTTTACATTGGATTCTTTAATTTGGTCCTCCAAATATCATCTTATTTCCTGCTAGAAATTTCCAATGCTTTGACAAGACAGAGATTTATAGACATGTTTGTGGATCTCGAAATTTTCGTCAGACTACTAACGATCTCATTGCTGAATCATATAACTAAGAGGATCCAGTCCTAATGATATCATATTCCATTAAAATAGCACAATAAATCAGTGTTTTTTTACGTATAAACCTCAAAAGAGTGACCTAGAAAGTTTTAAACTGACCAAAAAACGAATTAAGCTTGTGATGGTATTAATAATCGATCATACCACCTTAAATAAACACCTGCGCTAATAGGCCTATACAAGGACGAATTCTTATGCATACGATGAAATAACGAGGACTAGCTCACTGATAACTAAACAACTCTCAGGAAGTAATTTACATAAGTCAACTAATAAAAAGATTTCCTATCTTCGTAAGTGTTGCATATATATATATATATATATATATATATATATATATATATATATATATATATATATATATAAACACTGAAATATTTTATTCTCTGATTTTGGTCTTGTCTAATGGGTAGTCTATTACTTACTAAATAATTAGCATTACCAGGCCAGATAGAATAAATTTTCAGCAAAAAAAAATATATTTTTGACCTCAGTTAAATTTCGATACAGAATATATATTAAATATATCTTAATTTGCACTTAAATATAGGTAAAAATTGCATTGCAAAATGTTCTTGAAATTTTTTAGAGTCACCTTCTTTATAAGTTTCCTAGCATTAGTTACAAGTCTGTTTATCAAAATTAAACATTGAACATGCCTATTGTGAGATCATTACATTTACTATTTTCCTAAAAACAGATAATTAATTTTATAATTTCATTGCTTGTTGTAACTGTAGTTCTGAATCTATTTTTAGAACGATAAAAACTTTACAAAGAGACATTTTATTTATTCGTTTTGTACGTTAAAACAGATTGCAAATAATCGTCAAAAAGAAAAACTGAAGCGGAAAATTTGAGTCAACGATCAAAAGAAACTTGAATATTTCAATAGAAGAGAATCCAAACACTACTTTTTTGTATTTTCAATTCAAAAGGCAGGTCGTTTTTGAACTGAAATTTATCAGAAATTTTTTGAAGGTATATAATGATGAAATATTTTGTGTTTAAATTTTCGTATAGAAAAATTACTAAATATAGGCCTAAAAACTAACAATTTCGATTTAGTAGTAAATACTCTATCCATTAAAAATAAAATACACTGTATAAATGAAAACTATATTAACTGACCAACAAATTGGCTTTGATAAAAGCTGAGTTAAAATTAGTTAGGTGAAACTCAGTAATAATAATCATCACTCCTAAATATCATGCTTTCCCAGGGTTTCTTTTTTTTAGAGCAGTAATAACTACACAATTCATTGGCGATTTGTAGGGTAGTGCCATGATGCCATGGCACTACTAAATTTTTTCTAAAAACTTATTTTTACTATTGTTATTTTAAACTCTTCAAAATACTTTTCCTTTCGCCATATTAATAATTTGTACGTCTGGCAATAGAGCAAAATGGTGGATTTTCTATAATCGGCAACATGGGATTGTGCCATTTATTTATACAGCACAGTGGAAGGACGAATATTTAACAGGCTTAAATATCAGCAAGAAAGAGAGAACTATGTACTAATATTTTGTGTATGCAGCTATGACGAAATTAATGCTAGACGCTAAATGGCAGTGAGAAGTAAGTAGTTTTAATTCAACGTAGTCAAATTAAACACACACGTCGGTGTGTGTTTAATTTGACTACGAACAAAATTAGTTTTTTTAAAAGAATCCTGTAGTGCGCCCTTTTAAAGTAAAAACTGGTAGATTTAAAAATTGAAAAACAAATGTAAATGAAGTCTGGCTGTCGCAAATTTAATAAAAATATGTAGTTATGACAAAATAGTTGGCTGCGCGGGTGTAAGGAAATACATAAACTGTTTGGTTTCATATGTGTGTTGTTTGAAGATGACAAAACTTGGTCTCAGATAGGAACATGTTTATATTAGGCAAGATGATTAAACTGAAAATCATTCTTCCAGGGTATACAAAACGACTCTCATCTTCAGCGTCTGGAATTTTATTAACAATTAATAGCAAAAAATCGGCTTTCTACATCTGGATCTGGAAAATAAGAAGATGTTAGGGTTCCACAGCAATTAGGTTTAATCAGACCTGTTGTTCATTCTGCTATTGGGGTCTTCTTGACTCAGTCCTTTACCCAACCTACAGAACTAAAGTATACGACGACGTTGCGAAGCAGCATTGTCTTTGTGTCGGCAAGAGTGAGCCAATACTCACCTAACATTGGACCTCATTTTAGTGAAAGAGCGGGACAATTACATAGAGTATGTTCTACATTCCCGTATTCTATTTTATGACCTCGACATACGGGAATGTCGCATACTTTCAAATTATATTTTATAAGTGTTTCTTAGCTGTGTGTCCTGTAAGAATCCCTAAGACTAATCGCAGTTTTCTTCTGGACATTGCCAGTTATCTTACGGGTTATTTAATAACTGCCTGAAGATTTTACAGTTTATGGTTTTGTTGATTTAGTGACAGCTGCTAATGGTTCTGGCCCCATCATCTTCATCTCAGCTACCTATTCGGCTTACTAACCAACAGCGTGATTTTAATCGGAAGATTCGTCTCCTTTGTCCTAGCTCAAAGTAATCACATTTTTAGTTGCTAGTAAGGAAAAAGCCTCAAATTTCCATTGATAATTTCGTTTGGTATTATGGTAATGTCATTGAACTCTGTTGGAATTACATTGATATATTTATCTATTACCCAAATAATATTCATGATAGGGGATTTAGAATAACTTTCACATCCTGGTCCTTCCTTTCTTTTGACTCATTTGTGTAGATGTTAACATTATTTGCCACATCTTTTCCTGAGAGTTGCATACTGTAGAATTTGTTGAAGACAAATCTTGGTTTAACAGAATTCGTCTTTATCTGAAGGAGTGCAATTGTCTCCAACATGGATCTTCACAAGCGACATCGTGTCGTCCTAGATCCCACACTGCGTTACATTCTTTAAATACACCTAGTTTCCTTTTCTTATGAAAATGACCATCTTCGTTTTGTTGGGTTAATGGAGTTGTTATAACACCACATTTCTCTTATTCTTGGTGCCGTCTAAATTCTTTCACAAACAATACTCTCGAATTTTCCTATTTGCAGCATGGTGTAGTGATGTTCATTGTTAGGGTTGCAGATTAGACTAATCAATTAGTATATTCCAAAGCAGAGGAAATAGTGCCCCTCTCTATGGGAAGCCCCTTCTTACCTTTCTTCAAATTTTTACATCGTTTACATTAATTTATAGAACTCTTTTTGAAAATATTTTATAAATCCAGCCGTTGGAAATTCTGTGAACGTTCTTATTGCTCAACGACTCAAATATTTTGAAAAAAGTAGGTTTGTTAAAAGCATCTTCTATATCTATAATTATGCCAGGAATATACTTTTTGTTATCCACTGATGTTTCAATGCGAAATGTCACTAAATGGTACCTGTGGTGTACTCATGTTGGTTTAAATGTAATGATATATTGATAACCACTTCATCTTTAATATACCAATCTCAGTTTCTCCAACGTTTTTGAAACGAACGATGTGAGGCGTATTGATCTAAGTATAGAGTATCTGTATTATTGGTTTAGATAGAAATACAACGCTTACCTCTCTCCATATTTCAGAAATGTATTTTAGGACCAAAGATGACCTAGACATCCCTCCCAGATGGGATAAAAATATTTTCATACCTTACTACAATAGAGCTGGATATGCCCCGTCAGGTACTAATGATTTAAAAAGATAAACTTGAAGTTTTCCACCAAACTTTATCCTCATTACAATTCGATCTTCTATTGAAAGATTGTATGTCTTATCTGTTTATTTAACCAATTTTTTACATTTAAATCCATTTAAAAATGTACTATTACAACGCTGTAACCTTTAAAACGATTTTCTTGTGTGTCAAAATCCGTCAAAAGAGAAATAGTGTAGAAGTCCTGAGAAAGGAAATAAAATTTCTCGAAAGCTAGACTAACAAAAAAGAGTTTTTCTGGCCAACCATCCTTTTGACTGCAGCCCCACAAAAGTGCCTTAAACCTCTCGGTTTAATTGGCTTTTTCTTAACTAGTCCAGTCATGAGCCTACCTCCTTTTTAAATATATATATATATATATATATATATATATATATATATATATATATATATATATATATATATATAGAGAGAGAGAGAGAGAGAGAGAGAGAGAGAGACAGAGAGTTTTTTTTCTGTTGCATCATAGTTTATTAAGATTAAAAGCTGAAATTTGGACTGATCTCTGAAAATTTTAAACTAAAAAATATAATATGATTTTTTGTAATAGCAGTAAAACCGTTTAAATATTAGGTCGGTCAAAGTGAGAGCCGTTTTGTACCCCATGGAAAAATGATTCTCTAATATTCCTGGGTTATATATGAGAAGTAATAAGAACTCTTACCTTAACTATAAGTAAGAGAATTGCCATTTAATATGATTTATAATCTTATATTTTGTTTGACGCATTGGCACTACCTGTCCAAATAACCTAAAGATAAATAATTACTTTCTCATAGGTTATGGTGTGGCTAGCATACATATTGAAAATATTGTTTAAAAACTTTCGAATTTTGAAACTGACGAAAACTTATCTCTTTTTTTATATTGATATACATATATATATATATATATATATATATATATATATATATATATGTATATATATATATATATATATATATACATATATATATATATATATATATATATATATATATATATATATATATATATATATATATACAGCTTCTCTGGTGATACGAGTTCTCTAGTACTTTACGGATGCGATCTCAAGATTTATAGTGTGTCCTGTCTCCTAATGACGATGAGATAAATTTGATATGGTTTCCTTATTCTTTATGCTATATTTATATTCTTGGACTCTATTAGAGATTATTCTGTTTATTTGGCCAATGTATTTTTTTTTCACAGTCTCTACATAAGATGCTGTACACTTCCTGTTTTTCCAGTGGTTTTTTGTCTTTGGGATTGCTCAATAATTTGTGTATTACTGTTTGTGGTTTATAAATTATATATATGTCATGCTTCCTTAGAATTCTTCCAATTACGTCTGTTACACCTCTTATGGTTGGTTTTTGGTTTGGATTTCTCATATATTCTTCTGTATTCTCTACTATTGCATTTCTGTTATGTTTTATAGCCTTTTTGATATTGTGTTCTTTGTAGTTATTTTGTTTTAGACCTGCTATGATGTTGTTGAGTTCTTCTGGGCGGTTTCAGGTTCCAGAATTTGTTTCGGGGGGGGGGGGATCACAAGTGGCAAATGGGCAAAAAATTTTATCCAGGATGTTCTTCGGGGGGGAGGGGGCACAAGGGGCTACATATAACAATAACTGTAAGAAATAAATTTGCAATATTAATATAAAGGTTTATTAGTATGAAAAGGATAGAAAAATTACGTTTAATAAATACATGTTTCCTTTTTAACCGTCTCTGGGCTGGGGGTGTGGATGTGTGGGTTTTCTGTAGACCGTAAAATTGATGGTTAGTTCGTCTATTCGAGTGATTAGAAGGTCAAGGAATGATAGTTGCTTGTTAACTTCGACCTCCAATGTAAACTATATGCGGTGATGAATACTGTTTAATTCCTCTTAAAATGTGTCTAGGTTCGATCTTTCTTGTGGCTATATGATAAAGATGTTATCTACGTAACGTTGCCAGAGGGGTGATTTTATTTTGGTTTTTCTTAGGGTTTCTGTTTCGAAATATTTCATAAAAAGGTTTGCAATCACTGGCGGTGACCAAGATCCCATAGGAGAGGGATATTTTTGTAGCATATATCAAATAGATTATATTCCAAACATATTTTGTACATGCTAGGTGGCTCAAAAAACTGTAGTAAATGACGCTCAATTTTTGAAATGAAATACTTACAATAATAATTGATTACGACAATTTAAATTATTTTTGAGATAAAATTTTATGAATTTAAATTTTGCTGTTACGAAAAAAAAATTATGTTCATCAGAAAAAAAACTAAATCCGAACCTTTTTAGCAAAAAGTCTAAAACCGTGGTAAAACTATATTATACAACAAGAATACTATCATCCCAGTGTAATTTTACGTATCCTGTAAATTACTAAATGTATTTAATTGTATGGAGTGATAAACTAATGCAAAATCAAATTTGCTCAATTTTTTTCTAGATGGATCACCCTGTTTATTACTAGACCTATTAAATGGCAATTTTTAAGACTAAACAATATAGTACTAATTTACTTATGTATGTAATCCATTGGATTAGAATAGAGTACACGAACTTTCCCTCGAAGGTACTGCATAACTTTAAATATAAGTAATTGAAAATCAGGAATGAAACTATATTTTATTTTTCTTAGTTTCATGTCATTGATATGCTCGGTAGCTAAAATTAAGGAAATTTATTAAAATAAGTAGGATCTGAGAAAAGTTTTGGCAATAAAAATAATAGAAAAAAAGAAGAAAGGAACTTAAAGAAAGACCAAAGAAAATCTTAAATAATAGTTATGCTGGTATTCTGACAAATATGGAAGAACATGACAAGAAGTTAGAAAAGTGGCAAAAAATAAAATGGAGAGGCTCAAATTTGTAGAAATCATTAAATAATGAAGACGTTCAGACACTACGGGTATAAGAGACTTAGATTGTAATGAACGAATGATATCAATAATGGGCTTTTGGCATGATTTTAAACCTTTCTATTACATTTAGGCTGAGGCTTATTCAAAGTACATATGAGGTTTTGAGGAGACATTAACAGATACCAAAAATGTGATGACACATTCACGAGTTGGATTTTAAAAGCAATTTCAATTTCGTTTAACACATCATGGCTAGTTTAATCGGGTTTTGAAATTTTGCGGTTCCGTACAAATTCCTGTATTTCGGTTGTTATTGAGGCAAGAAAAAATATTGTCTGTACCAAATTGAAAATCTTTCTAATATTTATTTTTTAGAAAAATGGCCTCCGGGATTAGTATCTACAAAGAAAACTATTAGACGAATAATATTATTGTGCACTAAACAGATCTAAGTACTAAATATATTCGTTCAGAATAAAAATATTCCACTACCAAATTTATGTTACATCTAAAAAAGTATAAAAGATAGTAGTAGAAGAACACTGTAATAACAACAGATTATATACAAAAATCTATAAAGATATCTTAATTATGTTTCTTCAATCACAACCGAAATACAGCAACATGTCCCAAATAGAAAAATTTTAAAAACGCCGTGTACATCAAATACAAAACAAATATGCCAGGATCTGTTTCTGAAATTCAAATTATCTTTAAAATCGAGCTATGGTGTGCATAAACACATTTTCAGTATCTCCTAAAGTTTCGCTAAAACTCCTATTGCTTCGAAAAAGCACCACTTTGCACTATTTAAAAATCTTATTTTAAAGCAATTAGGCAACTTTAAGTTCTTTTATTTTTATTCGTTTAAAAGATGATTTTGCTTTGGGGTTCTTGACATGTCACTACCTTTAAACTTATTTATGAATTTTGTATACGTATTTTAGATATTTATAACGCTGACAAATTCCTAAATGCCAATAACCGAAGTGCTTGTATACCTAATATTTCAAATTTTTTTTACGAGGCCGTTAATTAAAGACCAGGAAAATTTAATTCATGAACCGATAAACAGCAACTTTTTACACAATGTGACACTTTATATTTTTATATGAACATAATTTGATGGTTCAAAGAATTTAGCTATGGTTTTTTAACTTTTGTGTCTCTTTTTATATTTTCCTTTTCTCATGTTTCTATATTTCGACTAAAATTATGCTTTTATAAAAAACCTAGAGAAACAATCACTGAAAAATCACATGAACCTACTGAACAATCAAATTGCACACGCTACGAACTCTAAAATTGCTAGTGATATAGCAAACCTATGTTTATGCTTTCGCACTGTGGAAGCTCCACAACATTACAGACTTCTGATTCCGCTCAACATGTGGAGCCTTGGGGAACCACTTTGCGTTTTAAAAGTAGAAAATAGACTACCCCAAAGAAATAAAATTGCGCCACAACTGTAGAGACAGCGAAAAGATTATTTAAACCAACAACCTAGGATCCTGCAATGGAAAAAAGCAGTTAATAAAAAGATCAAAAATCTTCCGAAACGCTGACATAATCTATTAAAAGTGTTAGAACAAGAAAACTACAAAAAATATTGGATCGAGTACAATATCACTCGCAATATGATCCCATAAACAGCAATACTCAGCAATGTTTCGACACACTAAAACAGAAACGTATGACTCCAGCACAGTTAAAGAGATATAAAGCTACAGCTACAACCGAAAACGAGACAATGCACTTTTTGAGCGAATTGAAAGAATTTTTATCGGAAAAAGAAAACAGATAATAGATATCCGAATAAAGAACAAATAGAAAAGTTCTAGAGTTCTCAACTAGCTGTAACCACCCACTGCAACTTCAACGATAACTGCATCAATGAAGAACATCAAGTCTGCCAGGGTTAGAGACCAAACCCTTCATCGCCGAGGAAATCATAAATATCGTCAAACGACTTCAAAATTGGGAAGCCTCGGGTCCTTATTATGTCTAGATCTACTGGTTTAAAAAGTTCTGAAGTACGCACCAACGACCGACTATTCTGATGTTTTACTTAATTCACAGAAAATTACAGGAATCATGATCTATTTCCAAAATATCAGCATAATACACAAGATCCAGCCAAATATCGGTCAATTATCTGCATTCCCTCTCTATACAAGATCACACCCTGCTTAATATAACATATCCATGCACACTAAAATAACGTCATTACAATTCAACAAGAAGTATATGCCATAGACACAATAGATTGCAAGGATAACTTATTATCGATTTTGAGAACATCTCATGCCAATTTAGAACTAAGATCCAAATGAAAAAGTCTTCCAACAGCAATATCGAGACAGATACAATCTCAATACGAAGGTGAATGTTTTGAAAAGATTCATTAAATCCATCATGATTCTGCTTTGCCATGAACCCACTATTACGCCACTTAAATTCCACCAGATGATTATTAAGAACAATTGTAGAGAGGTTGTAAAACTAAATCATCTTCTGTAAATGGATGATATTAAATTGAAAGGTGCTACTAGGAATGAGCTACAACAAATGTTCATTACAACCGAAGCATTTGTGATACAGAACAGTCAAACCATTGCGGCAATGGAGGCAGAACAGATCTATAAATACTTCGGCATGGAACATGCACAAAGAACTAACCAACGAACAATGAAGGCCGAATTAACAAACAAGTTCTTAAGGCCGTAAAGTAGGTACTGTGTGTACCTAAACAGTAAACAAGTATTCAAGGCACTCAGTACCTATGCGTACGCTGCAGAGTTATTCTTTTGGAGTTGTGAAATGGAGCAGGATGGACATTAAATGTCTGCAGAGGAAGGTCACAACACTCCTGACAAAGGCACACAAATATCATCTACGTAATGCTTCTGAGCGGGTAATGTTACCACGATAACACAGAGAAAGAGTATGGTGGATATTTATAAGCAAATGCATTAAGGAACATATGCTCATATTTTCATAGGCTGGTAGGCCGGCCAATATACGAGGCAGACGATTCAACACTGCTGCAGTTGAGGGACCTTACATCGCCAACCAGATCAAAAAAAGCTTCAAGCGTGGCTACAAAAGCCCCTCTGTGGACGACACACAAATGTGGTTAATAATGAAAATATCGTTTTAGGTCAAACTACTGTTTGACGTCAAGGCAAATGTTTCCTGAAACCGAAAGCTATCCAAGTTTCCAAAACAAAAAAAAATCACTTTCTGGCGTGTTTTCCGAATAATTGTTTTCAATTTTGCCACTTTCGCTAAAACCTAGTTGCACATATTGAAAGAGCATATTTTTATAAAACTGTAGACAACATTGTGTTAAATTATAACAGAAGACACTAAAAATCGAGCAGAGAAAGAACAATAAATAAATATCGGCCATGATGACAAGCAAATGCAATGTTGCTGGATGTTACAAACAACCAATAAATTACACTTGTTTTAAAGTTATTTCAGTAATTCATTCTTTTTATTTTTGTCTTGTTTTCTCTCAGCTATTTCCACAAACATAAAAAGATATTTTATTTTTTATTTGAAGGAAGGTAAAACTCTTTTATGTATTTAAAATGTGCAGGGAACATATATTTAAATCTAATTAACAAACCAAAAAGTTTTCGTCAGTACCAATTACCTTGTTGCAATAATTGAATGATGGCGATTTTGATCACAAAAAAAAATAAATTTCAGATTTCGAAAATTCGTTTTCTTTTAAGCAACTGGAACAGTGAAATTCACATAAAAAATTTTTGAACGTTATATCGTTGGTTCTTAAATTAAGAAACTTTTTTTTCATTACGCCAAATCCGTATCTCTTGCGATTACCGACATTTCTTTGCCGGCCCTCCTTATCTTGAAGACCTTATGTAGAAGGCGTGAACTTGGGTAATATTTTTTGTTTTAAAACTGAACTTAGTTACCCCTCATAGTTTTTCTTTCTTTATCGTAACAGAATCATTTAGCCTTAAGCTATCTCTCACTAATTTTTACTCAAAAAAACTTTTCTATGCACGTACCTCCTCCCATAGAACGTCTGTGCATTAAAAAGTACTGTAACAGGAAATTTTGATTCAAAAGATCGGTTGTTTATTGGAAGGTTCTAAGTATCTCCCTGTATCCTATTATCATAATTAGAGTAATATATTCTGGATCTGTTGGCTGAACCACAGAATTTTGTGTCGATAAGTTTACTAGTTTACTCGATAATAGAAAGACTAATGACACAGATCAATACCTAATGTTAGGGAAAAGTCGGATAGATTACCAAAAATTTTCTAAATAAATATCTGCTAATCAGGAAAACTGAAATTTTTAATTATAGTCTGCGAGGGGCAAAAAAAATTATTATTTTTTAGCCGCTTAATTTCATTTCGTTTCTTTAGGAAAGTGTTTTCTAAGAACAAAATGAAAAGGCAGACCGCGCCGCTGCGTCGTTGTTAATAACAATATCGTTATTAATGAAAGAAAAGATGAAAAATTTAAATTATTTATAGCCGATTGATATTAATGCAGGGCACTGTTTATGATTGTATAAATATAAAAAAATATCGTCAGACCTATTATCGATGTCACCTTAATCGTCAGACCGATATGTAGCGGCGTAAAATAACGAATTTTTCATATTATTTTTAGCCGTCTGAAATTGATATATGTTATAGAAAATAAATAAACATGCACAAAAATAATCGTCAGATTACACAGTTTTGTCGCAAAAGTCGTCAGAGTGGGATAGGAAAGCGGCGGCCGCACGCTAGCAGAAACCTCGATGCGCAATATTTATCTACGACTGACGACTTATGTAGCTATTCTAGAGGTATGATGATTATTTTTACGCATTTTCATCTATTTTCAATAAAGCTGGGAATTGCCAATAAGTCTGACTTGCAACAATATGCAATTCTCCAAAAGTTTGTATGTAAAATGTATGGATTTGGAAGAACAAGTAACATTAATGCAGCTAGAGTAGAAGCTTTCATGATGGTATACAAAATTAAGGATAATGGAAATACTTTGCAAACGCCAAGTAACTCGCTAAATTATTTATGGAGGACTTTCAAATCGAAAGCTTTAGAGACTTTTTCACACGAGCCGCGACTGTGGATGCGTTACGTAGAAGACACATTCGTTATCTGGTAGCATGAAAGGAAGAATCTCAAAAACTTCCTGAATCACATAAACAGTATACACCCAAAAATCAAATTCACCATGGAGACAGAATAGGAAAGAAAACTACCGTTTCTAGATATCCTACTCAAAAGAAAAGAGGATAGCTTGCCTTTCGCAAACTGTCTATAGAAAGCCCACTCACACCAACAGATACTTCAACTCCGATTCACATCACCACCCCGTCCATATATTTTCAGTAGTGAAATTACTTGGTTTCGATGGCAGTCCTTTATAGATCAAGAAAATTACCACAAAGAGATGAACATACTGCAAGATGCCCTAACAAAAAACGGTTATAAAAAAGAACGTATAGACAAAGCTCTAAAAAACAAACGCTTGGCACCGAAACATCGCGAAAACCAAGAGAATAGCTCCAACCCTTTTGTGCCTTATGTCAGAGGCACCACTGACAAAATCGCTAAAATTCTCAGAAGACACAATATTGACACCATTTTCATCACAGACCGTAAAATAAAAGATCTCTTGCCATCATTTAAAGAAAGAATCCCTTTAGGAAACCAGGGAGTGTACGAAATTCCATTAGAAGAATGCAGCTCATCTTACGTAGATTAAACCAACCGTAAAATAAGCGCCAGAAGAGATGAAAATATAAACGCTGTCAAACAAAAAACAACTTTTACTGCACTGGCCCAACACTGGTTAAACACAGGCCATGAGATAAATTTTTCAGGCACAAAAATGCTATCGAGATGTGAAAACCTGTCCGCAAGAGTTATAAGGGAAGCCATCGAAATTGCAAAGAGGCCCAACAACTTAGATAGCAGAGATGATAGCCAGCCAGTGCCTAATACTTAGAAAAATCTGCTTACAAAACATCAATCGGTAGCACTTAGCAACGAAACAAATTACAACTCGGCAACGCAACCCCAAACACTAACAACAGGGCCGATGACGCGCAGCAGGTTTCGCAACCTGTATAGTGAGCTTTAAAAATGGTGAATGAGATTTCACTGAAAATGTATCTATATAAATCAACTATATTATATTTTTTATGCCCATCAATAGATACCGATACAGAGGATGAAACTGGTATTCCAAGAAGAACAGTCCAGGAGCAAATAGATCCTTCTGCACTTGATGAAAGTAAAGAAGGAGAAAGTGATAGTGATATCTTCGATGATGAGGATGCGTTGGATTAAATTATTTTGTACTGTATAGTTGTTTAATTAATTTTTGTTAAAAATTTTATATATTATATATAAGGTTATACGGAAAATACAAAAACATATTTATTCGAAACGTTCAATATAAATTCAACATATTTTTTTGCGATAAAAATACAATAAAGACGAAAGAATAAAGTAAAACTTTTAATGGCACGATGTTAATAATATTTTTAAATTCGATACACTACCTCCACAAACTCGATGAAATTACTAAAAATCGATTGGCGTTTTATTGTACAGTATTTTGTAACACTACAATTTATGAAATCGGTACATAAAATTATATATAGCAGTTTGAAATCGATATATGTTATTAAAAATAGATGAAAATGCATAAAAATAAACGTTAGATCTAACAGAGTGGTCGCAAAAGTCGTCAGCTGTAGATAAATATATCGCTCTTCAAGAGTTCTGCTCAGGTCAGGCCGGCCGCTTTCATTTCGCAGTCTGACAACTTTTGAGACAACACTGTGTAGCCTGACGATTATTTTTGTACATGATTACCTATTTTCTATAACATATGTCAATTTCAGACGGCTATATATAATTTGATTTTTTTTTAAGCTGTTACATATCGGTCTGACGATTAAGGTGACATCGCTAACGGGTCTGATGATATTTTTTATGTTTATCCAATCATCAACAATGCCCTACTTCAATATCAGCTGGCTATAAATAATTTAAATTTTTCATCTTTTTTTTTTTCATTAATAGCGATATTGTTATTAACAAGGCGCAGTCGCGCGGTCTGACTTTTCACTTTGTTATTAAAAAACACGTTCCTAACGAAATGAAATAAAATTGAGAGGCTAAAAATAATAATTTTGTTTGCCCTTCAGCTCGCAGACTATTAGGAGGGAGGAAAGAATAGTAGGATAAAGATAAAATGTATTATGAGCTCGTTAAATTATATCGCCAATATTTTCGAAACAGTTTAATTTACCCAACTGTTTTGCTATACAAAAAATAATCTAAATTTATTAGAAATTTAAAATTAATGATAACGTGCAGGATGTCTATTCAAAGAATATGTAAGTTACATCGTCATCTGGCAGTTATTGACATCACTGACAATGAAATTCACAATCAAAAAGAAGAATTGTAATTCTGAAGATAGAATACAACCCAGATCCGATTTCGCTTTCCGCTGTATATTTCCTACACATTATCCAAAAAAGTATAGTACGAAACACAAAGCTTAAACTTCATGACTTTACTTAATTTTAAACTTCCCAATATTCTAAGCCCAAGGTCTCTTCTCAAGCATTAACCTCAAAACAATTAGTAGTCTTGTCTGCCTACGAGAGGCATTTATATTTTAAATTTTTAATTATCAAAATAGCTCTGTGGATAATAATAGCATCCCCGTTTACGAAATAGTTAACTAAATACCTGCTAAATTTAACATTCTGGCGGTGCTTAGCGTTTAAATCGATGGGATGCTTTATATTACACTACATTAGCTGTCTCTGAATAAACAACAGCCTCAATAGCTTTAATAAATTAAAATGCCAACATAAAATAGAAGTTTTTGCGACATTATTTTAGGGTTTAAACCGTATTATATTAGAATTACTTTCCGATGTTTCAGAGGAGTTCTAAAGGCTCCAGTGCTCGAGAATAGAATACTAAAAATGCAGAAGAGGCAAGAAAATATTTTTACTTATTAATAGTGCTAGAACTATAAGTTCAAATAATTTGTTTATTTTTTGTTGTGTGATATATGAAATACTGTTCTTTAGGTACAGAATATGATATGTTTATTATTCAAAAATCGTTTGTGTTTTTTAAGTCTAGTTAAAAATATAGATTACCAGGGTTTCACCACATACATTAAATGGAATTTATTAACATTCTGTGGCTTGTAACTTCTAAATCTCATTATCATTAAAAGCTCTAAATTAATAACAATTATTAAAGTACCAATATTAGATATTAAGAATTTACGACTAGCAATTTAAGTGACCATTTTTATCTAATATAAACAGATTAAAGTCCGATAATGTTTCAATTGGTGTAGTATTCCTCTCAATACGAAGTGTGGCAATTAAGTTCCGAGAATTTAGTTATAGTTCGGGAACTGGCAACACTGCGTCATTCGTCAACATCTGTCTAGAGAGGGGGACCTTCGTTTTAGTTTTAGTCCAAGTTTAAAGTCGATAGCACGTTTGGTTTTTGTTTTATGCGCATATTTCGAAAGTAACTTTTTTAGTGGCGTCGAGAAAATGATTGACTCACATTACAAGGAACGGGTTGTGATTCAATTTTTAGTGAAATCTGGCGAAAAACTCTCGGAAATTCTTCCAAAACTTCAGGTGGTGTATGGAAACGAGTGCATGTCGAAAACGTGCGTGTTTGAATGGGCGAAGAGGTTCAAGACGGAGCGTGAATCGGTAGAAGACGATCCACGTGAAGCTCGCGTCACCTCTCGTACCGATACGAATCGCGCGCTGATCACGTTTGCGCACGCCGATTACGTCTGACCAGCGCCTAAGTATTCGTGCGTTGTCTTGACGAGTTAAAATATGAACAAAGAAACCGTTAGCAAGATGTTACACGAGAATTTGAACATGCGAAAGATTTACGTAAAGATGGTGCCAAAAGTTCTCACCCATGAACAGAAACAAATGCGAAAATCGATTTGCGAGGACTTGCTGTTCCGCATTTGGAGCAACGGCAGAGACTGGATGAGGCGGGTAGTCACTGAAGATTAGACCTGGATATTTGAGTATGACCCCGAGACCCGTAAACAAAGTCATCAGTGGATGAAAAAGAGGTAGGGGGCGGCCACGGCATCATTCATCAGGAATATGTTCCTGCCGGTCAGACAGTGACTGAACAGTTCTATGTTGGCTTCCTGGAGCGGCTGCGGGCACACGTTTTCCATGTACGAAACGAACTCACCGTTTATTGTGTAAGAGTTTTTGGCGAAAAAAGGCATTCCAACGTTGCGACACCCACCCTATAGCCCGACATTGCCCCTGCGACTTTTTTTTACTCGCCAAGATGAAGTCGCAACTCAAGGGAACTTATCATGGCGGTGTACAGGAGGTCAAAGACGCTGTAACCGTGGTGCTGAATGGGTTAACTTTGGAGGATTACACGGGTGCTTCCAATCGTCGGCGCAACGTTGGAATCATTGTGTAGAGTTAGAGAGAAACTATTGTGAAGATCGATAATCAAATTTTGCCCGAAAAATAATTTGCTTGTTTTTTATTGACAAATTCCCGGAACTCAATTGCCACACCTCGTAAATGGACAGTTCTATGAATAAAACAAATTTTATTTTACTCTTGTTGTAATATGATAAATTTAATTATTTTTAGAGTTTTAATGGAGTTGTCCATTACTTCGTAGCAAGATATTTAAAAAGTAAATAAAAATAGAACAGTTTTATCTGGTATAGTTTACAGTTTTAAATTAAAACGTTTTAACTGAAAACGTTGCGGAAAGCAATTAAATGTAGTGACAGATAACAAAGAAATTTGTAATTGTTTTTAATCTTAATTTTCTCGGCAAGCCGACAAATAAATTTTGAAAAACGGTTTTTCATTCGAATTTTCCAAAATACTTAACGTCGAAATTTAAAACATAACGTTTATACCTGACCAATTTAATGATTTTATTGGAGTACACATTAGGTTTTATTTATTTCCATTGTAATGTTTGTATGAGTTATGTCACCCTAATTTCCATAAGACAATATATAAAAGTGCGAACTATGCGTTTCGCTGATTGTGCATAATTTCCTTTTAATATCATTTGTAATAGTGCTTTACTTTCAGTCAGAGTCGAACCTCAGTCAGAGTTCGTCAGAACTAGTAGAAGCTTTATTAAATATTATTAATTATAATAGCGAAAGTTGCTATTTTAAAATAGACGAAAATAAATCATTAAAATAATAAGTTGTAAAAATAAAACAAATAAAGTTGTTTTTAAAAAAGGATTTCCTGGAATCAATAAGTTAACTGGCGCAGTCTGTAGGATGGATATTGATTATGCACTGAGCAAAATCAAGTTCGATCATCGATTTGATAAACCATCGAACATTGTAACTTTCCTGAAGTGAAGTGTGTGTTGTTCTATAGAATGGCTTCTCAAAAATCAGAAAACCCAATCCATCGAGGAACTGTGACAACCACCATCTGCAGCGAGAGTAAGAAACACAAATCGTCCTTTTCGCAAGACGTATTTGATTAGTCCAGACAAGCATTACTGCATCATCAAAGCATCTATTAGAAGAATGGCCAGAGTAATCCACCTAGTTACGTAAGTGCAATTGTAAATGTCTGTGGATAATCTCTTAGAATCGTTACAAAAATTAAGCATAAACCCTTCCACGGACTCTACTTCCCAAATTGATTATGCACTGAGCAAAATCAAGTTCGATCATCGATTTGATAAACCATCGAACATTGTGACTTTCCTGAAGTGAAGTGTGTGTTGTTCTATAGAATGGCTTCTCAAAAATCAGAAAACCCAATCCATCGAGGAACTGTGACAACCACCATCTGCAGCGAGAGTAAGAAACACAAATCGTCCTTTTCGCAAGACGTATTTGATTAGTCCAGACAAGCATTACTGCATCATCAAAGCATCTATTAGAATAATGGCCAGAGTAATCCACCTAGTTACGTAAGTGCAATTGTAAATGTCTGTGGATAATCTCTTAGAATCGTTACAAAAATTAAGCATAAACCCTTCCACGGACTCTACTTCCCAAATTCAGTCAGAAGTATATAATCAATTCAGTTCTCAAATAAACAATTTACTAAATACAAATTCAATATGAAATAATACTCTTGTCCAAAATACCGCAGGTATTTCGCAAAAACAAAATAATTTCAACTATAATCTTTTTGATTCGTCAAGTGACGAAGAAATTGAAAAAAGTAGTTAAGATTATTTTATCAATTTATTAAATAATAAAATAATGGTTAATCAATTTAAGTCAGAATATTTAAACTGTGTTCCAATCTTGAATGGCAACCCGACCGAACTAAATAGATATTTACCGGTGTGCTAGCAATTGATAAATCAGTTTTACGATAATACAAAACCAGAATCACTTGAAAATACTTACCTTTTAAATTCTTTAGTTGGTAAGCTCACAGGAAATGCTAAGCTAATCATAAACATGCAAAACGTATCTAACTGGGCCGAGTTAAAAGAAACTATGTCTAGAAATTTTGCAGATAGTCGCGATGAAAGTTGTCTTACTAGAGATTTTGTGATGCTGAGACAATTACCTAACGAGTCTCCACAACATTTTACGATAGATGTTTAGACATACTAAATTTATTATGTAGTTATGTAGACGCACATGAAGAGGCAAATGCGAACCCTATATCAAAATTTAGCTCTAAAAACTTTCCTATCAGGACTTAGGGAATCATTAGGTACTAATATTAGATGTATGAGACCAAAATCTTTAACAGATGCTATCCAGTTCCTAATTCAAGAAGGAAATATTAACTACCTTCAAAATATGGGTATGCCCAAATAAAAAATATAAACAATAGACAAAATTTCGGAAGACCGAAACTAAAATTTTAATAATTTTAATCCTAATATGCATCCGAGACCCCAATTTTACAACAATAATTTTATTCCCCAAAACTTTAATCCACGACCTTTCAATACACATACAAATCACAATCAATTTAGGCCAAATTTCCTTTTACAACCCATACCTATTAGACAAAACCCCAATATACAACCACAAAAATACTTTACAAACTCATAAGTGTTCGGAAAAAGAAACGTTTTCAAACCAGATCCTAATCAACCATTACCTAAGCCAACACCTATGACAATGTCTACTAGACAAACTTTTAAACCAAACAATAACAATATACAAAGGCAAGGTACTTCGTACCAATCACAGTTAAAATATATCGCGGAAGAACTGTACAACGCAGAAACAAATCCTTATGACATAGAGCAACAATATCAAAACTGCGAAATAAGAAATCCTGACCTACCATACTATGATTATAGTTATGAATACGAGGTACACCCGCAAGGTATATCTTATTACGAGCAAAATGACGCTAATAATGTACCGCCACAAATTGACAACGAATATCAAAAATTTTCAGGCATCTCCACAGGAAGACCACTCAATTTGCCAAAACAAATAATGTCTTTAAATACCCCTAATTGTAGTGAACTTTTATACATTACATTGCCAGAATATAATCTTAAATTTTTAGTTGATTCAGGTTCGACGAAATCTTTAATAAAACCAAATATAGCTTTTAAATACTACCCGAACTGTATCAAAAATGACCCATTTATCGTATCATCTATATTTCAAAAATCAGAACAGATACACAATGTAATGAGCCCAGTATCAAAAATTTTCAATTTACCAGAGAAACCTAATTTGAAATTTTATTTATTCAAATGTCATAATGTTTTTGATGGACTAATTGGTCTTAATATTTTAAAAATGCTTCAAGCCAACTTAATTGACCAAAATTTATTAATTACCCCTTATATAAAGATAAAATTGTGTCTTTATAAAACCCAAACAGAATTAAATTGCGTCACCGTTACTCAGTATAGTAAAGTAAATCCCGAGAACAAAACCAACGGACAAAAAAAAGATGACGTACAAAATGACGATGACAACATAGATCAAATTTCTACTCAAGCACAAGCCGACAATGAATCGTTGGAAAACCCCGACGTACAAGACGACGATGACGCCACTGTTCATTCAAATAATGAACAAAATCCCATTGTAGGAATCCCTATAGCAGATATACCTTTAAATTATGGCGCAAATCAAATTTTAATCCAAGAAGTATTACATTCACCAGCGAAACTTAAAAATATAATTTTAATCGAGAAAAAATGCAGACTAAAAGTCCAAATCTAAAAACATTTTGAACAGGATATTATCAATTTTATAAAAGAATCAATCATTCCAGATAAACTCTACTATTTCGAAAATCCAAATACCTGTGAACTATTTTGCGAGGTATTAAGGAAAAATTTTAAATGGCCTTCTATAAAATTTAAACGTTGTCTAACAAAATTAATTGACGTTATTGACAAACAGGATATTTCTGAGATAATCAAAAATTACGATGAAAGTAAAAGTAATCATAGAGGAATAGATGAAACGGAACAAAAAATTAAAAGTAAATTTACTGGCCAAATTTGAAAAGTTCGATTCAAACTTATATAAATGATTGCGAAATTTGTCAAATCCTACGATCAGACCCCGGTTAAAATTGAAATGAACATAACATCTACTGCATCTAAACCATTCGAAATAATCCACCTTGATACATACACCTTAAAACAAACAAAATGTTTGACCATTATCGATAGTTTTTCCAAATACGTGCAGGCGTATCCATTAAAATCTCTTGCTTCTACTGAAATAGTAGATAACCTTTTATTTTATTTTTCGCATCATAATATCCCAAAACAAATTATAGTTGACAACGGGACGGAATTTAAAAACTCCGTAGTTACTGAACTCTTACAATTACATAAAGCAGAAATTCATTTCTGTTCCCCCAATCATCTACAATCAAACAGATTGATTGAAAGATTACATTCTACCCTTTCGGGGCATATCCGGTTGCTCAATAACTAACAATTCGCGAAAACACTTATTAATCAAAAAATGAAATATGCGATTTTAGCATATAATAATTTCATTCATTCATCTATAAAACTTAAACCTATTGACGTAATCAATGGACACATTACAGACGATAATCCATTCGACATAAACATCGAACAGTTATTACTCACCGAGTATATAAATGATCATAGGGAAAAAACCAAAAATTCTGTATTTTCAAATCAATGAAAAACTTATAAATCAGAAAAGTAACATTATTAGTAAAATTAACGAAACCAGAAAAGACCCTGAGATTTTTACACCAGAACAAAATGTATAGGTTAAAAAACATACTAGGCAAAAAACCGATGATAAATTCACAAAACCAACCAAGTTAGTTTCCGTGAACCAAGAACGCAAAACAGCAAAAACAAATTCACACGAGAAAGTACATCTAAGTAATCTAAAACGTCCGCTGAGAAAACTATATAATTTTAAATAAAACATGATCTTTTTTTTTCAGAATTCTTCAATTAACATTCGGATATGAAGGAAACCGTGAGAAAACTAAACGACAATCCCGGTATAATTCCATTTAAATTAGGAACTGCTAAAGTGCAAGAATTTACATACACTTTAATACATTATTATGACCTTAATCCAATAATTTTAGAAATCAATAAACTTTATATAAAGTCTAAAAATTTATCGGAAACAATAAGTTGCAATCCCGAATACATATTCGACACTTCGAATTATTTTAAGATTTTAAAATTAACACAAGATAGGGTTGAAACAAAAATACCTGAAATAATCCCTCATCCAAATAGAATAAAACGAGATTTAATTAATTTATTAGGATCAGTTTTCAAGGCTGTTACAGGAAACTTAGACTCCTCGGACGGAGAAAGATATGAAAAACTTATTGCAGAACTGCAAAATAATCAAAATAAATTAAGCGCAAGTATTTTGAAAGAGAACTCAATATCTTTAAGTATTATAAAGAAATTTAATACTACTATTAAACAAATTAATTATTATGAAAAATTGTTGGATTCTAAATTAAATCAAATAAATTTGATAATACAAAAAACTACTTACAGGGAGAATGCAAACCTAATCAAAAATATTTTAAATCAAATAATTAATGTGTACGAAATTATTGATTCTGCTTTACAAATTCAGTTGCGTTCGCAAAACTTCAGACTTTATATCCGAGTATAATAAAAACGGAAGATCTTTGTTTTGAGCTCTTAAAAGTACAAAAAACAAGTTGGATCAAAACAAATGCCCTTACAAGTCACTTGGGAAAGTACTTTAATTTTTGAAAAAATAATAAAATTGGATTGTTATATTCTAAATAATAAGATTACGTATTTATTGCATATGCCAATTACATATCCCAGTTTATTCCATTATTTTCACCTCTATTCTATCCCAATTTGGAGAAAGAGTCTGGTTAAGGATATCATACCGCCAAATAAATTTCTTTTAAAAATAAATTGAGCTACGCATATCGAAGTCAAGGATGCGAAGATGTCCAAGATCAAAACTACATCTGTGGCAAAATGGAACTTCAAGAAATCAACAAAAATAGCCCCTGTACAGTTCAAATTTTAGACACCACAGCAAACATTTCCGCATGTCAGCAAATAGAAGTAAAAATCACTAAGCCAATAATTAAACAATTGAATATTGCCGACCATTGGAAGTCCTGCCAAAAGAAGAAATCGTTAAATTAAAATGTCAAAATCAAGAAGAAAGCCAAAAATTATTCGGTACGTATATGGTCCTAATACCAATATTCAATAATAAGTTAATATTAGGTAATAGCCAACCAGTTCTGTTTCCTGATTTTAATGAAGAAATCGGCCTGTTGCTAACGCTCAACCTTAGTTTTCAATTACAAAAAGTCGAACTAGATGAACTTTTCGATCTTGAAAATAAAATCCAAGAAAATCATCCGCACTTATTCTTGAGCAACGTATCGGGTTTTTCCAGTGTATGGACAATTCTTATTTATGCATTTTTAGTTTTATGTATTTCTTTTTATTGTTATGAAAAACTATTGCCTTTAAAATATAAACGTTTAACGAGAAATACAGAAGAAACCAACCCAGCCTTGGTGTTACAAGATGTTCAACTACCCCGATGACCGTGGAGTTGATTCTTCGCGGGGAGGAGTTATGACACCCTATTTCCATAAGACAATATATATAAGTGCGAACTATGCATTTTGCTGATTGTGCATAATTTCCTTTTAATATCATTTATAATAGTGTTTTACTTTCAGTCAGAGTCGAACCTCAGTCAGAGTTTGTCAGAGCTGGTAGAAGCTTCATTAAATATTATTAATTATAATAGCGAAAGTTGCTATTTTAAAATAGATGAAAGTAAATCATTAAAATAATAAGTTGTAAAAATAAAACAAATAAAGTTGTTTTTAAAAAAGAATTTCCTGGAAAGTTAACTTATGTAAAAACAAAGTATAAATAAAAGTATACAGATGAATGATGTGTTTTTCTAAGATGATCAAATAAAATCTTTATAACCTATTTGTTTTTGATTTATAAATATTATTTATTAATCAGGAGTCCAGGCGCGGATCCAAGGGGGGAGGCAATTGCCCCCCCCCCCCAAGTTTAAAATTCAGAAAAATAGACCCGCCACTGTTTTGTCACTAGAAATGTGAATGCTGTTGTCATCTCTTCCCCCGTAAACACCTCGCTTTTGTTTGCAATCGCCTTTCCCCCCAAGAGCTTCGAATTCAGAAAAATATACTCGCCCCCATTTTCATTTTTCAAAATCGGTATTAGAGATTTTCGAGGACCTAGATTACAAATTGGAGGGGTGTTAGAATGAAGTAAATCTCTTGGCTTAGGATGATCCGCGAGTGGACTGGAATACAAAGTGATGAGCAGCTATTTAGAATAGCAGAGAACCGTGATAAACTCACCATTGTAATTACCAACGTTAGGGCGGCCTGACACGGGACAGGAAGAAGAAGAAGATTACGAATCTATATTTAACTTTCGAGAAGTCAAGGTATTCTATGATGGACAAAATGAGCATTTGGAGGATTCTCAGAATTAAAAAAATTTTTGTTGATTATTTTAGTGTTATTTGTAATGAATTCGGCTGAAATGGCTACTTTTTTGAGACTCTTGACATATTGTGAGGTATTCTATACATCTTCATTTGAATTTGGTCAAATAATTTACAGAGATCGTGATGAGCTCAAAACTAAAAATTGATAAACAATATTAAGAAAAAACAAGGTTTTTAAAAAGTCACTAAAAAGCAAAAAATGGCTACATTCTTGTATATAATTGAAATTTTTGTAATCGGTACCAAAGTAATACATAAAAATTGTGTTAATTGATGCAAATCAGAACATTCTGAAAGGTTTTTGCATCGTTGGAATTTGTCTTTCACAAAAAAGTTCAGAACCTGTATCGTATATTGTTATGGTGTATAAAATAAAATGTGGTGTTTAAAATGAAAATACTTATTGATGCTTGCAAAAGATTATATTTGTGTTTCGTTGTTTCCCTGGCCAGGCATTTTGAAGAACATTTTTGATCTAAATCAGTACGTTTTGTTAAATAAAACAAAAAATGGATGTATTCCTCGATCATAACGGCGATGTGTGTTATTGATTGCCCAGTGGCTATTTTGATGATAGGAACATCGGCTTTTTTTTAGATGTGATATCGACACTTTCTACTTTCTCTACAGCATTTAAATAAGTCTATTGTTATTAACTGTATTAAATAGAAACTTCTCTTGGCTGAATAGTATTACAATCGTTTAACTGAAACGAACTTCAAGAGATGTGGAACTAGTGGCCGTCCATCTTAAGTAACTCCATTTCTTTTATATTTCAAGCAACAACGATTAAACCAAAATATTTCGCAAATAATATATCTGTTGAGAAAATTCAAAATCTACATCTTTCCGATCCGTTTCGGTTGAAGCAAAGGAAATACTAATCCAGAAAGAGAAATTTTTCGGTTCAATCCCAAAAAAATTAACTAATCGAAATGCTGATTCGGGTGATCTGGATATGGAAGATGATTTCATTTCTATCGATATTTTGGTATCAAATAGTTGAAGCTGACGATATCAAAAGTAATAATAAATATCCCTAAATTCAACATATTAAAAAATAACTTTAATTATTTCCAGGACAAATGATTGTTGATGAAACGTCAAAAAATCTTTCAAATGACAAATATTAATATCCTGTGTAATATAGATTAGGCCTGCAGGGTAAACCATGAAAAAATCGTGCCTTGTAGCTCAAAGATGGTGTGTACTTATTATACTCTCTATGAAGGAAAAAATTATTATTGGCCTATAAGTATTAGAGCTTACACTTTAGTAGTTCAACATTCAAAAAAAGATATTTAGAGTTAAAATTTATGTTTCAACATGGATTCATTATATAGCCTTGCGTGATATTTTTTCCTTCTTAAAAAACATTATAATAAACCAAATCTAAAGATTTGAAATACATTGTAAATCACTTTAAGTATATGTGGAATGGCTTTTCTACGTGGTATCTCTTCTATCGAGGATGTGATAAATTTTGCATTTTTCCTCTATAATTCGGGCTTAACTTTTTCTAAAATCTGTTTTAGAAAGTCTAACAGACTCTGAAATTATCTTTAAACTGGTATATTAAAATAAAGTTCACTCATAATATTAAAAATAAGCAAAGTTGAAAATAGCGTAGAGTAATTCGGTTCGGTATCGAAGTAAATAAATAGAGTAGTACCGATAGAATCCATTATTCCACATTTCAATAAAAGAGTTTAGCTGAATTGTTGATTTGTTATCCTTGTTGAAAGCCCTATCTGCCATTATTTAAGCTCCCGTTTGATTAACATAAAATCTTGTTTTTTTTTGTTTATGGTCTTATCCTAAATGTTTGTCGTTTTTCTTAGCACTAGCATGTTTGCTACTATACATAATTTTACATTAGTTTGGTAATACTTCAGGCAAAGTTACATCTTTTGATAAATAAATAATAGCTTTTAAAATTGAAAGGAATAACTAACAAGATATTAAACTAATTATAAATCTGATCTTAATTAAGTAATTTTTTCACAGAATTGACACCATTTTTTTTAAACCCTTTTGCTCATAATCGTTTATAACTGAAAACTTCACTTCCTCTGAAATATTTTTTACATACTTTAAAAATCAATACGATTATTAACAATCTAGAATGTTCTTAAAATACATGATATTTGTGAAGCTTTGGATAAACAAAGATTTTCGATAAACGGTTTTAGCCAAATTGCTAATCGAATGTTTTAATAAATAACTTAACTGTCTAGCTTAATTTAAATTCTCAGTCTCTAAAAGAAGGCACTAGTTGCATAGAAAGCTAACCTTAAACCTATTAAGTTAGTTTTTGACAGACCAAGTTTGTGACTAATAGGTTATAAAAATGAACTTTTGGTACTGGTATCTTTAATCGGTAGAAGGAAACAAAATCTACAAAGACACACCACAAGATATAAAAGAAAAGTCCCTTTAACTTTCTTTTTCACAAGTGTCATAAAAAAATAAGGGAAAACAACAAATTATTATTTTTGAAGAAAATGATACACTTTTGTGGCAATAACTTAATTCCTGAGAAAGTAGAATTACAAGATGAAAATTTTTGTATACAGCAGCCAGAAAGGTAATATTTGTATCCTATATTTTTCGGCTACAAAATAGGAATCACTTTTAATTAACCGACTTCTAAAAGGAGGTTCTCAATTCGTCTACTATGGATATTTTTTTTATGTATGTACACCGATTACTCCGGAACGACGGCATCGATTTGAATGAAATTTTTTACGTTATGTTCAGGAAGTTGCAGCGGTGGTCTCATATTTTTTGGAAGAAATTGGTGAAGTAGTATCCAAGATGGTGCTGACAATATAGCGGCCAAAAAAAAAAACTTTATCCGATTTTGTCCAAAATTGGTATGGGGGAATTTTCGCGGTTGTACACAACGAATCTGAAATTATTTTTAAAAAATTCAATATGACGGATCCAATATGGCTGACGAAAAAATCCGTTTTGTCCGATTTTCTTTAAAATTGGTACGGGGGAATTTTCGGGGTCGCACATAACGAATTAACTTTTATTTTTAAAAAATTTAATATGGCGGATAAAAAATTAATTTTGTTCGATTTATTTCAAAATTGATATGGGGAGTTTTTGGGATCGCACATTACGAACCTGAAATTATTTAAAAAATAAATTAAATATAGCGGTTCCAAGATGGCGGATTAAAGATTCTACATCCCCCGATTTTGTTTAAAATCAGTATTGGGATATTTTTGCTAGTGTTAATTATGAATTTAATTTTCTTTTGAAAAACTCAACCTGACAGATTCAATATAGTGTCCTAAAATTTTTTCATTTTTCGATTTTTTCCCAAACTGATATAGGGGGTTCTTGAGAGTGTAAATTATGAATTTAAAAATTTTCTTTTCAGGATTCAATATGGCGAATCCAATGTAGCGGACTAGAAATTTTACATTTTTCGATTTTGTTCAAAGGTGGGACTGAATCGTTTTTGAGGATATAAATAGCGAATATAAGTCTAGAAATTTTCAAATTCCGGATTTCATCCAAAATTGGTCTAGGAGGCTTAAGACTTTAAATAATTTTTTTTGAAATTCAACATAGCGGATGCAATATGGTGAGTATTCGCATTTTTTCAGATTTGGTATTAGGGGGTTTTCGGGGCCGTGTATTACGAACATGAAGTTAATTTTTTATAACTATTAGGTTGATAAGATACAATACGAGGGGCAGAAAATTTTACATATTCCGATTTTGTCTAAAATTGATACTGTGAGGTTCTTGAGGCGTATACAAACTCAATATGCCTTATAAAATATATCGAGCTAAGAAATTTACATCTCAGGTTGTTTAAATATTAAAAATTGATATTGTATTGTTCTTGAGGCGTATACAAACTCAATATGCAGTATAAAATATATCGAGCTAAGAAATTTACATGTCAGGTTCTTTAAATATCGATATTGGAAGGTTTGGGAAACTGAACTTTTTGAAGTCGGCGCCAAATTATTTGTAAATGAAATAAATAACTACTAATATATACAAATTATGGTCAAAAAGCAATTACAAATAAAGTATTTTTAATATGTTTATATGAGTCGCATTTTGTTAGGTATTAGTTTGGCGCCGACTTCAAAAAGTTCAATTTCATATACAAATGTATAGTTATTTTTCACTTTTTAGCGCACTTTTAGAAGTCGGTTCAATTTTTTTATAAAAATTTTATTTTATTAACCGACTTCTAAAAGAAGGAGATTCTCAATTCGTCGACTATGTATTTTTTTTAATGTATGTACACCGATTACTCCGGAATGGCGGCACCGATTTGAATAAAATTTTTCATGTTATTTTCAGAAAGTTGCTGCCAGATGGCGCTGACAATATGGTGGCCAAAGAAATTAATTTTATCCGATTTTCTCCAAAATTGGTCTGGAGGAATTTTCAGGTTTATTCCCAACGAATCTGAAATTATTTTTAAAAAATTCAATATGGCGGATCCAATACGGCGGACAAAAAAATTTAATTTTGTCCGATATTCTCCAAAATTGGTGTGGGGGAGTTTTCGGTGTCGCACATAACGAATCCAAAATATTTTTGAAAAATTCAATATTGGTAAGGGGCAGTTTCCGGGGCCGGAAATAACGAATCTAAAATGATTTTTGAAAAATTCAATATGGCGGATCCAATAGGGCAGACGAAAAAATCAATTTTGTCCGATTTTTTCCTAAATTGGTATGGGAGAGTCTTCGGGGTTGCACATAACGAATCTGAATTTTTTTTTAAGTTCAATATGATGTATTTAATATGGCGGATAAAAAATTTATTTTGTCCGATTTTTTTCAAAGGGGGAGTTTTCGGGGTTGTACATTACGAATGTGAAATTATTAAAAAATAAATAAATATGGCGCATCCAATATGGCGGATAAAAAACCCAAGATGGCGGATTAAAGATTCTACATCTCTCGATTTTGTCTAAAATCAGTATTGGGGAATTTTTGTTAGTGTTAAATACAAATTTAAAATATTTTTTAAAAACTGAATCTGGCGGATTCAATATGGCGTCCTGAAAATTTTACATTCTTCAATTTTCTCAAAAACTGATATAGGGGGTTCTTGAGGGTGTAAATTATGATTTTAAAAATATTTTTTCATGATTCAATATAGCGAATCCAATATAGCGGACCGAAAATTTTACATTTTCGATTTTGTTCAAGGGTGGGGCTGAATCGTTTTTAAGGAATTATTTTAAGAAAATCTAATATGCCAGATCCAATATGACGGTCTAGAAATTTTAAATTTCCGGATTTTATCCAAAATTGGTACTAAGCGGCTTTTAAGAGTTTAGATTTAGATTAGATTAAGACGTTAAAATAATTTTTTTGAAATTCAATATGGCGAATTCAATATGGTGGGTTGAAAATTTTACCTTATTCGCATTTTTTCAGATTTGGTATTAGAGGGTTTTCGGGGTCGTGCATTACAAATATGAAGTTAATTTTTTACTGCTATTAATTGGATAAGATTCAACATGAGGGACTGAAAATTTAACTTTTTCCGATTTTGTCTAAAATCGATATTACGGGGTTCTTGGGCGACTACAAACTCAATATGCAGTATAAAATATATCGGGCAAAGAAATTTACGTCTCAAGTTCTTAAAATATCGATATTGGAAGGTTTCGGGGCCTAAATTACCAGTCTAAAATTAATTTGAAATGGAAGATAGTGGATTCATTATGATGGACTATATATTTGTTTGACACAATTTCACTGGTATTTGGAAAACTCTTAAGAATCAAAGAATTTTTAGTGGTTCATTTTAGAGTGATTGACAACTTTGGATAAAATGGGTCCTTTTTTGCCTTGGAGTCATTGTGAGGTACACTAATCTCGATTAGTACTTAGTTCAAATAATTTATGGATATCATAATGAATCCAAAACTAAAAATCGAAAAATAAAATTTTTATAAAAAAAAAATTGAATCGACTTCTAAAAGTGCGCTAAAAAAATGAAAAAAAATTATACATTTTTATATGAAATTGAACAATGGGACAAATTATTTCTAAATGAAATAAATAACTACTAATATATAAAAATTATGGTAAAAAAGTTATTACAAATAAAGTTGACGCCGACTTCAAAAATTTCAATTTCATATAAAAACTTATAGTTATTTTTCATTTTTTAGTGCACTTTTGAAAGTCGGTTCAATTTTTTTTTATAAAAATTTTATTGAGTAATACTATAATAATTTTTCTTTAAATTCGAATACAAAATATAAAAAATTAACGTGTTGATGTAAAATGTTTTAGATTGATAATATGTTGTGACAAGTAATGGTGTAAGGCTCTTTCCGTCGCATGTTAAAAAATTAATACGGGATCAATCTATTATCGAAATCTCTAGATATGTTGCATTCCCTGAAACACATGTATATTACTCGCTAAATCTAAAAAATAAACAATATTTTGTTCCATATCCATAAAAACACATCAATATAAACACAAAGTTATCGCCTTATTCATCTCAATATTTCCTTTATAAATATATGTTATTTCTTGCCATTTTAGTGCTTCTTACTATATCCATCTCTGATGAATGAGACCGATTTAATAGTTAGGAATTTGCTTATTCCTCACAGTCACCAAAATAAAAAAAAAAAGGCGGTAAATTAGCCCATATATGATAAATATATCGGTTTAATGTGTCTATGGTCTTTATAAGTGCACGTGCGTACATATATTTATTAGCGTAACAAATCCATTTTGTATTAAAACATTTAATTCACGGCTTAAACAAGAGTGAAAATTCAGTAATATACATTATGCACAAAATTAAAATAGTAAGAGACAAAGTCACAATCTCAATTTAATTATTAAAATATTTTGTTAGCATGTATTGTTCTTGTTCAACTCGGCAGTATTAAAGTCAGCCAGTTAAAATTATAAATTATAAGATCCAAGACTACTTCTTCAAATATTTTATCAAATGCACAAGCATACAGAATAGAAATGCGTCTAATTATATCGAATAAAACAATCATCTAAATGAGTTAACGGAAATAAAGGAATAAGCTTTTAAATTACCTTTGTTCCACAGAATGTACCACAAAGTTTCAACTAGAAGTTTCTATGGGAGAATTTTATATATAATTTTGATTCTATTACTTTTTGTGTATGCCAAAATACCGATTATAAATAAACTATTGTCATCGGTACCTAATATTATTGTCAAAGAAGACTCGTAAAAAGTATGTGAGATAACCTAAACACGTAGCGGGTGCGCTCTTATAAAAAGTAAGAAAAAAAATATGGTTTGATCATTTGGGGACGAGGGCAGGGGTTCAGGCAGAATGTACGGTGTAAATGGAGAGCGCTGATGTGGGGAAACCTTTTGCACGATTGAGTGTTCTACGGAAAGTGGAGTGAATTTTGTTCAACAAGTCGTTCTTTTGTGCATCCCCCATTTGAAGCAAAAACATTGGTCTGAAATATCTAAATGTCTATCACACATGTGATAAGTCATTTTTTTGTTAAAGTATGTCACAGATGTGACCAACATACCTGTTTGGATGGTGGAAGTATCCAGGCCTCCTTAGATCAAGCATCTTTCTTTTCTTTTTCAAACCCAGTTAACGTGTAAACCTTCCCGATGGGTTCCCAGGCAAAGAGGGTCTAAGCGAAGGACGGAAGAAAGAAAAGCTGTCTAAATTACCTTAGTCGCACCGGCCATATAAACTCAATTAAAAAAAATCTAAACATTATTTAAACAATGGACCACAACTAAATTAATAGAATCATATAAAAACAAAAGTTATATTTTTAAACGACCACGCACACAATATATGGGAATTTATAGAGCCGTCGAATTGGCTGAAAATGTAGTATGTTATAGTTTATGACTTTTTGATCAAAAATATTTATGACCACAAAGTTCCAAAGCTCATAGATTTTCGAGATATTGAAGGTCAAAGGTCATTTATTAGTGACGGCAAGTCAGTTGTTTAAAGGAAATAGATTTTTCGGAAATAAGCTTCACACAAACATTGCTGGGTTTGGAGTGAAGCATCATAAAATGACCTTGACTGTGATCCATGGATCAAGATGAAGGATCGGTTCATGGTCAAAATAAAATAACAAACATAATATTTTTATGCAAGGAATACACTGCTGGGTTTGGAGTAAAGTATTTGAGGTGACTTTGACTATGACCCATGGGTCAAGATCAAGGATCAGTTCAAGGTCAAAATAAAATAACAATTATAAAACTTTTTTGTCCCGGAAGTAGATGATAATGATCGAAAATTTTCGTTGCACCGTTGCACCAAGCCGTTGAAAAGTGATATATGACCCCTAGAAATGAACATAGGACAGAAGTTATCCATTAACGGTATGATAATAATTGTTCATAGCTTGGTGCAATGAAAACTTTTGATAAATATCATCCATTTTCGGTGACGCTTATTTCCGAAAAATCTGTTTCCTATCTAACAACTGACCTGCCGTCACTACTAAGTGACTGGTCACGTGACTTTTGACCTTCAATATCTCGAAAACTATGTGTTTTGGAGCTTTGTGGCCATAAGCATTTTTGATCAAGAAGTCATAGAGTACAACATATTACATTTTTAGACAATTTAACGGCCCGATGAAATCCTATGTATTGTGTGCATGGTCCCTTTTAACCGACCTCTAAAAGAAGGAGGTTCTTAATTCGTCGATAATGTATTTTTTTTATGTATGTACACCGATTACCCGGAACAACGGCACCGATATGAATGAAATTTTTTACATTATGTTTACGAAGTTGCTGCGGTGGTCCCATATTTTTTTGGACGAAATTGGCACAGTAAAATTCAAAATGGCGCTGACAATATGGCGGCCAAAAAAATAGATTTTGTCCAATTTTCTCCAAAATTGGTATGGGGGAATTTTCGGTGTCGTACACAACGAATCTGAAATTATTTTAAAAAACTTCAATATGGCGGATCCAATATGGCGGACAAAAACATCAATTTTCTCCAAAATTGGTACGAGGGAGTTTTCGGGGTCGCACATAACGAATCAAAAATTATTTTTTAAAATTCAATATGGTGGATCCAATATGGCGGACAAGAAAATTTATTTTGGTCTGATTTTCTCCAAAATTGGTATAGGAGATATTCAGAGTCGCACATAACGAATCCAAAATATTTTTAAAAAATTAAATATGGCGGACCAAAGCATCAATTTTGTCCGATTTTCTCCGACATTGGTGAGGAGGAGTTTCTGGGATCGCACATAACGAATCTAAAATTATTTTTAAAAAATTCAATATGGCGGATCCAATATGGCGAACGAATAAACTATTTTGTCCCTATTTTCTCCAAAATTGGTATGGGGAAGTTTTCGGGATCGAATCGGAAATTATTTTTAAAAAATTCAATATGGCCTATCCAATATGGCGGATAAAAAGTTAATTTTGTCCGATTTTTTTTTCAAAATTGATATGGGTTGGCACATTACGAATCTGAAATTATTTTAAAAAATTAAATATGGCGGATCCAAGATGGCGGATTAAAGATTCTACATCTCTGGATTTTGTCTAAAATCAATACTAGGGGATTTTTGATAGTGTTAATTACGAATTTAAAATGTTTTCTGAAAAACTCAATCTAGTGGATTCAATATAGCATCTTAAAAATTATACATTTTTTGATTTTCTCCAAAATTGATAAAGGGGTTCTTGAGGGTGTAAATTATGTATCTAAAAGTATTTTTTGCAGAATTCAATATAGCGAGCTCAATATAGCGGACTAAAAATTTTATATTTTACGATTTTGTTCAAAGGTGGGACTGAATCGTTTTCAAGGATGTAAATAGCGAACTATTTTAAGAAAAGCTAATATGTCAGATGCAATATGACTGTCTAGAAATTATAAATTTCCGCATTTTATCCAAAATTGGTACCAAGCAGCTTTGAAGGGTTTAAATTTAGATTATATTAAAACGTTAAAATTATTTTTTTGAAATTTAATATGGCGGATCCAATATGGTGGATTGAAAATTTGATCTTATTCGCTTTTTTCCAAATTTAGTATTAGGGGGTTTTGGGGGTCGTGTATTACGAATATAAAGTTAATTTTTTTAAACCATTAGGTTCATAAGATACAATATGAGGGACTGAAAATTTTACATTTTCCGATTTTGTCTAAAATTGCGGAGTTCTTGGGGCGTATACAAACTCAGTATGCAGTATAAAATATATCGGGCTAAGAAACTTACATCTCAAGTTCTTTAAATATCGATATTGGAAGGTTTTGGGGCCTATATTAGCTATCAAATATTAATTTGAAATTTAAGATAGTGGATTTATTATGACAGACTAAATATTTGTTTGATACAATTTCACTGGTATTTGGAACACTTTAAAAACCAAAAAATTTTTATTGGTTCATTTTAGGGTGATTTACAACTTTGAATAAAATGGGCACTTTTCTCCCAGCTTGAAGTCATTGCGAGGGACACTAACCTCGATTAGTACTTAGTTCAAATAATTTATGGATATCATAATGAATTCAAAACTAAAAATCGAAAAATAAAATTTTTAATAAAAAAATTGAACGGACTTCTAAAAGTGCGCTAAAAAGTGAAAAATAACTATAAATTTTTAAACAAAATTAAAATTTTTGAAGTCGGCGCCAAATTATTTCTAAATGAAATAAATAACTACCAAAATATACAAATTAGGGTAAGAAAGCAATAACAAATAAAGTATTGTTAATCTGTTTATGCGAATCACATTTTGTCAGATATTAGTTTGGCGCCGACTTCAAAAATTTCAATTTCATATAAAAATTTATAGTTAGTTTTCACTTTTTAGCGCACTTTTAAAAGTCGGATCAATTTTTTTTATAAAAATTTTATTGTATAATATATTATGTTTTCCAAACTCATGACACAAGCAAGTTTAGAGTTAAGTATTTATTTATTTCTAAACTTCTAATGTTTTCTCGGTATTCTCTTTACACATATAACAACCATAAGCTGTTTGAGAAATTTGTTTGCCTCTCAAAGGGATAATTATTACATTTTAATATCCTGAGTGCCAGCGGTTATATTATCGGAAACCTTTCCCTTGGAAAGGTTAGCTAAATACCTGGGAAATTCGAAATTCTATTGGTAGATCTTACGTTATATGGTGAATTTTAAATTATTAAGGAGGTGTTTTGTTTTTTTCTAAAACACATTAAAACATTAAAAGTTATATAAGTTATGTTTTATGTTAAGAAGCGTTCTATATTTAAGAGACCGGATACGAGGAAAGTTTTTGAGGAATGGTGGATACGCAAACTTTGAAAATGATTTATGGTATATCTCTTGAAACATAAATATGTTTGCAGTGATTCGACCTTTTTAGTTCTTTTATATTACCTGGAAGACAAACATTTTTGAAGCAAGTCATTCTACTTAATAGTTAGTTTGCACGATAATATCTGTACATGGCATTCAGTGATAAAGTGCCATTTCGTGCAACAGTTTCTAGATGCTTTGTAGAATTTTATAGAGGGAATAGTTATTTACGTGACTAAGAACATATAGAGTGACTTGATTTTGAAGTTACTCCTAAAACACTTATGGAATTGGTACTAAGAAAAATGCGTAGAAAAATAACAATTTTTTTTGACAGAGCTATTATTAAATATATAAACAAACTTTTCTTTTATACATATACAGAGTACTTTTAAGAATAATATGAAAAAAAAACAATAAAAAAGTGACGTAGATATGAATCAACACGTAGGACTTTCTTCAAAAAATCCTTGCTGCACTCATATTGGCTATAGATAACGCGCTGAGAATCCAACTTGTAAGGTTCAAGAATATTTAATAAAGATGGAGATCGGTATATTATTGTATTACAAAGCAAACTGACTATGACGTTGATGTTTCAGAGTGTCTAAATTAGTTTCGACTTTATGAACCAGACTTATTTTCGCCTTCTGAAATTCTTCCAAGTAATTCTTATTACAAAGAACTAATTTAAAATATCTAATATAAAAGAATATTCAAAAAAACACTTTGTCAATGCTGTGAGCAGTCCACTCGCTACCAGAGTTTCGGGACCATTCCTGCCGCGTTGAAATGGTTAAACACTAAAAAAATTACTTAAAGTATAAACAATGTAGCCAAAACAATTGAATTGATTAACGCTTATGCTGCAATTGCAGATATTCACTTAGACAAGGTGGCCACCGTAAAATTTCTTAATCCCTTGCATTCATTTTACGATGTACATACTAACAAGCTCAGAATGTAGAGTATGGATATTTGAAGATGATCTAATAGCCACTACCGTCAAAAACAACTGACTATAAAAAAAGTTACGCAAACTTTATTTTCTATAACCACAGAAGCTGTAGCGATAATTAAACTAGAGAAATAGTATCCTGTTAAAACAGCTTGGTTCACGCGCATAAAATTTTTCAAGACGGTCCACGGTCTAATGCTCCTCCAAGATAATGTCTCTTACGCCAGTCAAGTAAACATTTGGCCGAGACACTCTGATATCCAGCAAACTGACCAGATTTTCAATATAGACCTACAGAAATAAAACTTATACTTTTTTTGCACGACATTATGTGCAGTGTTCGAGTTATTAACAATTAAAAGCCAAGAAATGCATTTTTTTACACATTTCTACTCACTAGTAAAAACTGAAGTATTTTTTGGACAAACTCCGAAGATAATTTTGTAGAGAATTGAAAAAGCTTTGAAATATTTTTTTTGTAGATCTCGATATCTTTATTTATTGCTGAGAAAAATGAAAAAGAAGATCAAAACTGACATAATATTTGTAAGCAGGAAACTATCACAATTAAAAAAAAAAACATGAAAATCCGTCAACAACTTTGTGAGATATAATTTGTGATGTAAATCTGAAGTTGCTGTTTTATTTTTTGAGCACTCTGATTTGAAGGTTCCCCCTTCACTTTCCGAACCGTCATAAATAAAACAACATTTTTGAAGCTTTACTGAAGGTTTTATATCAATCTAATACTGTTACAATTATATACATCGAAACCTAAACTCTTTAACTGTTAAGTGGCGCTAATTTGGTTTCTTAATTATTATAAACAATATAGCAGTGAATTTTTAAAAACAATTTGTTAACTTTGGCCCATCTTGACCTAGGACCATTTTTGTGGTTTTAAAATTCATGTAACAATGCCTATTTCCCGAATATGAAAAAAAAAAATTTTTTTTCAAGTCACAAACAACAAAATTGATCTATTTGTTTATAAGATAAAAATGATAGTGTTTTTTTTAAATAAGTTTTTAATAAATTTGAAATTGTTTTTTTACACCTTTTATAATTGATTTACATACAAGAAGTGCCCATCTTTCATAAGGTATGCTCAGAATCACTGTAACTTCATTTCCCTACGTACGTTATTGCAAAAAAAAAAGTCGTCTGGGATAAACGAATTAAATTTTGCAGAAACTATTCGATTAATTGATCGGTAATTTGTACTACCCATTCAGCATAACAAAACCCGACTTTTAACGAAATAAAAAAGCTGCAGCTTGATTTTTGCAGTAGTTACTGTTAATTAACTATTATGTCAATTTTGACCTTTTGCACTTTTCTCAGCAACAAATAAAGACATTGAGGTCTACAACAATGAAATTTATATATGTGTATGATATTTGTGCAGAATTTTTATTTATAACAATGCATCAATGTATGGTATTGTTGTGCAAATCGTGTTAATAGGTAGGAAAATGACGTTTTTTAGAAAAAATTCAATACTTACCCCTACTTCGAGGACCTAGAACGCGATTTTGGCTTTGATTTTCCACTATTTTTTCTCACTTTCTAGGAAAACACAAAAACGCTAAGCGTCACTTTACCAAGCAATTTTAATTCGGAAGAAAAAACCGAACTTATATATTTATTTTCAATGGTACTAGTTAAAATATCATATATGTAATATACTTCAGCTATTTTTGCATAAATTCTAGTGAAAAAATTTTAAAAAACTTATTATTTTCAACGATCAGACTCGTGAAAACGACTAATATTCGTTTGACACGTTGCTAGATGTAAAATACTTTCTTGGTATAAACTATAAAATTTGACCATCTCGGTCAACAATATAGTTTAATTTCTATAATGTTTTATACAGTTTCAGAGGAAAATTAATCTTAATCACACAAAATTTTTATTTCATTCAGGTTTAGCGTGATTTTAGTTAATTTGTAAAACTAAAACTAATCTGAACTAACCTAAAATGATCTGGGGTTATACTTTCGTAATAAAAACTATAAAATTTATCTATTACAGTTAACAACATAGTTTAATTTTTGTAATATATAAAAAAGCGTAAAATTAATCTGAACCGCCCAAAATTTTTGATCAGAAATCAAGTGAAGGCGGGACAATCTGCGAAAGAAAAGAATATATGGGAATTTCACAAAAATTGTATTGCCAATATTGCAACAGTGCTAAATTTTCGGGATTTGACAACGAGTCACACCAATATTTAATGGCGGAAGCCATTTTGTTATAATTTGTTTTTTGAATTGAATTTATGAATTTTTATGTAATACAGAGGCTTCTATCAGTGTGGAATTTGTGGTTGTAACAAAATTTTAACGATTTAGTACAAATAATTAACTGTTTTCCGCAAAACTGAGGAAAAATTATGGAAAACGGCGGTCAGAATCGTGTTCTACCACCTCGAAATAGGGGAAAGGAAAATTTTTGATAGTGCAAATTTTTACCCAGAGAATTATATTCAAATATATTTTATGTCAGTCTTTATTTTATTATTCATTTCATCATCAATCAGTGAACTCTAATTTATAATTTTTCCAATACAATAACGTAATAAAGGGTTGCTCAAGTCCAGCCCTGTCCCCTGACCTACTGCGCAAGTATAATATAGCCACTTTAAGGGGAGTATAGCTTTACATGCCAGACCGAATTTATTTTACGGTATTCCCCTTCCTTTTACCACCTCCAACTTCCTTGGTTTTCTGGATGATCCAGTGTCCGTAACAAGGTGTTTTTTTCGCTTATTTGACTGGCCTACCCATACTTTGAATAATAATTAGAGAAAATCATGTTCAGGTTATAGAACCCATCTTTATTTACTAGAACGAATTATGAATGACTATGTAGTTGTTAACTTAAAAAAATTACGTGATAGGCGTTTCACCTGTGAAGAAGAAATTGACATTGTCGAAAATGTGTATTTTACTTCGACTTCAAAAAAACAGTGGTATCATGCCTTTTTTGCTGGTAAAAAAAGATTCTTGTTTAAAAGTCTTTTGAGGCCGGAGAGGACTGCTGCAGAGTTTGTGTGTTCCCAACATCCACTATTGTAACATATTTCCATAATTTTAAAGTAGCTCTTAACTACACCTGCCGATTTTATGCTCGACTGTAAAAAATCAACAATCAAACAGTATCATTAAAAGCACTGAAGAAGTTACAATTGATTAAAATCATGCCACCCAATAAGTACACTTGAGAAGTTGCTTTTCTGTGAATTTCGTTCTTGGTTCGATACCATTTCATTAAAAAGATTATAAAAGAATGCGTCACAAAAAAGTAACCACAGTAGGATTCACAGCGTTCAGACATTTATGCACCCACCTATGAGTATATATGAATTTTTCTTTGGCTCCATTACTAATTAGGACAGTTGAATTTTACAGCCAGAATTTTTATTGAGAGAGCATTTTGTCGAGTAAATTTATTAGAAGGTACTCTCATATGTTAACTTAGATAATTAATTTACTATTATCTGTTTAAAGAAATATCTTAACACACTTACAATTTTCGAAGACACTAATGAACACTATTTTTGGACTTATTTACCAGTTAAAATTGTTCTATTCGTAATTTTTTAATAGTTATATCTTGCGGCTTTAACCTAACTAAATGGGAAAAAATAAATCATAATCCGGACCGAACTTTTTATTCTACCGATTTGAATTCACATAATAACTCTTTAATGTCGGCAACAGTCCATTAGCTTAAAGCAAGAACTAAACTTTGGAACTTTTTACTGAGTTTTTTTAGAGATTTTATGAAGGTACGGACCAAAGAGAAACTAAAAAGGGTAAAGAGGAAAACCCGTCGTGAATAGTGCCTTATTTAGTCTCTTGACACGTTTCCGCCATATTGACTGCCAGGAAACGTTGTTTCTGAACAAGTCGGAGTGGATTAACAAGTTTTTTGTTTTGTGTTGTTTAAGGAGAGACTTATATTAAAGATTTGTTAACATAATGGAAAAAAGAAAGAAGAATTAGCCGTATTTTTAATGATACATTTTAAATTCACATTTTCATAAATCAAAATATTTTAATGACATATATTTAATAAAGTTATTAAAAGAATAATTTGTTCTACATTAGCTTCTTAAAAAATTAATAAAAAGGAGTTCTTATTACATTATTGTTTCATCCTTCGTTTACGGAGCTCACACGAAGATTACGAAGTAGTAGATATCTGTTGGACTTCCGGTTAGTAGTTATCTCTAGCCACTTTTAAGTGAAATTAAACAAATTCTTACTCTACACAACTATATATATATATATATATATATATATATATATATATATATATATATATATATATATATATATATATATTAAAAGTAAATACACTGGAGTGGAACCGAGATGTGTACAGTCATGCGTGCTACTTTAATGTCCCTTTTATGCTGCATTTGGTTTTAATTTACAATTACGAAGAAGTGGTTTCCAGACTTCTCTTATATCTAATGACAGTTCACTAAAGCAATTCGGGTTCTGAAGTATAACAGGATTTTAGAAAATCCTAGTAAGGCATTAATACGTTCACAAATAAATTATTATCGTTTCAAAAAACCACACTACCAGAGGATATCCATCAACGGTTCTAAAAAGTTAAAGAATATAAATTAGAAGAATATTATACTCCCTTCCTAACGAAAATTGCCAAAGGTTGCTCCGAAAGAGATTCCCATTCTCGATATAATTAGCGTCGAGGATTCCGCAAGCATTGAAGATCATATTGCAAATTAGTTCAGGTGGAAAGTAAGAGAAATTTTACAAAAATATGGAAAACCGAACCCAAACACGAGCAAAGATGAGAAAACAGCCCTAGGGATCTACAGAAAGATTCTAGTATTTAGATTCTACCAGCGGACAAAGGAAATGTCACTGTTGTAATGAATGCTAAAATATAAAACCTAAAAATTGACGAAGTTTTAACGAAAGGAAACTATACATCTCTATAGATCCTACATCTACAATTGAAAGAAGAATCTATCACATTCTTAAGAAGCATAAACGGTATATTCCTGAGAAGACCACTACCGAAAAACTTCATATCTTTATGGACTCTTGAAAATACATAACTGTTACAAGGATATACATCATCCTGAGTCAAGAACTCGCAACATCTCGTCGAAATTATACGTTAAATGGAAGTATAACCAAAAGATTTTTATTAGCTTTGACATTGAAAGCCTATACATCAACTTTTCAGTTAAGAAGTCACTAAATATCATTAGGAAGAAATTTTAAGAAGTCCAGATCTTAGCAAAAAGAACTTTTTACCACCACACGTCATCATAGACTTGCTGGAATGTTGTTTGATCAATTCCTATTTCCAAGAAAATGAAAAATTTTTCATTCAGGATGGTTAACTACCATTGGAATCTTCGCTCTTACCGGTAGTTGTAAACATTTTCGCGGAATGGTTTTGAACCTCAGTTTACAGAAAATTCACACACACAGGACAATACCTAAACTATTCAACAAATCACTTTAACAACGCCAAATATGAAATAGATCGGGCACTAACTGTTTGCAACTATAACTAAAACTTGATGAACGAGATAGATCACATTAAAGTGACCGAACAGCCAACGGATACCCAATAAATCTGGTGGATAAGATTCTGGAACAACGCAAAAATAGGGAGAGATGGACAAATGACGAGGAACGAAAACCAGTGTTGAATATCATCTATATTAGATGCCTTTCCGAAAAGTTAGAGGAATAGAAAAAGATATCAAATCAACGTTGCTTTCAATTCAAATAACTCTCTGAGATGCCAGCTCACTGGAGTCAAACCAACAACCCAAAGTGGCATGAAGAACTGTGAATGTAGCAACTCCTACGTTGACGAAACAAGGAGATCCCTTGAAGTAATGATAAAAAAATATCAGATAAACATATCTCATGTAAAAACAGAAAAATTTGGTGCCACTAACCATTCCTGTACTCATGAACATCACATAAAATGGTCTGAAGCTAGAATTCTTCACCGAGAACAACCTCTACCTCCTAAAAAGCAAAGCTAGAGTCATTAACGTCAAATGTACTGTAACGTTGGACAACTTCGGCCGACTTTTTAATCCATAAGAATACGTTGACTAGTATTCCTTTTCAAATGTATAACATGTTACGTGTAGTCTGCCACATTAAATTCAACCAATACTCAACTGCCCGAGTGCACAAGATAGTTGATTGTCAATAATCGTTTGTTAGTCCATCGCACCCTCGGACGACTCTCGCTATCTATTTATTTCCTATAAAGAAGGTAGATAGAAAGAATAAGGGATTACGGTAAAGAATCGAACGGAATCATTTTATTAAGGAACTCACTTGTTGCATCAAACTGTTTTGTGAGTTAGTTTAATGTTGTCTAAAATCTGACATACCGACAGCTAGGTGTATGCATAATTGTGGATATAAAATGTGCTTTTTTATAGTTACTGAAAATTTATGCCCAATGAGTGTTGTGTCCCAGGGTGTCGCGGAAATTATTAGAACGGTCCGAATGTGTATGTTTTTGGCTTTCTAATCGATAGTGTTTTGCGAAAAAAATGGCTCAAACCTATCCCTCGATTATGGGTCTATTAAGAATTCCAAAGTTTGTGGTTAATTATTCATAATACTGAAAACACCGAATTTTTCAATGATTTTTTGCATTTCCAATTTTCGGATCGTAGAACACGAATATGAAATTTTTTTTTGACTATTTCGAATGATTTTTCCAAAAAAAAAAATTAATTTTCACTCATATCAGTACCTTTAAATTTTGGCCGCTTCTAGTAGAATTCACAAACGCAACACAATGTTTAATAATTTTTTAACAAAATACCGGGTGTCAACGAATCTATTAGACAAGTCATAATTTCTAGAGTATCCAAATGAGAATTGGTATAGGTAAATGTTATGTGAAGAGGAGAGTTTTCGCATATTTTCCACTTTTCGGTCACTTCCGGTTTCACCGGAAATGACCCCGGTTTTGAATTCTTAAATAGAACACCCTGTATATTTTAACATCTTTGGATTTCTGAGACAATTCTAGATCAGAATGTGATATTTGAAAAACTTTTTACGTCTACTTCATTTTTTAGAGCCACTTTTAAAATTGCATCTAGGTGGCCATGATAGGACGCAAATTAATCTAACGGCCTTAGGTGATGTCAAAAAAATACAATCGCAAAGTTTTAGTGACTAGTATGAAAGACAGGAATTGGATTAAAAATTTAACAAAATTAACAAAAAACTAACAAAATAGACTAATAACTTAGACGACGCACTTAAAATATTTGAAAGTACAGTAGCTGAATTTGTTAAAAAGTTTAGTGTAGTAAATGTTCAAAGTGCATTCCTTCTTTTTCACGACACATGGCTGCTCCATAGTAAACCCTTTCTTTAACATATCCCCAGACAAAGAAATCGAGCACAGTAAAATCCGGTGAGCGGGCTGGCCACCATACCGGACCATTGGTTGCAATAATTCGATTACTAAAATGCTCTATTAAATAATTAAGAACTTCTCTAGTATTGTGAGGCAGTGCTCCATCTTCTTGAAAGTAAATTCGCCGTAAAACTGCTAAAGGTATATCATTGAGATGATTTTCGATTTCATTTTGAAGAAAACCTAAGTATCTAACCCTTGTTAACTGACCTTGAAACAATATTGGCCCAATTATTCTGTTTCCAACGATACCAGCCCAGACATTGACGGCAAATCTTTCTTGAAAATTGCCCTCTCTCATTTCATGTTGATTTTGTTGGGCCCAGTACCGAGTATTTTGCTTATTGAACATACCATTATTTGTAAATCGGGATTCGTCGGAAAATAGAATAAAATCGATAAAATTTGGGTTAACTCTATGATTTTGAAGCAGCCAATGACAAAACACTACCCGTCTATCGCCATCCTCAGTATACAAATGTTGATGTAACTGATATTTAAATGCTCGATATCCATGCTTTTTCAGTATTTTTCTTGCTGATTCATAACTGCATCTGCAGTTCTTGACTAATTTTTCTTAACGAAACTGTTTTATCAACCTCAACCATAGCAAGTACGTTAATCTCAGTCTCTTCATTTATGATAAACCTCTGTTCCGCCTCTTGATTTCGTATTTGCCGAAAACGAGTCTCGACATACGGAAAATACTGATGGGCTGGATGTTACCGATTCGGATATCTATGAGCATACAACTCGGCAGCATTCCTTGAATTTCTATGACACTCTCCAAATATTAATAACATATCCACTTTTTCACTTTGAGTATACATTATTTTAACGAAAATTTAAACTAAACTTAACGAAAATTAAGAAACTTTTACGTCCGTTCTTAGAGCGTATGTCACTGTCATTATCTACTTAAGTGAGTGCTTTGTTTTCCAAAGAAGACTTAATAAAAACAGTTGCAAATTATTATGCATCATGGCTGTCCATGGCGCATTTGTCATAAGTAAATAAATTATCCAGTATTTTGCTTAATAATATTTAATTTCTGTTCTTATGTCTAATCCAATCGCAAATAAATTAGTACCGTTAGATTCATCAAAGAATGCTTTTTTCGAAAAGTAGTTGTCAAAAAGGGGTCGCCATTTGAAAATTAATAGTTAGAAATGAAAACGTAATTTTATCAACTTGTCTTATTCCTGTCTTTCATACTAGTAACTAAAACTTTGCGATTGTATTTTTTTGACATCACCTAAGGCCCTTAGATTAGTTTGCGTCCGATCATGGCCACCTAGATGCAATTTTAAAAGTGGCTCTAAAAAAATGAGGTAGACGTAAAAAGTTTTTAAAATGTCACATTCTGATCTAGAATTGTCTCAGAAATCCAAAAATGTTAAAATATACAGGGTATTCTATTTAAAAATTCAAAACCGGGGCCATTTCCGGTGAAACCAGAAGTGGCCGGAAAGTGGAAAATATGCGAAAACTCTCCCCTTCACATACCATTTACCTGTACCAATTCTCATTTTGATACACATAATACTTTAGAAATTATGACTTGTCTAATAGATTCGTTGACACCCGGTATATGTACATAATAGCGAAAAATATGAATTTTCCATGAAAAGTAAAAACACCGCTGGCTTGTCGTTTGATCTTTTTTTTTTAGCATGCTTACAAAATAGATCAAAACATGTGATTTACTATGCCATGTTGCCACGTTGACTTGAATTTTAAATTTCATTACGATGAAAAATTTGGTTGTTTAAATCCAATTAATCATGGTCATTTCAGTATTGTAGCATATAATGTGGTTAAACCTGCAGAATCGGAATGCCAAACATAAAAAGATCGCTCGACAAGCTTCGTTGGTCTAAAAAACAAGATCAAACTTGAATTGATCTGAACTAACCTAAACTAAACTAAATTAGATTTGACAGAATCAGCTACTTTGTATGTCTCCTTGTTGCACACATTTTTAAAGCATTTAACGGTGATTAGTTTATGTTTCGTATCCAGATTCTGTTTTTAACTGGCGTTAAAGCTAAATACATTTTGTCCAACTTGATCAATAATAATGTCCAATAATTTTTTTCATACTCATTAAAAATATTACTATTCAACAGAGACCACTGGAATACGGATCACTCTCCGGCAGAATCGGAGTTAGAAAAGATTCTACAAATTATTCTAAGAGATTCTCAAGGTTAGTTTAGATTAGTTCAGGGGTTTTTTAATTTCTTTACCATTTAGCATCCAAAATTGTGATATTGAGGCAATTAAAGATGAAATGTCAGTATTAACTTATTTAAGCGGGTACTGCTATTCTATTACTTTAAAAAAAACTTTAGTGTGTATTTTGAAAATTAAAACTAGTTTACAATGAGCCCTGTGTTGTATTTGTAGCAACTGCCCACATAATTTTCAAAAAACTAATTCATGATTTTGATGACACTTTCTTAGATATTTTTAATAAGAAAACATTTTTATCTGACAAAATTTTAAAACATCTCGTTGAAAATAAAATTTTAAATATTTTTGAAGAATGCAGTAATCATTACAAAATATATCATGTCAAAAATAATTTAAACAGTATTTCAAATACTTTCGTTAAAAATTAGTATGGTAAAAAATGACCATTTGGGAAAAAATATGAAACTAAACTTACAAACTATGTCTAATAAATCGCGACAAATCCCCAAAAAAGATTATGGAATCCTTATCATAAAATATCCCAACTAATGACAACGCATACCTAACTAGAAAATATAACATTTCTTGGGGTATGCACGTTAACTTCTCGCCATTTCAACAATCTTCAGTTTCTTTCTACATTGGTTTTCAGAGCAATTTCTAGTAACTTCCAAATACATTGTAACAATTATTTTTTATTGCTTGTATTATTTTATTAATTTGTTAATTGACAATTTATTAACTTTGCGCAATATAACTAAGTATGGGATATTTTCTAATATTTTGGCCTTTCAAGTATAGAATTTGCACCTGAAAATATGTTAAAATTTTTAAGTGGGTACCTAAAAGCGAACATGGGCTTTTGCTTTAATATTTCATTTTTCCTAAAAAAAAAATATTGGCGGTGCAACTTATTAATTATCGCCCCCTGTTAAGCCGGAATATCTTATTTAATTAATAAACAGAAAAGTTATTGTGGACTTTTTCTGTATTTGACGTATACTTGGTAAAAGTAAATGGCCCAAATGTGATGATGTCACGCTTTAGCACTAAGGCCTTGTGTTTCAAAAAGTGTTGGAACAACACACTGGAGAAAACGGAAATTCATAGAAACCGCGCTTATACATAAAAACACAAATTGCTTTAATAAACCATCTTTAGATATAAGAAAAATATGGAAACCACTTCTTAGTAATTATAAATTAAAACTAAAAACAGCAGGGTCCTAGCGTAGCACGCATGGCTGCACTCACCTCGGTCACACTCCACTACTTTTACATTTAGTATAAATAGTTGTTTATGTATGTCGTCGATGTACGTTTTCTCTTTCCCAATTATTCGACTTTCGTCTCGTATCTCTCTGCTGTTCAATGGAATACGAGCGTCTATCGAACATATCGCTACTAGAAATGTCGAATTCCCTCTACAATACCGTAACGTTTTGCTATTTGACGTCTAGCTCGAACGTATTCTGCCATGTCGCGTTTTCCAGTACAGTTTTCAACCGACGTTGATGAACTATCGGGGAAATTGCCATTTTCTTTACCGTTATGTCTCGTTCGTGAGTCTTTTCCACCAGCTTGCAGATTAGTTTGACTAAATCTCTTGATTAGGACTTGTACTGGAGATTCAGTACTTGAAAATAGCTTTTGCATGTTGACTCTTTTGGGATCGCAGAAATCCCGCCAAAACCACCCAAATTGCTTGAATTTCCGCCCGCCTCATTTGACCATGGAAATGAAGGATGATGATTTTGGGATTTGGACATTTTTTCGCGTCAAAATAAAATTCCGTGTTAATTCAGAAACAAATTGCAAGATATTTTTACTCACAGAAGGCTATCCTTTCTGACAATCCAGCAGGTTAGATTATTCAGAGAAAGATTTGTTTTGAAAGGGCTTTGTTTGTTGCTCTGCTTAATCAGGTACAATTTAGTCTTTGCTTTTGTTTAATGAATTAAACGTTACGGGAGGGCTAACTTTAGAAAAAGTCAGAAAAATAAGATCTTCAGAAACGATATATTCTTGTACGTTCCGTTTCACCCTTCTATGGTTCTCCCAAAGTTGCTAGAGGTGACCTCTATCCGTCAACTTCGGAAACATCAAATTTTCCGGTATCTAAATGCGCAAAAAGCTGAAAAGTCTTTCTTCGCGGCTACATATTCGAACACTATGCGTAAATATATGACGTGAACGTTAACAATTAATTCTGATCCCGAAAATTATCTATTCAGATCGGATTTTCCTGAATTCTAAGGGTCTAAAAAGTATTAAGAGTGGTTCTTCCCCTGATATCGAGCTTTCTCGAATACCGGAGTTCGCAACTAACGATTTTACCGCCTCATAAGCGAGATATCCTTTCCTTTCTGAGCGCAATCTTATTTGAGATTATTTTCATTCATTTTGACTTTTTCTGGGAATGCTAAGAAGCGAATCCCACGTAGAACAGAAGTTCATACGATTGTACAACACCCTCCCCCCTTTAGATGAAATCTCAACTAAATTGTCGTAATCCTGAAAACTTGAATTATAGAACACACAGTTCCATAACTTTGCTTTGTTTTTTTTCCCAATTTGTTCAAATCGTTTTGTGTTTCCTTCATTTCATTTGATTTGTTTTTCAGTATTGTATGTTCATACAATTTTCTGCTTAAACCGTTTGGGTTATTTTTCTGTACTATTTGTTCAAAGAGGCTTTGCTTTTTCGAATCGTTCGATTCATTTGTATTTACTTTACGTTCATAAAGTTTCTTGTTCAAACCGTTCGGCTTACATTTGTTTGTTGTACGTTTGTTCAGGAATCTTATTTATTTTATTTTTGGCAATTGAATTATTTAATTATTCCAATTAGGGACTCATGTGGCATAATAATGTAGTTTAGAATTACACTTCAATTTATGTCGCCTTTCTCATGAATACTCTTATTTCCGATATATATATTTTTTTTATTATATTTTTTCTTAACATTTTTGCTGCGCACAAGTCGCATAGCCAATCCAAGCGAATTGGTCAGATATACAATCAACTCACGCTCTAAGTAGGGTCGAGTACGATATCGTTCTTCCGGTCGGCATCGTGGCAAAATAAGCAATTAATTTTAGAGACAATTTCTGCGAACCTTAAAGTGCGGGAAGAAACTAGGTGAATTGAGTAGCCTTGCGAACACCAGCAAGAGGGTACCCTCAGGATCAAGATTGTGCCCTATTGACCGTACGGAAAGGTAAGCGATTTGTGCAAGTTTTTCATTTTCTCTTTTTTCTACCAATTCAAAAATACAGTCCACAATATTTTTCATATTTTCCGCGTCAACGTTCATATAGACTTTTTTGTTGTTCAGAGATGACATACTGACAAAAAGTTTAAGTTTCTAAAAATATCACTCACGATGGTGTTAAATAGTTTTGAAAATAAACAGTCTCCCTGTCTGACTTTTCTTCTGAGCAAAACTTACCTCATGTTTTCGGTTAGTCTGAATATTGCTAAACCTCTCCTAGTTGTGTTCTCATTAATGTTGTCTACATGTATTGGATTAACTTTGCTGATCTTTAGTGATGTTATATTAGCGTCCATAATTTTATTATGTTGAATAACTTTTCAAAATCGACAATGGGCTTTCATAATGAATAAGTGACTTCGTGTTCCATATTGCTTTCTAAAATCTGCATGGCCTTTTCATTTGCTTGATAACTTATTGACATTGCAGGAAAATGATAGGCCTGCAGTTTTTTAGTTTATCTTGGTGGCTCCTTTCATGAAGTAATATTAACAGTATGACATTCCATTTGTTGCGAATTTCTGTTTATGTAAATAAATATTCTGAAGAGTTATAATGAATTAATTAATTTAGGGCTTTTCTATAACGATTCCGTCTTTTCTTCTTTTATTTTAAGCAGATATAGTTCTTTCCTCTCTGGTCTAGTATGTTAGGTTTTTCAGCTATATGGGTTTTAATTACTTCCTCTCTCATTTCCTTCCGTTTTATAATTTTCTTTGTTTTTATTTACCTCGTATTTTCTTCTTTATTCCATGACATTCATTCAAATTCTTCGTATTTTCAGATGGGAGTTTCTTCCTGTGCTTTAATAAATTCTGTATTTCTGGATCCAATTTCATAAATGTTACTGAATATGTTATTTTTGCTGCTGCTCTTAAAATATATATTTTATTCAATTTATATGCTTTGGTGTTAATGATGATTTTTGTCCTAACGAATCTATCATTTCTATATGTGACACACCAGTTTAGTATATATATATATATATATATATATATATATATATATATATATATATATATATATATATATATAAAATGTAAGCAATTACATTTTTTATTTGATCATTTGAGCTTATCCATGTCCATCCCCTCTTATGTTTCATTTTAAATTACCCATTAATGATATAAAATTTCGTTTAATTTAAAAACCTGACCTTATTCGAATACCAGTATAATGTTCATACCTTTACGTTTGATCTTTTATATCGATTTTAGGAGTAACAGAATTAACACATAAATGGACTCAAGTATATTACTATGTTTTTCCAGAAATTGTTTATTTAAAAATAATTACGTGATATATATTTATACGACTATTATTTATTTCTTATAAATAAATCATAATATAATATGATTTCCTTTGTTAACACTGGTTTATACTTGTTTTAGTTCAGTTTTAAGATATCTACCTAGATTAATATAAACTACTATACTATATACTATAATTTTATAATTGAAAACCTATATATAATATTATTTTATAACGGAAACAAATTTACGTTATAGGTACATTGCTAAAATATGTCGCCCCAACATGTTTGTAAAATATATTTCCTCAAATCAATATGGCAGAAACGTGTCAAAATACTTAATAAGTCACCTGTGTTAACAAATTTTAGTACTTAAAGTAAGGGCTTTATTTTAGATTATAAATTTATTACTTATTAAATTTATTACAACGTTATAACAGTGCCTATTTTTACGGTTTTCTTAATGTTTTCTTTTTAAAATTTAGATACACGTTTTAAAAGGATCATATAGGATTAAAAAGAGTAAGAAGATTGATTTTTATGAAACACAGATTTCCTAATGAATTGATTAAAGACAAATAAATAGCTTCTAAATAAAATCAATCTTCTTTTTCTTTGCAATACATATAATTCTTATAACATAGTATAGAAATATGAACTGTAGGTGCCAATTAAATTTTGAAGGCAAAAACCCTTTTAAATACGTAATGAAAAGGTCCGTATTAAGAACTTAAAGTTGTTCATGAATTTTAAAACGTTTACTTTAGAAACTGACAATTCCATGTCCTAGAAGAGCAGAACAATAAGAAAATGAAATTTATTTCAAAATAAATTTTCAAATTTAGTCAGGTAAAAATAAAAACAATTTCACCATTCTCCATTTTTTTACGAATATCTTCGGAAGTAGTCGGAATTTTTTAAGTTCCTCAAAGTCACTTATTTGTTCAAATTTACCTAAATTTCTATGACGTTTACTTACGGTTACTGAAATCCTCATACATAAAACAAAATTTCTAGTACCTTCGTTCGTTATTGCGATACGAGTCAATAACCTGGCCGTCCTCTTTTGAAAGTAAAACATTTCTGTTGAATTATTAAATATATCTGACATAGTGTAATTTCATTGTTAAGGTGCAGGTGAATCAATGCCAAAATATATTACCCTTGTCTTACCTTACAGTAGATTTAAAAAATCAGTGTCATGTCTTTCCTAAAATAAATAATATTATCAGGCATTGACTAACGACGATGTCAATTATTACAAATTAGCGGTTGATTTATTAATACGTAAGCATTTTGCCGAATTACAAAATAATTTGGGTGCCAAATGTCAAATATTTGGAAAATATATTTGGATTTAATGATTAAATTTAATTTATCAATTAAAATATCGGCATAGTTACTTTCCAGAATGGTGCGCAGACCTCAAGTATTGCACTTCTTTGAAAAGAACATGACAGTCAGCTGTTCGGCAAATTAGTTTTAAAATTAGATTTTACTATGATGGTTAAACATATGCATAAAATGATTTATGTTTTGAAAAGTATTATACCCGCAAAGGCTAAAGATATATGACTATTACTGTACATGTGAGTGCAATTTCAAGTGTATTTTACCTGCGCAAATAGGCGTATTTATCTAGGTTTCCAACTATGCACTATATATAGTTTGCACGATATGGTAATAGTATTATATAAAGGAATAAGTAAACTTATAAACAAGTTCTTACCATGTACGGATACTTGATCAATATTTGTTATAAGAAAAAAACAGCTGAGCCTAATAAGATATGTTTCTATATTTACATAAAAGAGCACAGACACAGATGAACCTTAGATTGTAGTCCAAGACAAGTGTGGAAGTCACAGGGGTTTCGATATTAACGTCGTAATAGACTGAAACATTCGACCCGAATCCTAGGGTATAACTTGTGGCTTACACTTTTGCATGATTCATAAAAGCTAGATCATCATCATTTAGGTTATCCTGTCCACTGCTGAACGAAAGCCTCCCTTAATTCCAGCCATCTCTTTCTATTTTGTGCTACTTGTATCCAATTTCCAGCCACTCTTTTTATGTCATCTGTCCACCGACTAAGAGGTCGTCCTCTACTTCTATAGGCCTCATATCTTGGCCTCCATTCCACAAGTATTTTTGTCCACCCTCCATCAGTCATCCAAGCCACATCTCCTGCCCAGTTTCATTTAGGATGTAAGATAGATATCACCGCGTCTCTTACTCCTGTTCGGTTTCTTATGATGTTGACCGTTCGATTTTTCGTTACATAACATGTATTCTGTTAATGTTCTTTTTTGTTAAAGTAAGTGTCCCAGCTCCATACGTGAGAACAGACAAGACACACTGATTAAAGACCTTTCTTTTCAAGCATATAGGAAGAACAGATCTCAATATACATCAAAGTCTAACGAATGTCGCCCACGATAAAACCTAATCTTCGCTGGATTTCGTGCGTCTGATTATCTCGCCTAATACCGATCTCATGTCCCAAGTATTATATATATGCACTTGTTCTAGATTTATGTTATTATGCTCATTACTAGGTTTGTCATCTCTTGTGCCCTTTTAATTTTCAAACCGACTCTTTCTGAGGCATCGTTTAGCATATCCAACATATTTCGTGCTTCCTGCATATTGCCTGTTATTAACACAATATCGTCTGCAAAAACAGAGATGATTTGTCAATTTGCCATCGATGTTGATTCCTTTTGAATCCCAGTTTATCTTTTTCAGCATGCTCTCTAGCAATGCGACAAACAATTTTGGGGAGAGTGTGTCACCTTGCCTTACTCCTCGAGCGATATTAAATCTATCTGTGCATTGATATGCCGATTTGCTGACATTTGCCGTGGCATTCTCATATATGTTTTTGATAATTGCGGAGTATCGATGATGGACGCGATATTCGTTTAATGCCTCTAGAAGTTTCCGCTGATTTATTGAATTAAAGGCCTTCTTGAAATCAACAAAGATAAGCATAAGTGGTCTATTATACTCAATACATTTCTCGACAAGAACTCTGATGGTCAGATGGTCATTTGTCCCATAGCCTGCTCGGAATCCCGCCTGCTCTCTCGAAAGAAAAGAGTCAACTTCATTTGTCAAACGGTGTGCGAGTATTTTGGTAAATAGTTTGTATATGTGGCTAAGGAGGCTGATCGGCCTATAATTTTTAAGGCCTGAATCGTCACCTTTTTTATATACAATAACAATGGTTGCATTTGCCCACTGTGATGGGGTTATTTCTTGTTCGATGCATTTATTAAATAGAACTTTTAAAGCTTTGATGATTTGTGGTCCTCCTTCTTTGATTGACTCTATTACCAATTCATAGTCTCCAGGAGCTCTATTGTTTTTCATATCTCTTAGGGCACTCAATTTCTTCCTCGGTTATTTCTGGAATTTCTTCCGATCCCGGATTTAGCACTTTTGGAATATTGGTTGTGATCAGTCGCTGATTTGATATATAAATTTCTTGGTAGAAAAGTTTGATAAAGTGTAAAGTTTCCTCTTTTGATGTTACTATGTTGCCGTGTATATCCTTGATCTTCTGTATTTCCTTTCTCCCTGTTGTACTGTTTCTTAATACTTTCATACTTCTATTCTCCTCTATGATGTTCCTAATTTTTTCAGTATTATGTTGTCTCTTATGCTTTCTGATTTATTTTCATATCTCCCTATTTAGGGTTCTATATTCTGGTGTGTTCTTATCTTCCATTTCTCTTCTCTGCTTCATTAAAAGTTTTGTTCTTTGGTTTAATTTTTGTTCTTTCACTTTCCTAGGGCAGAATTTTTCGATAGCTCTATTTATGGAGTCTTGGATGTTTCCAAATATTTCATCTATCGTCGTACTATTTTCATAATTTACAGTAGAGGCAATACATTCCTTATAAGAATCTGTGTTTTCAGGAGTTACCCATTTTTTGCCATTTTTCTTGAGTGTCATTCTTTCTTTTTTTATACTAATTTTTACTTCGGCTCTTACAATGCGGTGATCGCCTCCTGTTCAGTACTCTTACATCTTATTATACGATTATATCTGTTCTATTGCTGATTATGAAATGTACTGCGTGTTTGATTTTGCCATCTGGACTAGCCCATATCCATTTTTTGCAGTTTCTTTTCTTGAAAAAGGTGTTCATTATATATAAGTTATTGTGGTGCCAAAGTCTATCAGTGTATCACCTCTTTCTTTTCGGCTTCCCAATCCATAATAACTGACTGCAGTTTCAGCTTCACCTTGTTTATTACCACTTTTGCATTGAAATCTCTAATCAACATTGTATAGTGTGTATTTCCATTTTGTTGAGCGGTGTATATATTTTCATAAAAGTTTTCTAACTCGTCATCTGTGTATTCGATAGTTGGTGCATATGCCTGAATAATCTTTAGAGAGAATTTTTTATTTATCTTTAGGGTCACACTTATGACTCTTGGGCTTATGTTTGTGATATCTACAATCCTATTTTTATGTTTCTTGTGAACTAGGATTCCAACACCTCTTATAGCAGTTTCTTCTCCTGAATAGCATAATGTATTTCCGGAATTCAAAGTAACTTGACCCTCTTCTATCCTGCGGGCTTGACTTATACCTAATATGTCCCATTTTATTCTAGTTCTAGAAGTTTTTCGTACATTTTTTTTAATGAAATAGAGTTTACGATATCGAAATCTCCGCGAAATCGATAGTATGAATAGGTTCACTGTTTTGCCTGTCTATGTTAGATATATTTGTAAGAATTCCATTTAAAAAGATATACTACTTGCAAAACCACTTAAAACCAATACGATAGATGCAACACTTTTCGATATGATCAATGACTGTTTTGAAAAAAAATTAAATAAATTGATCTTTTTGTTTGGCTTTGTGCAATAATGGTGCAAAATTAATGACTTGAACCTTTTCTGGTCATGTGCTGCCGGTAAAGAAGATCAACGAGAATATTCACTGGAGTCATCATTCATAGATAAGTATCGGCATGTAATCGCATTCCTGCAGAGTTATCCAGTACCTTAAGCGACGCTGTAAAAATTATAAATTTTATAAAATCGCGTACTACAAAGTCTTATCAATCACGTGCACTTTGTGAGGATTTTAGAAGCCTCCGCCTTTCTTTACTTCAGAAGTTATATGACTGTCTAGTGGCAAGGTTTTAACTAGCGTGTTTGAATTGAAGTCTGAAGTTCAAGCATTTGTTCTTGACCATCCATTTCATTTCTTTTCTTGTGTATCTGATATTCTTTGGCTGCAAAAACATGCATACTTATTCAACATTTATTTTTAAATTAAATTATTGGAATCCATCTTTACAAGGCTCAGATATCACCATTTTCAATGTGCATGGTAGAATAGCAGCCATGCTAAAGAAGCTCAATTTTTGAATTCAATGTCTGCAGGTGAATGACTTAAAATATTTTGGTTTTCTCAGCCCCACTTTATAAGAACATAAAATTAAACTTAACGAAAATATTAAAAGGAATATTGACTTAAATGTGGTTGTCGGTCTTGCATTGTTTTTGTTTGTTTTTACGACGTTTCGGTTAGATTGTATCCCTAATCGTTATCAAATATAAACTTCAGATTAGAGATAAAACCTAGTCGAAACATCATAAAAATAAATAAAAATAAAGACAATGCAAGTCCGACAACCACATTTTAGTCAATATCCCTTTTAATATTTTCGTTTAGTCCAATTTTATTTTTTTATAAAATGGGGCTATTACTGAACATTTCAAATAACTTCAATTAATTTTCAAGGACTATTTTCCTAATAAAACTATTATATCTGAATCAAACAATTGGAGACGTAATCCTTTCAAGGATATATAACTTCGAATACTTCTTAAACTTTACTAGAAAAAAAAAAGCTCATTATTTTCTGATAATTCCCTAAAAACTGTTTTTAAAGATCACTATTTAATTGATTTTTAGCTCAGTGTAAGAAATGAGTATCCTGTTTTGATGGAACAAGCTATTACAGTTGTACTGCATTTTTATGCACCATATCTATATAAGGAATGATTTTCAACATACATGTACATACAGAACCTGATCCAAGACTCAAATTTTCAGACATCGGAGTTTGAATTTTTCTATTCCACCAATCAGACACAAATATTCCACTGAGGGTATTTTTTAAATTCTGTATTATTGTATTTATTTTGTATTAGTTCTTTTTTGTATGTTATGCTATCACTTTAGTTTTAATAATCTTTTTCTGTAAATGTTTTGAGATTATGTTTTAGTTTTTCGTTATAAACTGTTATTCAACATGGAAGATAAATCCCAATAATCCAAATTTACTGTTTCATTTGCTGTTCTTAACGACTACACGGGGGTTCGCCAATTTATTTCGATTTTAGAAGGAATTCGCAAGATGAAAAAGGTTGAAAACTGCTCAGAAATTTTAATTTAAAATTCACAAGTTTGATCTCGAAAACTGCAGATAAAACATTCACTATTCAATTGCTGCATATTTGCGCTTAGCTTTAATAATATATGATTCCTAATGTTAACGATAAGTTTCGCACCACCTAGAGACAACTTTTTTTTGAATATTTGGCAGATGAACTTTGCTAATTCATCCAATTGTCTTGTCAATTGGCCAATAGAAATATGCTCATAAGTTTAACAGTACGAAAATTTTTAAAACAATAAACTTATAATAAATATTTAATTAATTTAAAAGTAGATATTTGTACAAAGAGATGCGAAGGAAATAAAGTTTTATTTTTCATTTTCAGGTCTTTAAAACCCTAGAAGATAATAAAGAGCGAAAGCTTTCACGGCTTTTGTCAAGTTGAAAATCATGGTTGTTGGGTTTAGACAGTGTCCAATTGGAATTATTATCCGCCGTTTCACCTACGATTGCACGAGGCATCTTCAGGAATATTTCGTCCACGAGATTAGAACATTGAATTCATTTTGTAATGTTTCATTTTTAAAAAGTAATCCTAACAATAACAACACTTGTCAGGTAAGACGAGCTTTTCTCAATTAAAAATAATCAAAGTAAAGAGAAATTTTATTAATAATATGTACTTAAATTTTTTTTTATATTAAAAAAAAATACTTCTGTAACCTTAAAGCAAGCACATCAGAGTAGTCTTGTAGTGGCTAAATTTGTTTTTCCTTTTAAATTATAATCTAGTTTTGCGCAGACTTATTTTTCATATATTTTCACATTACATGGAAAATTTTTCTAACAAAAATGTTTTATGTGGAAAAAGATAACAACCACAAGCGAATAAAATAGAGTATGGAACAGCGAAATCTTTATATAATATTATATTTTACACTTTTCAACTTTGTATGAATTATTCAATGTATTCAAAAAAATATATTTTTAACCTTAGTAAATAGTATGACAGTAATATATCTTTTATAATATCATTTTTGGTATCTAGATACAGAAACAGAGAAAGTTGTTACCACCAAATCAAAATTGGTGTATTTTGGAATCATTGAATAATCTCTCTATTTACGAAACACATTTGTACATTTATGTGTGTATATACTAGTTTATAACTCAAGAAACATAAACAGATATTAATGCATTTTCGTTGTTACATTTATCCCATGTGCCATAATAGTTGATTTAATGCTAGTATGACTGCACTTTCGAAAATATTAAAATAAAACCCCTAATTCACTAACATGGTCTAACTTCAAAACCAGCCTAAATAGACAGTAGAGGGTTTAAACTGATAAGTGCAACAATAAGTCAAGCAAGTTTTTAACCTTAAAAATACACTGGCAAAAATGAATTATTTTCTTTACTTTTGAAAGACAACCACAAATTCCTAGAACCGATTTTAAGGCTTGATTATATATATATATATATATATATATATATATATATATATATATATATATATATATATATATATATATGTAGTACAAATTACAACAATGTCATAAGCATGATCTAACTTCCATGGCAACGAGATCGTATCTTAATCTTAAACGTTCTTCGTGAATCTGTCTGTAAATATTTATTGACAAACGATTAACAATTATTTATGAATTATTTAAAAAACAAATTACTTACAAACCATTATTGCAATCATTTTAGTGAATATGTATTTTTTCAGTTATTTTTGTCCTTACTACAATAATTTAAGAAAAATTATTGTTTAGTTTTAATGTAATATTACTTTTAAGTACTAATTGGTGTATATAAATCAATTATTACAAAAATCAACAATTAGTCTTTAAAAATTATACTTTTGCATTAAAAAGCTTTACTACTAATAAATTTAGGCAATGAAAAAAAAACCGGAGTTTTTTCAAGTTCCGTTCCTTATTAATCGCTTCCCAGCATTAAAAGGTAAATTTGCTATACCGTGTTATAAATGAGATAAATGAAAGCGGGCTCTAAAAACTATTTATAATGCTGGGGATTTCTGTTCCTAGATGGAGAATAATAATTACATGCTCTTAGGAGAAGCATTAGTTATTCGAGAATGCTTGGAGCAAAAAAATCAATTAGGGGAAAAAAGGGGGAGTTTTTTAAAATCTTTTCCGCTGGAAATTTTATTCAGTGTCCTTTTTAGCCAACTATCCAAACACATATTTTAAAAAACTTATGGTTAATTAAATATTTTATTATTCGTTAAATATACATTGCGTAAAGGTTTTGGTGACTAAATGTATAGAAAAAAATAGACTATAAGGCTAAAAAGTTATTTGAAAATTATGTCGAGTGCGAACATAACTACGTCAATAGCAATTTCGTAATAAAATAACCTGCCCATTCATAAAATTACAATTAATGAAACAAACTCTAAGAACCTCAATTCTTAAACAGTTGCATATAAGTGGCTCCTTTGGAATTTTAAAATATATTTAAAAATGATAAAAAAAACCTTTCAATTTTTTTCATCAATAATTTTCATATCTAATAGGAAGTTCCTTTTTTGTTTATTTTGCCGCTTTAAAGATTACTATCACTAAACTTATTTATGCGAGATTTTATGCAAGAATTTATTTTATCACTTACCAGACCTATCTTCACGTGATCAAAAATAACCGACGGGCAACTTTTTTAATGAGGTTTATGGCCAAAAAATACATTTTTATATTGCAATTTTTAGGCTTTATATACAAGTTATCTCATTTTTCACCAAAAACACGTTTTCTTCTTGTAATAATGAATGAAGCATTGAAAACATAACATCCCCTCAATTATGACAATATTAGAAAATAATAGTTTGTTTAAATCTAAGAGGCAGTTTGTCTCCCTATCCTTAAAAAATATAGTTTGACAATAAGTTTTGAGAAACAGGTTTTGCTTATAAAAATGAATCAGATATTCAACACAATTTCTATAATTTTTGAAAACTTTCTGGGTTTTCGTCACCTATTCTAAAACTACAACAAAAAAGAAATTAAGAATATTTAACAATAACTTAACAACTTTAAGTAATGATCCTTAACTGTTCATGTATAATCTCTAAAACAGAATAATATGGTATAAGCTAAGTACAAGTCTAAAGGTAATCTGATTTAACTCAATTGTAAAAGGTTGAAATTTCTCCTATGAAGGAAAATGCATCGGCCAGAGAAGGCCAACTATTTAAGAACACAAAACAACTTCCTGAGATTATATTTAATTTAATATAAATTGACAATTTCCTATACATACAATCCCTAAAACAATTTAGAGAAACTCCTCTAGTGCTTGTACTAAACTTTTATTTGAAAAAAGTAATTCGGGAACAATTTTCTTAACGACGCATTTTACTGCAAATACGGTCCTTACCGATATAAAAACAGCTCGAAAAGCCATTTTCGCATTTCACAAATTAGACTTGTGTACTGGATTTTCACAGCTGAATGTTTAGAAAGGATTATTCTTATCACATGGACCGAAATGCAATTTTTTCCCATTTAAAAGAAAAAAAATTCACATATTCAGTATGCAAAAGACAAACTCAATATCATCACCAGACCATATGTATTTGTACTGACGCACACGTACACTCAATTATCCTGTTTTTATAGTTAAGTCAATTAAAAGAAATCTCTGCTCTTTTCCACACATCGAGTAGTATCATCACAAACTCTAAGTATAGTTTTTAAAAAATTTGTTTTTTCGAAAGAGATTCTTAGATTAATAGAGGCCGTCTAACTGATTCGAAACGATACAATCGTTTATAGCCAAAGTTGCTATGAACACGTGAAGAATTAATACTGTGATTCACACAAAAAGGTTGAGAAATTCCTTAGTTTGTAATTGCGTTCTTACTGTAGCTTGTTCGTATTTTGTGTTTTATATTTATTTCATTTAATAGTAATTTGGTATTTAATGTAAAATTTATTTTTATATTTCACTTTTTTAGCGCTTTTTTAAAAGTCAGTTCAATTTTTTTTATAAAAATTTTATTTTTCAATAAATTATTTTAACTAAGTACTAAGCGAAATTTGTAATGTATCTCGGGATGTTTCCAAGGTCGCAAAAAAGTACCCATTTGATCCAAACTTTTAAACATCACTAAAATGAACAACAACGTATTATTTGCTTCTAAGAATTCTCCAAATACCAGCTTGGAACGAAATTGTGCCAAAGAAATATTTAGTCTGCCATAGTAAATCCACATCTTAAGAAACTAATTTTGTACTCTAGGTCCACAACAACAACAACCCCCCAATATCGATATTCAAAAAACTTGAGATATGAAAAATTTTAAGTCGGACATATTTTATCCAGGATGATGAGTTTGAATAAATTAATTTAATATCCGTAATATACTCTCCTATATTAATTTTGGATAATGTCGGGAAAATGTAAAATTTGTCTCCCATATTAGAATTTTAATAAATTAATTTCAGATTACCAATTTTTGAGAAAGTGTGAATAAAATAAAATTAAATTTTCGACCGTATTGTATCCGTCACATTGAATTTAGGGAAAAATAATTTTAAACTCTTAATCTAATCTTAATCTACGTACTCGAAAACTTCCCAGTACCAATTTTAGACATAATGGGAAAATGCAAAATTTTTAGACCGCCATATTGCATCAGCAATATACGCGCCATTTTAGATTTTGCTGAACCAATTACATATAAAATGATGTGAGACCCCCACATGCAAATTACAGAGTATTTTAATGTTGTTCATAACTTAATTCACCTTGTTTTACAAAGACAAACCAATACATACCCATATATAAAAAATGGCGCTAAAATCTAATTAAAATCAAATATAAATCATAAGTGAAAAAAAGGGCCAATTGTCACAACTTACAGCACCTTGAATAATCATAATCGGCACTGCCGGTTATGTTAATCTGGAGAAGTTACAATATTATCATTTCTAGCTATATGCTGGGCAAGCAAAACGATTCCCCCGTAGAATTTGCATATCATCAGAACTACGGCCCGTTGTTTAAATGCTGAATAACGTAATAATATTTTTTATGTAAATTTGAAAAAGTGTATTTTATTTCTCGGTATACACATCGATCATATGCAATCCTTTTCTAATTGCATTATTTAGACTAGTATAACATGATAATAGGCAAGTCAGTTTTAGAATAAAGTAAAATCATGAATTTCTGGTTGCCTAAATTATTGTTATTATTATTTTCAATATGTAAATAATATCTAACAATATTAACCGATAAAAATAATTTTTTAAATTATTTTTTGTTCATATTAATTATAAATTCTGCATTTGTAATAACTTCTAACATTTAAAAACACTCAAAGTTGTCACGACCATAAACAGCGTTCAAACAAATTTGTTGTTGTTTAACTCTACTGGTATGATCGAAGGGCAAACATTATATGAAGAAACCAAATATTTTTAGGTAAAAGCAATTGTTTGTAGTTTGAATAATTCTGTACATTCCAGAGGTTACGATACTTATGATATTTAAATTATGCAATAAAAATTAATCTAAAATAAAATTTCTTTAAATCCTAAGAGCTTTATATTTTCATACAAACATAGCGCGAACTTAGCAAACCAGGCAGATTATTATCGGATGGTTACCATGACTACGCGAGTACTTGTGAGATACTAAATATTGTTTATATGTTGTAATTTTTGACAGGATGTTTCCTGTTTGTGTCTGTCTCTGTTTTAATATAAAATCTCTTAAATTTTAATGTCAAGCTCAAAGTTAACAGTAATAAATAGTTTTCACGCGTCATCTGTTTTAGTTTAAAACAGGAATAGGCATGGTAACCGCCCGGTGATAATCATGCCTTGTTTGTAAGAAAACATGAAGTTCTCAAGATTTAAATAAATTTTATTCTCCATTAAGATTTTTTAATCATTTGTCTTAAGATATGAAATGACATTCGACTTATAAGCGGCTGCTTGTACCTGAATGTTCTTGGCTTCTACCCGTCCAGCAGGAACTTATATGTCAAGTTCGTGCTTTCAGCATACATTACTGGCGACAGCATCGAATTTTCGCGCACATTACACGGCGAAAAGGGAGAGAGTGCGAATGAGAGTACAGACTATCTCTCTCACACAGAATGCGATTGTCCATTACGCGCTTGGAATATATTTATATTATTAGTATTATTATATATTATGACGGAAGGAGAAACCAATCTTTCGGAGAGCTAATAGCATGTACTTTTATTCTTTTCTTCTCTCTTTCTGTCATATAACGTGCGCGAAGCACATAAAGCTACCTTAATTAAAACATGATCGAAACTTCTATTTATACTCATTGGCACTTTTTTTTACTTTTTCACTGGTAATTTAATTTAGATTTTAATCGATTTTAATGTTATTTTAAATATATTAGTCTCTTGGATACAAAGTGAATTTAATTGTAAACAATATTGAAATACCGTTTTATTTGCAAGAATAAATAACTAAATTAATGTTCCGAGTACCAGACTTTATTGTGACGCATAAACCGATATAGTTTTATAGAAACTTTGGCTGTGAACAATTGCATGGTTTAGAATAGACTTGGCGGTCTCTATTTTCATCTGAAATTTATTTATTCCCACATATTACTAAAATAATTAAATTATTACTGATTGAAACAAATTACTACTAACTTAACTAACATATAAGCTACGGTGAGGAAGCAATTATAAATAAAGTATTTCTAAATCTTTTTTAAGTGAATCACATTTTGTCAGTTATAAATTTGGCGTCGACTTCAAATACTTGCATTGCATATAAAAATATATAGCTATTTTTTGCTTTTTAGCGAGGCATTTAAAAAGCCAAAAAGACCCCTCCTCCTTATAATTTTCCGAAAGTTTGTTTTAAAACATTGAAAACATAGGTATACTATTTTATACTAAAAATGTACAACGAAAATTATTAGAGGTAAATTACGTCCTCTAATTTATGAGGTTTAAAAAAATGTAAAAAATTTTTCTTCGTCTCCTTTGCTTAACCAATCGAGTGACATATCATTGAAGAGGTCTTCAAGATTGCAGTTAAATATCTAATATAATGTTCTTTATTTAGTCGTCTCATTCATGCCTCCTAAGTTGCTTACATTTGTCGCTCTATTTTAGTTGTAACTTTTGCTCAATGTACAGGGTAAGAAAGTGAATAAATCAAATATAACTTTTGTATAGAACACGGGATTTATACGGTTATATTTTGGTTCACTATTTTGTACCTAATTTGTCAGCTTAAAATTTACTATAATCTTTATGTCGGTTGGTATTTAAACTTTAAAGTTTTACAATTAGATTGAGGCCTGATTTGCTTTAGACAGTGCATAAAAAACTGACAACTTTAACAATTATTAAGGATCTTTTACAAGATATGTGTTCGACACGCATTTGTTCAGTTTTTAATATACGTATAAAGGAAAGAACACACACGTGTAACTAACAAAATCGTAATACTTTATTAAACAATGTAACGGTATTATAATAATTGTGTCATAACTTGGACAGCGTACCTAATAAGTTTCCATTTGAGATATTTTTTGATTTTTAAAAAATGTATAAACGTACTAAAAAAAAGCGCAGCCAATAACTAGGGAAATAAAATATATGACTTATTTTATTTAATTCAAGTATATTTGCTACGACAATTTCAAAATTATTAATTATTGCTAAAACTGTGTTATATCAGTTTAGATCGGTGCAGGTATTGTGCAAGGACGTAATGTCGCTCGCAGTGATTATTTGGCATTAATGGTAATCTCCTGCGGCAAGAAGACACGCTGGCGTAATCAATATCACACTAATCTTGATTTACCTACTACAAACTGGGAAATGTTATCTATGTATGTCCGTTCACATCAAATCTATGTTTGGTACTTAAACGTAAAATATAACTAATATTTGCAGAGTAAATATTTTGGGATACTTTCATTTTTAGCGAACATATACCTAATTAAGTCGTTCACCGTGTTGTATTAAACAATCCATAATTATTCTTAAAATAATACTTCAGTTATCACTCGAATTTTATTATTCGTTCTCTAGAAGTGATTATTTCACCCTAATGTTGAAGGATCCGACGTTTGCTGAGGTCGACTTCCTGGATGTACGTGTGGCAAAATAGAATTATACAGGTTAGAAAAATGCATTCATCGGCCTGCGCAGTTCCTCAATCATCGAAATAGTATCTCCTAAAAATTAACATGAGAAAATAATCTTATTTTTTCACAAAATACTGTGCTTTTACTGTTTGCTTAAAACAACTACTAGGCCAATCATTCTAATATAATCAAATGTTAACTGGGCAGAGATATTAAATACTGTTGTACTACCACGACCTACAAGGAAGATACCTGAAGGGTTCGGCTCCGATTTTCATAAAACTTCAATAGGTAATAGAGAGTATTAAAATAAGAGACACTTGTTTTTTTTATCTGCGGAGAATCATTGTAACAGAGTCAAAACCGCCCCTAAAGTTCACTCCTAAAAAGAGTATATTTGAAATAGAAATTACTTGTTATTCGAAATGATGTTAAACTATGGTAATTTTACCCTAAAGAATATCATCTCTTATTTTTTATAAGGGTAAACCATCTATTCGCCCACGTAATTTAATTCTAAAAATTACGAAATTTAATGAAATTGTTGGAAAATATTTTTTCACAAATACCATAAGTAACTTAAGTTAACGGGTTTCGGGGTTTCTAAAAATAAACTAGTAACAGAGGGTGAGTCATACCAAAATACTTTTTTTTAATCTCAAGCTCTAGTTGAGATATCTTTACAAAATAAAACACAAATTACTTGTTATTTAAAATGATGTTGAAGTATGGTGTTTTCGTCCCCAAGAATATCATCCCTTATTTTTTATAAGGTTAAACCATCTATTCGCCAACCTAATTTAATTCTAAAAATTACGAAATTTAATGAAATTGTTTAAAAATATTTTTTTACGAATAACATAATTAACTCAAGTTGTCACGTTTCGGGGTTTACAAAAATAAATTAGTAAAAATTTTTTATATCGCAGTTCCAACAAAATATCTCTAGAGAACAAAATAAAAATTACTTTTTATTTCAAATTATGTCAAATTATGGTATTTTCACCCCCTAGTATATCATCCCTTATTTTTTATTAGAGTTGACTATATATTTGCGCACGTAATTTCATTCTAAAAATTACGAAATTTAATGGAATTATTTAAAAATATTTTTTTCACGTTGTTGTTTTGGTGTTTGCAGCATTACAGCAGTCAATAAATTACATGATTAACCCTCGTAAAAAATAAGGGATAATATCTATGGAGTTAAAACAACATCATTTTGTTTTGTAAAAATGTCTCAACTAGAAATTGAGATTTAAAATAAAGTATTTGGGGGTGACTCACCCTCTTTTACTAGTTCATTTTTTGAAACCACGAAACGTGTCAACTTGAGTTAATTATGGTATTCGTGAAAGAAAAATATTTTTAAACAATTTCATTAAATTTCGTAATTTTTGGAATAAAATCACGTGCGCAAAGAGATAGTTTACCCTTATAAAAACTAAGGGATTATTTCCTCGGAGGTGAAAATACCATAGTTCAACATCATTTCAAATAACAAATAATTTTCATTTTGTTTTGTAAAGATATCTCAATTAGAACTTGAAATAAAAAAATATTTGGGGATGGCTCATCCTCTTTTACTATTTATTTTTTATTCGAACAATTCTATTAAATTTCGCAATTTTTAGAATGAAATTACTTGAGCAAAAATATGATTTATCCTAATAAAAAATAAGGAATGATATCCTTGGGGATGGAAACATTTTTTAACATAATTTCCAATAGCAAGTAATTTCAATTTTGCTTTGTAGAGTATCTTAAAAAAGTATTTGGGTGTGTAACCCTCTTTTATTAGTTTATTTTTAGAAACCCCGAAATATGTCAACTTGAGTTAATTATGGTATTCGTCAAAAAAATATTTTTCAACAATTTCATGAAATTTCGTGGTTCGTAGAATTAAACTACCTACGCGAATAGATGCTTTACCCATATAAAAAATAAGGAATGATATCCTTGGGGATGAAAATACCACAGTTTAACATTATTTCATTTTGTTTTGTAAATATATCTCAACTAGAACTTGAAATTAAAAAAAAAAACAATTTAATGAAATTTCGTAGTTCGTAGAATTAAATTACCTACGTAAATAGATGTTTTACCCATATAAAAACTAAGGGATGATATCCTTGGGGATGAAAATACCACAGTTTAACTTTATTTCATTTTGTTTTGTAAATATATCTCAACTAGAACTTGAAATTAAAAAAAAAAAACAATTTCATGAAATTTGGTAGTTCGTAGAATTAAACTGCTTACGCGAATAGATGTTTTACCCATATAAAAGATAAGGGATGATATCCTTGGGGATGAAAATATCACAGTTTACCATTATTTCATTTTGTTTTGTAAATATATCTCAACTAGAACATGAAATTAAAAAATTTGGGGATCGCTCACACTCTTTTACTAGTTTATTTTTGGAAACTCCGAATCCCGTTAACTTAAGTTACTTAAAATATTCGTGAAAATATAATTTCATTAAATTTCGTAAACGTAATATTTAAAACCATTTGTTTTATTACCTAATCCATTTTACATTTCAGGAAATGCAGTCACGAGCAAATGACTAATAAGCGGAACTGACCCCTGACTTGTCGTTTTGCCACTGTAAAACAAACGGCTCGGTGAACATGAGCCACATTAATCCAGATAGTGACGCTTGAAACCAATAACCGTTAGATATCTTGACCAAGCTGTTCGATAATTTGACCAATAGTTCGCTGGACCGTTGGATATCCCGGTTGGTTCCTATTTTTTATAGCCTTAGGGATAATATCAGAGTTTGACAGATATGTCCGAAAGAGCATTTTTGTAGAAGTCATATCGTATTTCCGCAATGCTACATAAGGTCAGGGGATTCTTAGCAAGAATCTTGTAGAGACGTAATGCTTGCGACCTCTAGACATAGCTTCCTCTAGGAGTTTATTTTCGCTTCTCTTATTTTTCGATAGATAATTTCACTGTGAGATATCCTGAAATATTTTCACCTATAGTTGTCTGAGAGAAAAACATCTACCTACCGATGCTCGGCTGTCTTAATCTTAACACCTTCGGGAATTTCTACGACTGAAAGATCGTCACAACCGAATCCTTTAAATTTTGTCCTTTCCACTAAAATTCATTTGCTCATTTTAAATTAACATATTTTGGACAAAAAAGGTAATTCAAATTTTGTTAAAATGTAGCAAAAAAACTAAAAATAGAATCAAAGGAAAATGAAATTTGAACATGGCGCGAAAATTCATACCAGATGTTTAACAATCATAAAATTGCAATTCTTCTAATAGCAAATCAATTCACTGTATTCTCCTAAAATTGAATATTAAATAGACAGACTGATTTTTGGTAAAACATTAAGAGAAACAAAATATAATGGTTGAAATTATAGTGGTCTAAAATTTCATCGATTCTAGAAACAAAGGTATGTACCATGTACTTTTTCAAATACATAGAACAAATATATTCCCATTCAAACAATATTACGTATGAGTCAGGTTAGTTCAGATTTATATTTGTGTATATAAAAATGCCTTGTAGAAAGCAAGCAAAAATTAAGAAAGATGGTTATTATGCTCCATCCATTATGACACATATAATTTTGTCAGTGTTGCATCAAGAAAATTTGACAATGAAATGCATTACGGTTAAGTTACGTCTATTACGAAATAAACAGAGAACTGTTAAAAGTAAAATCTCCAGATTTGTCAATATACTCTCCGATAAAGTTATCACCATTTGCAATGAAATTTTACAGGAACATACTTTCAATTTACCTAAGCAGAGATAAGTAACAAAAATGCCGAAAACTATAAAAATTTCTACTGTGTCACTTTCTAATGATTATCCTTAACATATCCATTAAATGCCCCGTTTAAATTCTTACAACTCTTGGACTTAACATTTTTCTCGAACAATCTTTTTCCGAGTTATCCGTTGATTTTCCCTGATTTATAGAAAAAAATGACATTTGACCTTCAAGTCACCTCTACATAACATTTAACTCTCGTAATATTGTTGGTTGAGTAATGGTTCGTCGTAAAAGAAATTAGGGTACCTTATCGTACATGGAAATCATAAAATAATTTTCGCTTACTTCATTATTGAATCGGTCTTTAAAAATGCAATTAATTTTTCATAATATTTTTTATTTAGTTATGCCATTAGCAAAGTTGCTTAGAATGTGTCCCTCTCTTTGTATTCTCTTTAAAATATGAAAAATTCTACATAATAGCACTTAAAGGCTCGATATATTTCGTTCATAATCTGTGATTTTATTCATCAAGTAAAATTGTTCGGGTAAAGTTTTTATAAAAACTGAGATGACTTAGAAAAAACCAGTCGCAAATACAGAGAGGGGGCACTTGCTCCCCTTTATTTAAACAAAATAAAAGTACTTTAATTATTCTAGTGGAAGATAGGTAACATTAAACAAGTATTTTATTCCACCACCCTCGTCGAAATCCTATATCTGCGCTTGACAAGAGCCAATGCATTTGCCTGTCACGACGAAACATCAAGTCTGACTAGAATTTCGAGCAGCTTCGTTCAGGTAAACGTGAAGTATGTGGGCTCATAATTTCTGGAGGATGATCGTTTGTGCAGTAGCGAATAGCATCAAGGTGTCTGAACCCTATTCTGTGGATACCAGTGCGAAAAAATTATTACACTGCCATATTATCATATAAAAATATTCGACTGTCGTCAGTTCAACAGGGTTTTGTGTTAAAGTTCATTGACTTATACAGAGGCTAGCCCTGTATATGTTTGCTAATAATAAAAAAGAATGAGGCATATAAAAAGCTGCTCACAAAACTGGAAGAAGTTGGTCCAAGTGGCAATATTACCTCAGAACATAATAAAATTGATTTGTTACACGATACTTTCCGAAAAAAAAATTGAGCAGCAACTGAATACACATATTGCCTGTTTTTTGCTACAGTATTCGATTACTGATATGATAGACGAAATGTTAATAGGCCTAAAGAGGGTACATGTAAAAAGTTGTGTAGATTATAGAGGGTATCCCAGCAAAGCGTATACTTTTTAGTTTTTATTAAATGTAGCGACCTATATTTTTTATCAACCCGAATTTTTTTACCTTAAAATACGATGTTGTGAACTATTATATTTTAAAATATTTTTTTGACAAAATAAGCTATTCACGTTTAATATTCACAACATGGTTCCTTATTTTATTATAAAAATGTAAGCTAAGTCTTAATTGGAATCATCAATCACAATTTTCCAATATTTATTTTTTATGCAGATTACCCTTTATCTAGTAACATATATCGACTGAGTATTTGTTTATCTTCAAACTAATACCAACATGGTTGCCTTTATCTCCAAGGATTTTCTTAAAAACTTCTATTAAACAAGAAATTGTCATTTTAACCAATGCGTTACGGTATTTACGAGGATAGGAACCAATTATGTTTTTTAAAGAAGTATAAACCAGGCATTTTGTAGCTCTACATAATTCTTTTTTGTAGATTTCCAGTAATAAAAATCAACATTATTAGTATAGTAGGATAGGAACCAATTATGTTTTTTAAAGAAGTATAAACCAGGCATTTTGTAGCTCTACATAATTCTTTTTTGTAGATTTCCAGTAATAAAAATCAACATTATTAGTATAAATTAAAGTCAAAAATAATGTTAATAAATAATATTTAAAAATCATAAAATATAGGGCGTTCCATTAAAAAAAGTAAACTGGGATTGAGAATATTTAAATAACCGTTTTGACACCCTATATAAAAAATCATAAATATAATAATTATGAGTTGAAAATCATTATTTTTGGGTTTGGACCGTGTCAAATTGGAATTATTATTCGACGTTTTGCCTACGATTGCACGAGGCATCTTCAGGGATCTTTACTCCACGAGATCAGAACACTAAATGACTATCTTGGAGCAATAGCCCGGTATTTATACCCGACCGGTATTCAGCGTTACAATCGATTTCCACGGATGATGTGGAAATCGACTGTAGCGGCTGTAACCTGCATCTCTATTAATATTATTTGGATATTTACAAATTTCGATTGATCCTCTAATTTTACGTTTAAAGAAACCAGACACTTATGCTAGCAGCTTAGTTTCTTTCACATTAAAAGTGTGACATGAGCAATGCTGATGTTCAACTACTGTAGATTATACAATTTGTTTCTTTTTTATGTTTATGTTCCTTAAGCTTAGTGGATATAGACCGTCCTGTTTCACCTACGTACACTTTACCACAATAGCAAGGTATCTTATAAACGCCTTCTGTTTGAAATAGAATTGCGTCTTTTGCAGACTTCATACATTGTCCAACTCCCTTACATGTGTTGAAAATTGTCCGAATGTTTGATTTTTGGAGCAATTTGACAATCTTGTCCGTGGTATGTAAGGTAAGATAACACTGTCCATAGGAGGTACATTTACGACATTTTGTTGAGGAATTGGGTTTTTATATTTATTAATAGAACATCTTACATCTTGAGCGCAATATCCGTTGCCCGTCAGAGCATTAGTCGGTTTTTCTGCTTCTGATTTCAGTAATTGTTCATCACATATTGAAAGTGCTCTATGTACCAAAGAGTTTGTGACGGATTGTTTTTGAGAAATATGATGCTGTGACGTTGCATTAAGATATAGATTTGTATGTGTTGGTTTTCTGTACTCAGAATGGCCTAATTTGCCGTTCTCTTTCCTTTCTACTAATACATCAAGAAAGGGAAGGGCACCACTTGATTAAGTTTCCGTACTGAATTTTTTGCTAGGGTGTTGTTGTGGTAAAGTGCATGTAGGTAAAACAGGACGGTCTATATCCACTAGCATCAGTGTCTGGTTTCTTTAAACGTAAAATTAGAGAATCAATCGAAATTTGTAAATATCTAAATAATATTAATAGATATGCAGGTTACAGTCTACATCACAGGTGGGAAGCGATTGTAACGCGGGACCACCGTTCGTTGAAGATGTCTCGTTCAATATTAGGTGAAACATCGGATAATTTCAATTTGACACGGTCTAACTCCAAGGTCCATGATTTTCAACTTAACCAAAGCCGTGAAAACTTTCGTTCTTTATTAGAATGACTATGAGATAAAATGATCCTAGCCAAGACCTCACAATTTTTTACGAAAAAATAAAGAACCATGTGTGAATGCACACAAAATATGCCAATATTTAATTATTTTGCAACGGCGCATTTTAAGGAAAAAAAGATTAAAGGTTGAAGAGGAGATTCAATGTAACCTCAATTTCGATAAAAAAAAATGTCGGTTATTACATTAAAAAAATGCCCTAAGCTTTTTTATGACACCCTGTATAAGCAGTACCATATTTAAAATGTACCTCCTTTAATATCGTTAACATTCTGCCTATCAAATTTTTGACTGATATAACGGTATAGTTGCAATTGAATACGGGAATACTAAATGAACATTCTGTATGTACAAGTTTCACTTACACTGTTTTGATTATTTATTCTTTTAAGAGGAGCAAAAGATTCCAAATATAGAAATAGGAAACGTAATTGAGATGAGGATACTTGACAAAGTAAACCCAGACTTCATTACCAATTCTGCCACCACTGCCATTTCTCTTCATCATTCCAAGAAAAGCTATTAGTGACGTCATCGTGTAATGGGATCGTCAAACTATCGTTAATCGTTTTACAATTTTACTCGACGCGTAAAATATTTGAGGATGGACGAGGAGTATGTGGTCCTTTAGTTATGGCTCATTGACCCCACACTGCTTATCCAACATGCAATTAGCCGTTTTTTATATCTTAAAATATTATTCTAAGATGAAATATAGTGGTGACATAAATAGACAAACTTTTATAATCCTTCGAGAAAAAAGCTTTGGTTTTGGCCCGAAATTAAGGATAAAAGAAAAAAATAGTGTACCTCACCTACAGAACGTTACGAACACCTGAACTCATATGAAATGTATAGACGAATCCGAAACGAAATAACCGCACTAGTAAGACAAACAAAAATCATCACTGGGAAATTTTCTCAAAGCGAATGAAGGATGACTACTATAAACTAAAAAAACAAATCTGGCGCATTATTAGAACTCAAAGGGAAACCTGGGTTAACTATTTAGCGGAACTATATAAATCAGAAAAATTTGAAGTTGAACTAATTACACCCGAAATAATAACGATCGACAACGTACAAATTGAGACAGCAGATGTAAATACAGCACTTCGAAAGCTAAAGAATTGAAAGAGTCCAGGACAAGATGGCATCCCGAACGAATTGCTTAAATATGGTGATCAATGTCCCATACAGCAGTTAACAGTTCTCATTCGAAAAATCCTCTACCAACACAGAATACCCGATGAATGGCGAACTAGCATCACTATCCTTATGTTTAAAAAAGGAGATAAGAAATTGCCCTCAAACTATAGAGGTATAAATCTCTTAAGCACTACACTGAAACTTACAACAAAAATTATAACAAACAAAAGTAATAACTTAACACCCTTAGCAGATAAATAGCAAGGATTCAGATCGGGTAGATCATGCACAGATGCGGTTTTTGTCATAAGACAGATAACCGAACAAATCAATTGAATACAACAGACCGGCCTACATGTGTTTTATTGATTTGGAAAAGCATTCGATCGGATGCAGTTGAAAGACGTTGTACACCTTCTTTACAACAGGAAAATTTCACATAATCTCATCTAAATCATAGAAAATATATATGAAGCAAATCAGATTCAAGCAAAAATAAATGGGGTCCTGACTGAACCAATAGCTGTGGGCCGTAATATTCGACAGGGGGATTCCCTGAGCCCTCTTCTTTTCAACATTATTATGGATGAAATAATAAGAAATGTACGTTTATTGAAATGATACAGAATGGGCGACCAGGAAATTACTGTTCTGTGCTACTCCAGTAACGCCGTACTGGTGGCTGAGAGTGAAGATGATCTACAGTGACTATTACATCGATTTAATTGCACTGCAAAATCATTTAATATGAGATATCGGCCCAGAAAACTAAATGCATGGAAACGTCAAGAGTTTCATTAAGATACAAACTGGAAGTTGAAGACAAAGTTATCCAGCAAGAAATTAAATTTAAGTATTTAGGCATAGAAATCTCAGGTTATGGTGATGTTGATGCGGAAGTAAGAGAACAGACAACTAGGGCAACAAGAATAGCAAGATGTTTAAATGTCACAATATGGAGGAATAAATATATTAAAATAGAAACCAAATCAAGAACTCTCAAGGCAATGGTGAGACCAAGTATAACATATACCGCAGAAACTCGACCTGACACGGCGAAAACTAAACAACTACTAGAGATAACCGAAATGAGGGTACTTCGTTAAATAACTGGAAAAACGCTCTTGGATAGGGAGGAAAGTGAAAATATAAGAAGAACATGCAAGATAAAAAACGTTAATGAGTGGGTACTGGGTAGAAAAAGGGAATGGAACGAGCACATTAGTAGAATGGAAGACAGAAGAATAGTCAGAATTGCACGCGACAAATCACTGTTAGGTCGCAGGAGTTTAGGACGCCCCCGAAAACGATGGGAAGACCACTTAGCATTGTAATAGGGAGAGAGACGAAGGGAAACAGGCCTATAGTAAAGAAGGAAGAAGGGAAAAAAGCATAGTGTGAATATGTTGTAGGCCCAAAATACTTTAAATATGGAAACTATAATGACTCTTTAACTAAACACTTTAGACGAGTATCGAAATATAAAGGACAGCTATACTTTACTAATTGTAAGATGAAGACGAACTTTTCTCTGTTAACTTAAAAATATCTGTTTTTACTACTCTCCACTCCTAAAATAAAATTATTACAAGTAACAACATTTCTTTGTTAAGCCTAGAGTTTATTTAAATTTAATTGATACCCTTAAAACTTTGAGTACTTTGAGCGTAACTACTTTAACAAACTTCAACTATAAATTCTCTCCATTACTCAATACTTTTTATTTTGTTACCTACTTTAAATTTCTGACAACTTGAATGGCTACATAACAATAAAATAAAAAAGAAATTTAAAGTATAAAAGTTATTTTATTTTGTTCCTCCTACACTCTGTGGGCCTTGACATAATAATTTTTAAAATTATATAGATTTTACGACATATATTTTTTTAAATGATTCCATGAAAGAATTTTTTTTTGCAATTTTCTGCCTGGCAGAATCTATATGTTAGAGATATTAAATTTGATACAACTCTGAAATATACAGTAAATTATTTAGCTTATCTTTAACTTTGGATTTCAAAGATAAATTATAATTTGTATTAAATTGTTGATTGAATTATAGAACTCAAGTCTTGAAAAACTGGTCCATAATATTAACCAAAGCATCGGTTGCTGTCCCATACTGAACATGTTGGTAGGAGGTTAAATTTTGCCTCTTTTCTCATTTTAACAATAAAATTATCTCTGGATCAAGATGGGCTTCTGAGTGAATATTATTCGTTTGCATCTTGGGGAAGAAGACTGGAAGTAAATGGAATATTTCTGCCTGAGAAGCCAATAGTGAGGTTAATTTAAGGTTTAAACCAATTGATTCATGTAAGACTAGTTAAAGAAAAAAGTATTTCAACTTTTTATTCTATTTGTATATTTAAATGCGTTTTGTATCTTAAACAACATAGAGTTTATGACTTTTAGCCAAGGACACAGATATGGTAGAAGAAATGATATGACATTCTTAGTATACCAAAACATAGGACGGCAGATTTGAGAGATCCTCAATTTATAATTCCATTGTTTTCTTTAACAAATTGCCTCCACAATTGAAAAATATACTAAACTATATATAACAAAGTCAAAACCGAAATAAAAAATTATTTTTTTCAGAGATCATTTTATTCTTTTAAGGAATACTTTAGCCTATAGAGTATACTAGCTCTTGTGTTTTGAGTATCGTAACTGTCTCATTACGTTCTTTGTTGATTATTACGTAGAATTATGTTGTTATTGTCCTTCTTTGTTTATTGTTTGAGGGTTATGGTCTATTGTTTGCTTAATTTTAAAATACTAGATTAAGTTTATATAACATATCATAATAATGTAATACTAACTAAAAATTACTATTTTTTTTTTAGCTTTAAGGTATATAATTTATATCTATTTTTTAATTATATAATATTGATGACACCAATACTCAAGTATGTAAAGTCAACCTGGTAGATTCGGTTTAATTATCACATATTACGACTTTTTATTTTTCGGATAATTTCCTAATTTTAAAATTATTCCATGAATTTTATCGTAAGTCGTGAACGACCACAATGTTTTTAACTCCAATCTTAATACGCGAGAGGCAACAGCCTTAAAAGAGGACCAATTTCGTAAATAAGCAATTATTTTAGTTAGTTAATTAAAAAGATTGATTAATATAACTAAATCTAAATCATAACTATACAAATAAAAGACAATGCATTTCTGCAGTCTCACTGCCAGTGATTTTTATTCAAGTCAAATTTAAGAAATGAATAAAAACTAGAAAAAAAAACCTAAATGAATTATTTTTCTATATGAGATATGATATTGATTACTTATAGTTAAGGAAGACATCCCAAAAGATCTTTTAGAACCACTTTTTTATGTTTTCGAAGTCGCTGAATGTTAATAAAATTATATCTTTATTTATATTTGGAAAGATGTTGATAAATTGCGCGAGTTCTTTTATTTTTTGACACCCACGCAAATATTATTCTACTCTTTTTTCAATTACCTTATTTAAACTAGTTTAACATACTAATAGATACGTCAATTTAAGAAAAAAGTAGTCTGATTGTCTAAGTTATTAAGTTATTTTTATATATAAATAATATCTAACAATATTTACCGATAAAAATAAATTTTTAAATCATCTTTTTGTTGATATTAATTATAAACTTCGCATTTATAATAATTTTTAACACTTAAAATAGCTCAGACGACTAAGCAAAATTAATAGTCTTCAGGTACGGTTTTTTACAGAAAAAATTTCCGTCTACACTAATCTAAAGAAATCTCTATTCATACTTTGGACCAAAACTAGGAAGGTCATCTTTTTTACCTATACATACTTTAATCCGTTGCGACTTAAATTCGTAGTTATTTTATATTGGTAAGACGATGACTTATGCGGCTCTAAAAAATATGATGGACGTAGAATTGCTGAATTTACCTAAAATAAATGACTTATCTATTTGTGGTATCACATTTATATGATCTAAAAAAAAGTTATGGATCTTTCAAAATAACAACAGCTCTTTACGCTATAATTTAGCAATAAAAAACACAACTTTGCAAACTTCCCCCATCAAAACCACCTAGGTTGAAACATATTTTAAGTGCTCTTGGGCAGATCAATACATGGAGACTAAGAACAAAATGTGACAAAGTAGATGGTAGCAATCCGATAATTACGACCGACTCATTGCAGTAGAAACATTACAAAAATATTTGTGTTCCTGCAGAAGGAAAACGGCTTCCTTAACTGAGATTTGTCCCTGTACGGTGTCTATCTTGAAATGCTGTCATATTTTTAACTGCAACGATTATATTTCAGTAATTTTCATTTAATTGTGTGTTGTAGATTCATTAATTCATAATTATTTAAATATATTATATTACCCTTTAGTTTACCATCTCAATACACCATAACAATGTAGGTAATAGATCCCTCAAACATAACATTCAAGAAATTACCAATTTTCAAAATGCTATATTCGCCTGCCGCGGCGATAAATATGCGCAAGACGTGCACGTCAAAACTCGATGCTCAACTTTGAAAAAAACATATTTTTCTCTATTAAACATGAAGAGCTGAAATTTTCCAAAAACCTCATTAACTATATTTTAATAGTCACTAGTTGATTACTGAAAAGTAAAAACTCCGTCACTCGACTTTTGGGATCATATATATGACGGCACAAATTGAAAATTCGCCACCAGCCAATTTGGCTAAAACTTCAAAAAGATATGTATTATAATTCCGATGATGTTATCACAATAAATATATCCTCGTAGTTTTGTATCATTGCATTCATATTATAATAAAAAAATTCTTGTGAATTAGTGATTGATTAGAACCATTTAATCTTTTATTTAACTAACGAGATGTGACATGATTATAGATTAAATGGACATAAATATACCAAAAATACTACTACAGCATTGACAAAACACGAAAAGAATGAAACGCACTCTTTTAACTTTGAAAAACAAAATTATCATAAATTAATAATAAAGCAAATGAATCAAAAAAGAAACACATACAGTAAATGACAGAAATGACATAAATAATCTTAGTCAAATCCACAAGAATATCATTTAAACGCAGCATATTCCCTTAATAACATCAAAAATGTATATATCTCCTTAAAAGCAAAAAGAAATTCCTTTAATTTTTTGTTCATCATGTTCGTGAATATAAAATGCAAGTCCTTGGTAGTTTCAATGAAATCAATTTTTGATTATTGTTTTAAATGTTGAATTTTAAGTGTGTGTAATGGTTGTATTTATACTATATTTATAATTCGTTTTAAATTTTAGACGATTGTTTTTGAAGATGTTCTAAATAAAGAACGAAAAGTCAAAGCCATGAAAACATATTTTAAATATGAACCTAATACCAAGAAAATAATAAAACATAAATATAAATATAAATAAATAAATAAATAAATATATATATATATATATATATATATATATATATATATATATATATATATATATATATATATAATCAAAGGTTTTCAGGTATCCCGTGTGTGTGCTAAATCCCTCTTAGGACTGTAGGGCAGCTGATGTCTCTGTAAAATCTCATTTACCATTTTCAAAGCTCACTGTATGGCGTCTGTGAGCGAACTAATGCTTGCGACTCGGATACTGTCGGTCCCGTGAGTACCTGGGACGTGTTCGATGGCTGGATGGTATTTGGGATCGCGTTGCCGAGTCATGATCCATTTCTTTACTACCTACTAATGGTTGGTGTTTCGTTGAGAGGTTTTTCCAAGTATTAGGCAACCGATGAATGTTTTTTCTGCTATTTAAGGTATTTGGCTTCTTTGCAATTTCCCTTGAAATTCTTATGGACAGGCTTCCACATCTCGATAGCATTTTTGTTTCTGAGAAGTTTATCTTATGTCCTGTATTTAACAAGTGTTGGGGCAATGCAGAAGAAATTATTTTTTGCTTGATAGCGTTTACATGTTCGTCTCCTCAGGCGCTAATTTTACGGTTAGTTTGACCTACGTAAGCATCAGTTCGCCTACAGACGCCATACAGTGAGCTTTGAAAATGGTGAATGACATTTCACCGAAACGTCAGCTGCCCTACAGTCCTGAGAAGGACTCAGCCCAGAGTGAGAATACATACATATATATATATATATATATATATATATATATATATATATATATATATATATGGAAAACTATATTTAGGAAAATTTTCAAAATTTAATAGTATACTAATGTCGATGGGGGCAACCCAGCTCAAATATTTTTAAGATGGTGGCACTTTCGGTTATCCGGAAGTAGGTGTCAACTTGCTTATTTTAACTAGAACATCCTATATATTATTGCATTTTTGAATTCTGCGCTAGATCCTAGGCACAATTTGTGTATCATATCCTATAACTTAGTCCAAGCGTTTTTAAGTCAAAAAATACTTTTTCAGGCCTTAAAATAATTACCAATTTTTCCTTTAAAGAAGTGTTTTTTATTTAATTTCAGTTGGATTCCTTGCTGAAAAGAGCCTACTTTATTAGATTTTTATAATATTTTGATAACCAATAATACAAAGTGTTCAAAAAATAAAATTGAAAGAAACCTCGAAAGTCAATTTTTTCTAATGGAAACCCCCAAATTTTCTAAGTTTGAGAATTAAAAATAAGGGTAAGTTTGTGTACGGCTGTCTATGCCGAAAATTTTTAGTTTTGGAAATATTACCAATTTAATATTTTTATATGGCGAGTTCATAAAAAAAATTGTATCTTCAGTAAATGTTCGAACAGACGTCCACGAACTTTCAGACATTTTTCCCATCTGAGCAGCACTCGTTCATGGATCGCTTTTCTTATTGACTCGGGACTTAAACTTGCAAATTCATTTCTCACTTGCTCCATAGTGTGTGGAGTGTTATAAATTCGATCGACCGAAATAAAAAAAAATCGAGCCTTGAGAGATCTGAGGACCGGGGTGGCCAAAGAAAAGGACCATTGTAGGCTATCTATCGATTATCAAAAGTATTTTGCAAAAAATTATCGATTAGGTAGCCATCGTACTGGTAAAACAAGATTCCATGGACAGCGAGCAGCAAATTGTCTGAATTGTCGTTTTCAAAATTATTTAAAATGTTCAACTAAGCTTCACCTAAATATTAATAAGCACATTTTATATATAAAATAATTCAAAAACGTCTAACTTACGATTTAAATTCTTTTGATTAAAATTTTTTGCCATAACGCAATCATTTTTTACTGCTCAATAATCATTAAACTGCCAGGATTCTTGAAAATTTTGCTCTCTAAACACATGTAAATTTGAATCACTCCAATAATGGGAATTCTATAAATTAAAGACAACACTTTTTGGAAATTTAGCTTCGTCTGACCATATGATTGTCTAGAAAAAAAATTGTTTCTTGCATCCAAGTTATGATAAATTTACAGAATGCCACTCGTCTTGAAAAATCAGTTTCTTCTGGATGTTAAATCATGGAAAATATGTATGAATCAAATTTATGTTTGCGTAATATTTTATGAACTATAGATTCGGATTATCCTGACTCTAAACCAGCTTGTCTTACAGACATTGTTGGATATGCCGCGACATATCGCAAAATAGTAATTTCATTATTCTCATTATTAACAAGACGTTTATTTCTTTGCACTATTGCCTCGGCGGATCCAAAGTTCTTAAAATTTTCGATAATTTGTTAAGCAGCACATTGCGATGGCTTCTGATTTTGCGGATATCGAATGGCACATATGCCAGATGATCTTGATATAACTTTGTTACATTCTTCGTAAATAATAAATAAGTTTAAATAACCTTCGTTTGTATAATTTAAGCGCCCCGGCATGATTATTAATAAGTTTTAAATGGTGACAGCAACCCAGCTAAAATATTTTCAAGATGGTTATTGCAGAAGTAGGTGTTAATTTGCTTATTTTAAACAATATACCCAATATATTATTACATTTTGTGCGGTTCGTCTCGTTACTCGCTGAGATCTGATGGTGAACTGTGATGAATTTCGAGTTTTGTTTAGCGGGCCACTTCGCAGGCTGCTCTCTTCAGCCAAGTGCAATGTATTTGGTTCTTGTATGTTGGTTTCTCGTGTATTGATCTATGTTGTTTGGTTTCTTGTTTTTTATTAGTGTTTTCCATGTTGTTGGAATATGTATAACATCGTCTCGTTTATTCAGTTGTTCCGCTTTTTCGATTTCTAGGGCCTCTCTTATTACGAGTACCTTGTAGTCCTAAACTGGTGCTATTTCGGTTTTAAGAATTTTTTTGCAGTGCCTCTTGTTCAAAATATATCATAAAAAGTTTGGCTATAACTGGTGAAAGTGCGGACCCCGTAGGTGCGCCATCTCTTTGTTTGTATATTTGGTTATTGAACACGAAATATGTGTTTTTTAGGCAGTCTTCTGCAAGTTCAATTGTATAGACTGGAAAATCTTCATTCATGGCGATTTTGTCCAATGTCTCATCCAGTGGTATATTTGGATATAGTAATTTTATATCGCGGCTTGCTAAGATGTCATTTTCTTCGAGGTAAATGTTTTTGATCATGTTGGTCAGATGTTCGGAGTTTTTCACGAAGGAATCGGCCAGTTCGACTCTTGGTTGCATGATGCTTGCTAAATATTTTTCCAGTTTTTGTGTTGGAAATCCAAAGATAAGACCAACCTTAAAAATCATTGCGTCAGCAAGAATTCAAGAACACAAAAATAGCCTCAAAAACAAACAACAACCTCAGCTCTATTTCAACATCACCAATTCACCGGACATACCATCGACTTTGAAGAAGCAAAAGAACTAGCACCAGTACAGAACTACAAGGTACGCATAATAAGAGAGGCCCTAAAAATCAAAAAAGCGGGAAGTAGTGGGAATAGGGGGCTTCTAGTTGACCCCCCCACCACTTTTTTGATTGGTCAGCCAAGAATGACCTTGTTTCTGATTGGCTGCCCAAGTTCGCCCCCTATTCCGATTGGTTTCATAAACTCCGCCTCTTTTTGCTCCACCTCCTACCTCCTTCCTAACCACCACAGTAGTTGGAGGGGAGCTGGTAGCAGTTGGAGGGGAGCTGGTATTTTAAAGGACTGAATCTGAGCGAGCTACATTCATTTACAACTAGTCTTAAGCTTATATAGAAGATTCACCACTAATAAAGAACAGTGTTAAATTAAAAATAAGTGGTAGTTATGAACAGTGATTTGCAAAATGAAATAATCAAATTAGGTAAACAGTTTACTAAACTTCAAAATTCCGAATTAAAGAATGCAATGCTAAGGAAAACACACCCCGAGTGGGCACAGGTATATTATGAGACTGCCTTCCAATACCAATTAGCTGCAGAAGCCTGTTTAAATTATAGAAAAACCCAAAATTTGCCGAAGTTCTTTCATGAAATAAAGAAAATAGGATTCAGTTACTTTTTAAGGATATTGAAGGATTATATAAAAGATCCTGATATATTAAAAGAAATCGTGGAAGAGGAAGAGAGAGATAAAGAGATATTGAGAAACAGGGAGGTTTTAGTGTAGGATTTATTATGGAATTATTAATAAGAGAAATGTATGAAGAGTTTTTGATGTCCGCAGCCTGTTCCGAGTTTTATGCATATGAAGGTCAAGAAAGTGAAGCGCAGAATATTATATTGTTTTTAAATTATATGGAACATGCGGAATTATGTTTACTAGCAGCTAAATGTTGTAGCGAATATTTAAAAAATAAAAATATAGATATTTTAATATGTAAACTTCAAGAACTAGGATTAAATAATAATATTTCATGTATTAAAACAATGTTAGAAAATAAAACACATAATTTGTAATCAAGCCTTTTATTACATAAAAAAATTGTTGTAAAGGTAATAAACATTTGATAATGCACATACACATGGTATTTTTTGATGATAAAAGCAGCAAGGATCCATTTTCTTTAGGGTGGGTTGTTCATCAATCTCGATAACTGGTTTCATGGAATACTTCTTTACGAAATCTGCCTTTTCTTCCCCTTTTACATAAACATAGTCCACCTTAGCGCTTAAATCTCTTATGATATCTCCACATTTGTGTAATGGTGTAAATCCTTCACACCATTCAATGCAATGGTAATTTTTTATTAACCACAGAGCTTGTTTGTGTAAATAGGATGGTAAATGACCCATCGGAAATGGAGCTTTGAAAATAAAATGACTTGTCTTTTGCCCATCGTACGCTGCTAATTCCTTTACAATAAATTTATTATTTTCAATTTTGAATCCTTGAAGATCTAGAATAAGTTTCATATTTTCAAATATTTGAATTTCTTGATCATTTCTACTTTTAATTGATATTCACTTATTTGTTTTTTTAATTTCTGCAACTGAAGTTGAAAATCTAATACTCGAACTGAAATCTCGTAAGACATTATATAAATGAAGAATTCTGGTTTGGCTACGTTAATAAATATCAAAATTGACGCGTGCGCTCTTAAGCGTAAGTAGCGGTTTGTTTAAAAAGAGTATTTTATCTTAAGGAAATTGTATTACAACTGTTTCACAATTTTTGTTAATGGATTGTAACTGAAAACTTTATCATGAATTATAACACAATATGCCGCTGTTTTAGGGGGGATTTTTTCCTTGGTTTCAAATTCAATTCTCATGGTTACTGGACCTGTTTGTAGTAAATCTCTTTGATGTGAACAATTAATGTAAACTATAGGAGCATTTTCTTTAAATTCTTTAGGATTAAAAATTGGTTCCACTGGAGAGTTATAATACCCTTGACGAAAGTCTGTAAACATTTCATACAGAGTAGCAAATTTATTATTTTCAAAGTCAAGTTGAAGATCATTGTAAGGATATCTTTCTGAATTTAAAAAGACATTCATATTTCTTAAATTACAATGATCAAATTTACTCATATCCATTTTTAGATTACCACGTCTATTTTTCTGAAAAGCAATTAGAACATGACGTGGCGTTTCGACTTTTGTAGATGTTTTTACGGGCCAGTTGTGCCTCGTAGTTTCCAATAACTCTGGATATTCAACTAATTCCCAGCTTCGGAAGGTTATTAGTATATCACTATTTTTGTCAATAATTTTGGTAAGTGCTAATTCTTGCGGAATCGCTACAGTAAGATGAGGAACTCTCCAACACAACTTGGTAATTTTAACTTTGGGTTTTTCATCTTCATTACTGGATAGTAATGCATTTGTATCATCATTACTTCTTATTAGAATAAGTTCTTGTTGTGAATTAAGAATAATCTTATTATAATCTTCAAAAAATCCTGAATACATCTTTAATGGTATACATAATGAAACATTACCTTTGTCATCAGTCATAATTTTTTCTTTGGATTTTGTTTTCGGATACCAACCGGCATTTTCCAATTTAGCACTTTCATTTTGATTAAATGAAATATATCCCTTAAGAGTTGAAGTTATACCAATATCCCGAACGGAGTCAATAGTAACACCATTTAAAATATAGCGTAATTCTTTAAATAAAAATGCCGGAGCATTATTAATTAAAACAGTATTAGCTAAAGGGGAATCATCTTCTTTAGTTACTTGCAATTCCACATAAATTTCACTTTTGCAAGGTAAAGGATATTTTCCTGTTTGTTGCAAAGCAATTCTGATTTCATCATTTGGTCCGAGTTTTGTAGGATTAAAAGGATCGAAAGAAAGAATTTCCCAGCTTAATATTGATTCATCAACCAATACATTTTCTCTTACATTTAAATAATCCATTTTTATTTAAGTTTAAAACCCAAACTTTGAAGAAATTTTCTATTAGAAGGTGTTAACCTTTGGAAGTTTGATTTCCTACTAAAGGAAGTTGGTTTCTTTCTTGTCTTATTAATGTTTTTATTATTAAATTTTCTAGTAAAGTTTGCAGATTTATTGTTATATAATATTACCATCTTTAATCTACTTTTTTAAGATGTAGTCTGATGGTTATGGTTTCTTCTCTAAAATTAACCAAATCACCTTCCTGATCTATTATTTTAATGGCTATTTTATCAATTACTTTAACGGTGACTGGGAAATATATGACGTTTTGAGGTGACTCAATTATTTTGAACCCTGGAGCAACGCTCGGGACAAAATTGGTGTATTATATGAACAGGTTTCCCGTTTAAATATGATCCCTCTGCAATACTGCAGTCTATATTTATTGAATTTACTTTAATTATTTCCGCGGGAAAATCTGATATATGTTCAATGTTGGCTTCCAATCGCCCATTTTTAAACCCTAATAATTTACCAATAGTTCCTTCACGAAAAGTTATGGGGGCTGAACATTTAAGATGTGTACGTAAAGTATTATTATTTGCATAAAGACTAAAACTAATTTTATCCTCATCCAAGTGTTTTTTTAAAAAATCTGTTATGTCTTCTAATTCGTAGCTACCTGGGGGTATGGCTATTTCTAAATTTTCATCATGAATTAATACATTATTCCCAACATCAATATTGGGAATTGCATTAAATGTTTCGAAATTTACAAGACCGATAACATATTCAACATCTTCATCTAAATATATTGGAGGATGTAACTCTGATGTTAAAATAGCGGAATTGCCGCTAAGAACAAAACTATATGACATTTTACTTTAAAAATATGTTTAATAATAAACTAAAATTAGGTGTTACATATGGTTATAAAGAAATTTTAGACACAATTGACCACAATTTGTTTTGTTAAAGTTTTGATAACTGTTATAATTATAATTAACAATATTATTATTTTGGTCGCTATAAAAATATTTAATTAATTCAGAAGGGGGTCGCAAATTACCATAACTATCAAAATATATTATGTTTTTTCCTTTTTTTGTATATGCTATCCAGTGAGTACCAACACCACTGTGATTATCTAGATTGACAATTACACTTTCAATTAACTTTATCTTTTTTGGTAATTTATCCCTCATAAAAATACCACGAAAGTTGGGAATTTGTAAATATTTAGCGTATTTAAGTAAATCGTAATTTGTAAGTGCTTTTCGAGGTATATGTTTTAGCAGTTTTTTGAATAAGGTTTCAAGTATAATCCACATCCTGTTTTATAGGGTTTTAAATAAAGTCCACTTCCTTTTTTTCCTACCGCAATGGACTCCATCATTTGATTGTGTCGTTTAGATTCTTCTAATTTCGCTTTGGCTGCTTTTGCATCATTTACTGCTTTAGCAATACCTGCAGCCCCTCCTCCAAGAGCACCAAGAGCAGACAAACCAGCAAATAAAGGTATAAGTGGAAGAAATCCGCCAGTCTTTGGGATTGGAATTAACCTTTTCTTTGGAGGTAACACTTTACCAGTTTTTTTAATAGCTTTTAAAGCAGTTTGAATACTTTCATTTAGGTCTTTAAAACGTTTCCCCTTAATTCCTTTTCTAGCTTTTGAAATTACCTGAGATAATGATAGTCCTCGTCCTTTTCGAGTTTTTCGCTTGAACTTTCTTCTCGTTCGAAGTCCCATACCTAATTTTCTTTTAATTTTCATAGCACCAGTAATTCCTAGTGCAGCAGTTTTTTCCCCAAAACTAGAATCTTTAGCTTTGAACCTTGATAAAGCTTTGTCAGCTAATACTTTATCAGCTAAATGCCTTCTTTTTATATCATTTGATTGTGAGTAAGCAATATCGTGTTCTTTACAAGCCTCATCCAATAAATTTATACCTTTATCACCTCTTGACAATCGTTTTTCCAATTTTGTTCCAGGTCCACAAAAATTATAACCAGGAATATGCAATTCAAAGGGTAATTTATTTATTAATGAGTTTACTAAACCACTTCCTTTCCTTTTGCTGTTTGTCTTGTAAATGATTCGTTTATTATGTGATGGAAACATTATATATAGTTGCAATCCTAGTGATAACTAACCAGTTACATCACAATACTGAATATTAATAGTTTGTTTTATATATAAAATGAGAGTTGAGAAACAACCATACTCTATAACAATTAAGGATCATGAAAGTTCAGTGAATGATTTTAGAAAACATGGAAAACTGTTTGAGGGAAATAGTAAAAGAGGGTTAATTATTGGCCCGTCAGGCTGTGGCAAAACCAATGTTATTATTAGTTTGATTGAAGATCCGAATGGTTTGCGATTTGAAAATCTGTATGTTTATTCAAAATCCTTATATCAACCAAAGTATAAATATTTGAGAACACTTTTAAACCTTTGAAAAAAATTGGATACTATGAATCTGAAAATGAAGAAACAATTGTTTCACCAAAACAAGTTAAACCAAACTCTATAATAATATTTGATGATATAGTGTGTTGTAATCAGAATGTTGTAAAGGACTATTTTTGTTTCGGAAGACACAAAAATACTGATTGTTTTTATTTATGTCAAACATATTCTTCTATTCCGAAACAATTAATTCGTGACAATGCAAATTTAATTGTTATATTTCAACAAGATCGAACAAACTTAAAACATATTTATGATGATCATGTTAATGTTGATATGTCATTAAACCAATTTAATGAGTTGTGCTTAATATGTTGGAAAGATAAATTTGGATTTTTAGTAATAGACAAAGACTCTAATGTGAAATCTGGCCGATATCGAAAAGGATTTGATTCATATATTTACTTATAAAAATAAACGTTTGATGGTAAATTATACCAATCATGGATGAACGTTTAGCAAGAGAGCTAGTTAAATCAAGAAAAGCTGTTAAACAAAAATATCAGAGTTTAAAAAATGCGGAATTTGAGGCGCAAACTAAATTGGAGGAAACATATAAACCGATAACTTAACCCTTACAAGAATTAATTTCAACGATTGGTAAAATTGAACCTGTTGAAATAAAGGAAGAGCTACACACACCAATTAAAAAAATTTATGAAACACCACAGAAAAGATCAATTCAAACACTAACACCAAAGAGAAAATTACAATATGGAACATCAACACCAGAAAAAAGAAAGACGGGAAAAACTCCACTCCTTCCTACAGAAATACCATCGATTATTGACTGGGACGCGAGTTTAGCTTCAGCAAGTCAAATGCCATCTATACAACAAACAAGTATTATTGCAGAAACAAACCCTTCTTCAGGTTCACACTCCACAATAGGAAATCTTTCAGATATACTGGAACAAACACGGCAAACAGTTAGAACATTTGTTGATACAGATTTATATAAAGAATATTTATTAGGATTTGATGAATTACCTCGCCAATATATTGATAGCGGTGTAAAAGATGTTGAACATGAGTTTGATCACCAATATGGAATAGTTCATGATTTGGAAACCGAGAAATTCTTTTTGGGTTTAACTCAAAAACCTGTCGAAATTATTGGTAAAAACATCAAAATTGAAGGAATAACCTATACAGGTACACCAGGTTTATATGAGTTATTATTTAAAAAAGAACCAATAGGGTATAAAAAACAAGATTTGGAAAATTATATGGATATTTTAAAAAGAACCAATGCATACCGTAGAAATAATGATCCAAATGAGCAGGTGCAGGGGAATGGATCACATAAATATATTTCTATAATAGGACCTTATTTGCAAAGCAAAGGAATTACAAAAACTAAAACTCTAAATCCCGAATCTCAACAAGCAGTCCAGGGATTTTTTGAAAGACGCAAAGCTCCATATAGAGAAAGTCGAGTGTCTTCAAAAAAAACCGGATTTGGTATAACTTTAAAAGTTAATAAACCTAATACAGATTACATATATTGGGATAATGTAAACGAACTTGTTGAGAGACTTCGACTATTGGTAGCATCCATGCTTGCGGGACACACTGGTCATAACAATGAAATTATTTCCATTATTGAAGAACTAAGAGAAGCGAATATTATTATATAAAAGGACATAATAGATACTTTTAAACATTTCTAAAATGACCATCGATAAATTTGGTCGTCATATTTCAAAAAAATCTGCTCTAAACACATTATTATCACTAGAAAATAAAATATTATCAAATGTTGAAGAGAAAATAATAAAAATTTTTAAAAGCGATGTCAAATATATTGAAAACAAATTAATTCAAAATTTAGATCCCAGGTTGAAAAGCGATGTTAATAATTTAAATAAGAGAATAAATGAATATGATAACAATATACAAAATATTGCAAAAAAGATTAAGTTATTTGAGGATAAAGTTATTCCTGAATATAATGACAAGATAATTAATTTGAAAAATACTGTTGATGGAAATGATGAGGTAGTAGAAAAATTTTCTCAGAAAGTTTCTAAATATGCAAATGACTTTGACGTAGTGAAGTTAAAATATGATAAAGTTGATGATTTTGAAAATGAAATAAAAAATGAAATTACATCAATTAAATCAATAATTAAGGATACTTCAGCAATTGACAATGTCAAGAACAGTATTTCCAAGGAAATTACATCAAAGTTTCAAAATTTTACTAATTTGCTTAATGATAGAGTAGCAGAAGAAGTAAGGAATTTTAAGAAAATACATGACGTTATGGATAAAAATACACAAAATCTTGAAAAATCAATGAACACTCATTTCCTAATTCACAAAAAAGATACCGACAAAGTTAATGAATTTAAAGAACAAATTAAAGAATTTGAAATTAAAATCAATGCATATAAATCAAATTTACAATATTTAGAAGACAAATTGAAGGAGGATTTTCAAAACGAAAATGAAAAAATTGAAACAAAATTCAAAGATCAAATTACAAAAGATAATGAAAAAATCGAGGATATACTAAAGCAATTAAACAATCTGAAAACCAAATCTGAAACGTCTTTTGACGAGGGAAATTTTACAAAGGCAATCGATGAGAAATTACAAAAAGAATTAGAATCCTTACTAGAAGTAGTGCAAGCTATAATAGAAGTTTCTAAAAAGGATGTATTAATTAAAATTAAAAATAATAGTTCAAAAATCGAGGAGACTTCTTTACTCATAAAAGAACTTGAAACATCTTATACAGATATACTACACAAAGCTGAAAAGACAGCGTCAGACATAAAAAATATAGAAAAAAAAATTGTGAAAATGACATTAGATATTACAAATGCAGAATTTCAATTAGGAAAAGATATAAAAAATCTAGAAGATAAATTAACAAAAGAAATAAAATCTTTAAACGAATTAGTTCAAAGAGCTGCTGAAGTTTCTAGAAAAGAATTTAATGATACAATGAATTATGCAAGAGAAGAAATGAATTCAACATTAGGTGGTTTCAAAAAAGATTATACGTTATCAAATGTTCTTTTGGAAACTAAATTTAATGTAAAAATGTCTGATCTTAATAACAACATCACCCAAATAAATTCGTCAATAAAAGAAATTAGAAATGAAAATAACAAATCATTTGAAACAATGGAAAATAAATTTAATGTAAAAATTTCTGATCTTACTAACAACATCACCCAAATAAATTCGTCAATAAAAGAAATTATAAATGAAAATAAAAAATCATTTGAAGCAATGGAAAATAAAATTAAAGAACTTACTAAAAAAAACTGAGATGATTTTTTTTTATATTTTACAACATCAGCGATAAAGGGCTTTTATAAACGGTTTAGAAGGAGGTAAAGTTATTTGTGGGATTTATTTTCGAGAGTAAGGTATAAATTAATAATGAGTAAAATTAAGCAAGACGTTGTAAATGAATTACATAAACCGGCGAGAAGGCGATATAGAAGGAGACGAACAATTGTAAAAGGGCTTAATGATCTATTTCAAGCTGATCTGATAGAAATGCAGCCATATGCGAAATTTAATAGGGGTTTAAGATATATTTTAATGGTAATAAATGTGTTTTCTAAATTTGTATGGGCAGAACCTGTAAAATCCAAAACTGGTAAAGATGTAGCAGCTGCAATGAAAAAAATTCTATTAACTTTAAAAACTCCCCCAACAAATCTGAATACTGATCAGGGTAAAGAATTCTTTAATCAAGACTTTCAGAAACTTATGGAGCAGTTCAAAATTAATCATTACAACACATTTTCTAATATGAAAGCTAGTATTGTAGAGAGAGTAAATAGAACGATAAAAAACAAAATGTGGAAAAAGTTTAGTTTACTAGGTAATTATAAATGGATCAGCTTTCTTAAAGAAATAATTACAGAATACAATAATACTAAGCATTCAACAATCGGAAAAAAACCAAACGAAGTTAACAAAAAGAATGAAATGGAAATCTTGAAATCAGCTTATACTCATAGGAAAACTGTGGATCCCAGATCACCAAAATTTCGTGTCAGTGATAGAGTACGAATAAGCAAGATTCGCGAACAATTTTCTAAAGGTTACACGCCCAACTGGTCAAACGAAATTTTTCAAATAAAAAAAATCCAGCTTACTAATCCAACAACGTATTTGATTCAAGATGGAAATGGGATAGATATTCAAGGAGGTTTCTATGAAGAAGAACTTCAAAAAGTAAGACACCCAAATGTATATCTGGTGGAAAAAGTGTTAAGAAAGAAAGGAAACAAAGTATTTGTAAAATGGTTAGGATTAGATAAATCTTATAACTCTTGGATCTTCAAGAGAGATGTGATGTAATAGTAATTAATGCTGTAATAATAATTGATGTTTGTAATAAAAAAAAATGATTTTTTATATATATTTGTTTTATTTAAAAATAAGCTTATTACATAAACATTTTTTTAAATACAATATTCCTATAATCAGAGTCTAATATGGGATTTAAAATTTCTTCAGTCAATTTAATCCTTCTTCTAAAATGTTTTTGATTTATAAACTCTTCAGAAGTCATACGAGCTTTTCTGTAGGCGAAGTTCCAAGCAACCATCAGATGAATTTGGTTTCTTGATTCATCAATAGATACTGTCTTCTTCATAATAGGGCTTAGACTTTAATTTTTGTTCTAGTTCTTCGGGATGATTCAACAGCAGTTCCAGCATGGAGCACACATTTTCACTATTTAGATTTTGTTTTGGAGAAAGGACATTATATATTTTGTCAAAAGAATCTCCGTCGTAAAAATTGTTATTTCTAAAAACGTTGAAATAACGTCGAAAGTTTTGTTTTTGTAAAACATTTAGTCTATATTCTATAAGTGGAATTTGTTCCCATAGTCTGCACACAGTTTCATTTCCATAGTAAATAAAATCACAGCTTTTCACAATCTTCACTATTGGTAATTCACCAATCTTTTCAAAATGAATAGATAAATTTTGCAAATATATCGGTTCATTGAAAACATTTGGTGAAAACATATAATTTGTTATAACTCCTTGATATTGCAATAAGTTCTTCCAATCATCTTCATTTAATATCACAGACTGACCATTTTTACCACCAAGTTCAATGCATGGTAGAAAATCACTTTCCACCCACAAACCAATCACAGCATATTTAGAGTTAGAATTATTTAAATTATATTTTGTAGAATTTATAATTGTTTTTTTTATTTTCTTTTTTAATGGTGAATTTTCAAATATATTTTTACTCTGATTACTGAACATTTTAAATGATGTATTTCAAAAACTAACTGGCTATCTGCTTGCTCTCAAAAAACTAACTATCAATCCGTTTGCTCCTAAATTTTATACATTTTCCCTCTCCTCTCAAGTGGAGGGGTAAACTTATTTTCCCTCTCCATTTAAGAGGAGGGGATAAACTTTAAATGTCTTTATACTAACGAGAATCAATAAAAAACAAAATTTATATTATTTTTTTAACATTTATTAAATATTTTTATAGATATTTTTTCATGAAATACAATAAAATTAAACATGTACAAATAAATATTGCTGCTGTAAATATAATAACAAATATATAACAACAGACACAATGACAAGATTCTTCTTTTTTATTATTGAAAGGAATCCAATCTGAATATTGTAATGGTTTGTTTGTCATGGAATATTTAATTTTTATGTATGTATTTTCACACAAAGCAGAATCAGTTACATTATAGGTAAAAAAGTGTGAATTTCCAACAAGATATGTCATTTTTATCTGTTTGTAGCAGTCGGTTTCATTTTTGAGGGCATTTATACATATATCAGCCCTAACTGTATTAGGAATGTAATTTACATATATCACATTTCCAACAAGGGAAACTAAAACTATTAAAGATGCAGCAGTCATTGTTGTAATATTACTAACAAATAATGGTATTTCTATACAATATATATGTTTTTGGATTCAGTTCCCCCTCCAACTTTTAAAGCTTCAAAAACGACTTACATAATTTATCATCATATAAAATGATGTCTTTATAAAGATGAAAAATTACTAGGAGTAGTTAATTCTAATCGCGGTTTTTTATTTTTAGATCCATTTTCGTTTCCAGAACTTAAAAAACTTAGAGTATCATACATCATTTTCATATCTTTATCAAAAAAATCTGTTTCCAAAATATCCTTATGTCCCCATGCAAGAGTTTTTGTGGAATTTGGTATACAATATCTTTTATCATCATGAGTTGTTAATGCCAATTTATTTAACAAATTAGTGTATATATTATGCATATCTGACTTGAATACATACATGGTGCAGAATATTTTGTCACCTTTCTCAACAACATCTTTATAATCTGATAATGTTAATTGATTTTTTATACATGATCTACTAACTCCTTTTGCTTTTTTATCTACACTATTTTTGGATTTTATACAATATGCTTTAGCACCAGTTCCATAAAAACTTTCAATGGGAATCCCTTTGTACTCATCTTTAAATTTACCAACAACTGATGTTGTAATAGGCATGCAATGAATATTTTGTTCAGAAAAATTAGAAGTATCAAATTGATCCAGATTTAGCTTCATATCTTCATAAAAGTTTTGGGTCTGAACTTCAAGAATTAAGGAATCAGTATCCGTATATAATAAATTTAAATTATTACCATATTTTACTTTTAAATACCCATAATAAAAATTATACATTACAGTTTTTGCAATATCCAGAATACTCATCCCAACATAAATTGGTTTATTGTATTCAATGCAAACCTGTTGAAGTTGAAGAGCAACTAGATTTTCAGAGAAAATTTTAAAATCCTTTAATTGAGGTTTAGAAATAAGTTTTTCGGCACTAAATTTATTACCCTGTCTTTCCCATTGAGATACTAATTTAATATCTGCTCGCCTATCAACATTTTCCATGGTTTTACCGAAAATTGAATTATTTGCCAATTTATAACAATTTTTATCAAATTTATTTTTAGATAAATTTCGTAAATTTGTATTTAAATCTATATATTCCGCTAACCATGGTGATTGTGTAAACTTAACTGCTCTGTGTATTTTTATGATTTTGAGTCTAAATTGTAGACATTGTTTCAGATATCGGTAGTGAATGATATAGTTATATTTATTATGTAAGTTTGGAATTAATTTTGAGTGGTTTGAAATTGGTGGTGTATATTGTTCAGGACAAAATGGGAAATCATTATGACTATCATGTAAATAATTTGGATATTCTAAATCAACTTCAAATATGTATCCTATAGATGATGTATCTGAAAGTTCGGATATATTTAAAGTTTCTATTTCGAGCTTAGGTACCCAAGCAAAATTTTTTTCAGGCAAATATTGTTTCATAGCATAACCATACAAATTTGTGGCGTCTAAGTAAGCGATATATGTTGTAGGTCTTTCAGGATTAAAATTTTCTAAGAATGGATTATTTGCTTCAGATTTGCGTTTGGAACAAGTGCTAACCCCACCACGAACACCTTTTTTGAAAAAATGAAGCATATCTGGTTCCGTTAATAATTCTAATTCTACATTAGTTAATTTCATCATTGCATCCCAGCACATAGAAGGGCTAGTGACATAATTAACAGGATCTAACTTATAGGTTTTAATACATGTGGATCTATAATTTTCAAAAACATCAGCCAAAAGTAAAACATCTGATTTTAAGTAAATATCGGAATAAGCCCCTATTGTAGAACACTTAAATAGATTCCACACTTCTACAGCGCGATTGTAGTCTTGAGGAGAGATATTTTCATCGGTTAAGTTATTATAAAATTTATCAATCAATGGTAGAGATTTCTCATTTAATTTTTCGTTGGAATCTATGTAAGAGTATGGAAATACCCCTTTTTGTCTAATGTATCGAAATTCATCAGCATTTGAGAAAAACTTTTTAATTTCAAAACATTGTGAATCTTGTAGAGTTTGTGATAGTGACTCTAAAGACTCTGGGAGAAATTGAAAAGAATCTATAAAGCGTAGTCGCAAAGCAACTGGTTTCCGCTTTTCTGACACATCAACAAAAATTTCCTTACTAAAAGAAATATACTTTTCTTTATTTTGAGCTATAACACTAATATTTTCTTTATTATAGCAAAGCGATTTAATAAATAGGTGAGAATCATAGTTTTTTAAATTATGCAATACTATTGGTATATATTTTGGAGGTTTAAAATGCAAATTACATATTGAGTGGGCGGCTCCTCGATATTTACCTGTAATATGACAATGATCCCTACACTTTATGAAATTTCCTTTTGAAAAAGGTTTTTCACATATATAACAAATGCTAGAATTTTCATATTCAATCTGTTCCATAGATGATAAATCTTTCAATGGTACTTGATATTTTAAATATTTTTTATAAATTTCTTTTACATCATTTTCAATGTATTCAATAAATTTTATAGCACAATCTGTACCTCTATAAAGTTTAAGACACACAACATTCTCATCAAATGATGATTTAATATAATAAGCAAATGAATAGAGTATATGTTCAACAGTTGCAGCAATCAAATGATGATTTAATATAATAAGCAAATGAATAGGGTATATGTTCAGCAGTTTTAATAGTATATGAGGTTGTCGAATCAGGTGTAGATTGTTGGCACTCAATGTTTTTCAAATAACATTCAAAATCGGCATAAATAACAAAAGGAGCTTTATACTGTTTCTGAATATTTTGAAACTTTAATATATTTGCAGGAATATAATTGCCAAATTTATCCAAAATCAAATTATCTGAAGGAAGCTCAATTCGAACAAAACTACAATCACGTTCTAAATGTGTGTTAAGTTTTTCATATGTTCCAAAATATTGAAGGCATCCATCACATAAGTATTTTTTTATTTTCTTTTTTGATAATTGTTTGGATACCAAGCAACCTAAATCCTTTATCCAACAGTAGTGGTTATTTCCATCATCAGAACTTATTAAAAGCAAATTAATATGTAATTTTTTCTTTTCATTATTATAATGTAAAGGACCGACAATCTCATATGCCTTTTTATTATCCCTTAAAAATTTTTCAACTCCATATACATTTATGGACAAATTATTTTTTTCCTCAAACTTTTTTATATCTAATAATTTTACTGGAAATTCAATACCTGTAAAATCGAAAGCGTCTCTGAAGTCTGGATATGATGAGGTCTTTCGAGGATTACCAATTGGCTGGTATGCTGCTGAAACGACTGCCCAGGGGAAACAGCAATTGTCCTCATTCATCACATTCACTATTGATTTAGAAAAGTGATGCATCTTAATGTAGGAGGAGGCATTCAATGGGTTGTACTTATTGATGTTGACTTCCAAATGCAGAATTCTTTGTAGAGCCCACCCTGTAATAGGAATTAAAAAATTAGTTCTGAATAATATTTGTTAGAGATGTACAAGTGATATTAAGAAAACTTAGCTCTTGAGATTAAGAAAACTTAGCTCTTGAGATTAAATAATAATTACCTGAGTCTCTTTCCGGCAATTCATCTGCTTTGGTTTCAATAATCTTGAATAAATCATCGTAAAGCTGTTGTAGATCAGTTGTATGGGTTACAATGAAGAACGGTGTATTAAATGACTTAATTGAAGTAGAGGTTAAAGTTGGAGAATAATATATTCCAAATAATTCCAAATTTACTTTAGCACATGTAAATTCTTGTTGACGCTGGCGTATTAATGTTTGCACTTTATTACCAATATCTTGCTGAAACTTTTTGATGTCGATGTGATAATTCTGCGAATATATTCTGTAGGAAGCTATTCGACATTTAAATGCACTCCTGATAATGTCAATTCCATTTCCATATTTTATGCAGCTCCTGTTTTTATGAATATTTGTCCTCAAGTGTGTGCTCCAGGAATTAGATTTGACATTTACTTCACAATCTTGGCAAAATCGCATTGGAGGTCTTGAAAGTAGTTCATCAACTGAAACAATTATTATTTTTTAATTCCTCTGTAAACCTTTATTAATAATAAAAAGAAAAATTAAAAGGAAAATTATAGCTAAATATGTTATAAAAAAATACTTACGATTAATTATATAATCTTCCAAGTTAAAGGTGTTTTCGTTATTAACAACATTTTCTCGAAGGTGGCGTACAATATGTGATTTTCTTTTAAATTCTCTTAAGCAATGTGTGCAAAGGAGAGTCATTTTAAAATGGAATCGGTTAGGGCCGTGTCGCTTTTAAATAAATACAATTTTGATCTATCAAGACCCAATGACATAGAATAATTAGCAATTTTTTCAGCTCGCGCAATTTAGAAAACTTTTGGATTTACTTTTGAATTAACTTTTGGATTCACTTTTTAATTTGAAGAAAAACATGGATTTTTTTTAAAAAATATATTTCCCAAATTTAAAAGAAGATCGCCTTGTCGTTGAATACAATTTTTAACGTCTTTTAAAGTCGAATTAGATAAATTATTACATATATTATCTAAGTTTAAATAGGAATAAACCATTGACTTAAATCTAGATGTGGCACACCTTGTTTCATTCCTATTTAAGCTCGGCTTAGTTTTCTTATGTAGAAACTTATCTAATTCTCCAATAGCGACTTTATTTGTTGGATTGATTTTCGGAGCTGTTGTTACAGCGACTGGTAAAGAATTTTTTGAAATTTGTGCCCCTAAAGTTTGGGAACTAGAAATATCACCGTCCAATTTTGACTTTTTTAAATCTGAACAATCATTTGTTTCTGATAAAGAACGTTTTTTGGGTAAATTTTTTTCAATTAAATTTTCAGAACTTTGTTTTAAATTTAGGCCAGAAGGATTTTTCAAAAATTGATTTTGATTACAGGAAGAAATTAAGGGACATTGAGGCTGCTCATCTTCAAAATTTTCAGTATAAGTATATACCTCAATGTCCCCCACAATTTCGCCACAACTCAAATCAAAAACATCTACCGAATTTACTGAATTTCTGGTATAGCCAAATTTGGATGGTTGTTCAAACCCCTGAATAAAATTTTGATCCAACCCTTCAATTAAATTTTGATCCAACACTTTAATAAAATTATGCTGAGCTTTGGCTGAGACGTTTATAACAGTCTCAACGCTGTCGTTGGAATCCTCTGATGAATCTGACGATGCATCTGAAATTGGCGAATAGTGGGGGCGATAAACCTCTTCCATATTATTTTTCGAAAAACCCCCAATGCCAATCCTCTTATCATTATTTAAAGCTCCCTCGTTACCAACCCCATTATTATTATTGTTTAAAACCCCCTTATTATTTTGTTCCTCACAGCTCTCAAAAGTCTCCTGATATTCCACATCACCCTTAATTAAATTTTGCCCTGAGCTATTTTCACAAATTTCACCCCCTTCTAATATATCTAAAAGTTGTTCCAAATTATATCCCTCATTTATTTCAGAATTGTTAATTAAATTTTTCCTTAATATATCATTATTTAAATCATCGAAATTAATTGTTTCAAGAGGTTCTTGAGGAATATCAGGGATAATAGATTCATCCAAAACTTTTAAGAGCTGTGTCAAAATATCGCTTTCACCAATTTCGGAAGAATCGCCAGATTCAGATGAATTGTTAAATGTATTAATATCAATTTCCCTAAATTTAATATCTAGCTCCTCGTCGCTTAGCCCACAAAATGAACAATCAATCAAATCATGCACAAGGCAAGCGTCGTTTAAATCGAAGGCTGTTAAGTCGATGTTTTCAATTTTTACATTTAAAAATGACATTTTAAATTATAAATAAAAAAATAAAAAAATTATGAATCAATAAAAAAATCAAAAAATCAATAAAAAATCAATAAAAAAAATCCACAAAAATGAAAAAATCAATCAAAGATTGGCTTTTAAAAGATGAAATAAAAATCCAAAGTATTAAGTCAAAAATATTAAATCAAAAATATGAAATCAACAATACAAACCAAATGAAAATTAATAATATGTCACTACGTCACACGAAATAAATCCGACTATCAAGATATATTAAAATCGATTCGATAATTTTACAAGCGTACGCTAATAGCGAGATGTAAACTGAAGAGACGCTTCGTACCCAGCCGCCTTTTAAAGCAGCCAAGAGCCTGGTACCGGCTGGTACGGCGTGGCACTGCACGGTACGACGGGAACCGTGAGACCGTGAACTCGAGAGAGGTCGTTCAACGGTCGTAAGTTGTTTTGTTCTTAAGAAAATGACGAGTAAAGAGGAGAAGAAGAAAAAAAAAAAAGTTGTTTTTTGGAATAATATAAAAAACATTTTTTTTTTTAATTTTTTTTTTTTTTTTTTTTTTTTTTTTCGTTTTTTATATTATTCCAAAAAACAACTTTTTTTTTTTTCTTCTTCTCCTCTTTACTCGTCATTTTCTTAAGAACAAAACAACTTACGACCGTTGAACGACCTCTCTCGAGTTCACGCTATCTTTGCCTTCTTCTTCTTCTCATTCTTCGGACTGGTTTTGCCGCTGGAGGTAGGAAAAGTGGTATTTCAGTATTGTATATAAGGATTTACAGCGTCTTGACTTAGCATTCATTGAATAACATGAGTACCTTCATCGTGTTGACTCTGGAAGATTTTATAGGCTTCTTAGAGCATCAGGCGAACCTGATGGATAGCCTAAGAAGCCTTTCACCGGATTCAGAAGACACTGTGATGTGGCCGCCGCCGTCAGAGGCTGAATTTTTGGAAGAGGAATTTAATGATGAATTCCTCATGGATGATTTGCCAAGTGAGGAATTCCTCAATATGTTTGAGCCCTCCTTAGATCCAGAGCCCGTCGAATTTGACCGAGCTCTGGATGAAATAATGAGAATGCAGCCTCTGCCGGTTTATCAGCAACAGCCACAGCAGCAGGAGCAGCAACAACAGCAGCAGGAGCAGCAGCGGGAGCAGCAGCGGGAGCAGCCACAACAACAGCAGCAACAACAGCAGCAGCAGCAGGAGCAGCCACAACCACAGCAACAACAGCAGCAGCGAAGGCAGAGTTACCCTCGAAAGTGTAAGAGGCCACAGCAGCAACAGCAACATCAACAGCAACATCAACAGCATCAGGAGCAGCCACAACAACAGCAACAACAACAGCAGCAGCAGCGAAGGCAGAGTTACCCTCGAAAATGCAAGAGGCCACAGCAGCAACAGCAACATCAACAGCAACATCAACAGCATCAGGAGCAGACACAACAACAGCAACAACAACAGCAGCAGCAGCGAAGGCAGAGTTACCCTCGAAAATGCAAGAGGCCAATAAATTATAAATTATAAATTGGCCTCTTGCAGAGCAGCAACCTCTTGCAGAGCAGCAACCTCTGGCAGACAACAACAACAACCGATGGCAAAGCAGCAGCCTATGGCAGACAACAGCAACCTCTGGCATGCAGCAGCAACCTCTGGCATGCAGCAGCAACCTCTGGCAGACAGCAGCAATTGGCAACCCAAAATGGTATAAATTATAAATATGTATTTATGTATATATGTATATTTGTATTTTGGATATAGGAATAATAAAAAACAAAGTCGTTGAAGAAAATATTTTATTTTTTCTATTTCTTATACAGAATCACACCTAATAACCAAGTTTCTTTAACTTGAAAGAATTATTATGAATAGGATGAATATAATTTTTTTTACAAGCATAGTAATGAAAACTAGGTTTTTTTTTTAACATGGAAGAATAAATCATAGTCTGTTGTCAGGGAATTAAACCTAATTGTTCTTTATCTTATATATAAAATCTTATTTAAATGTCTTAGTTGACATTTTAAACTTAATATTAAAAAATACTAGGGTGAATGAATAAATTCAAGTGCAGTATCAAATTCATTTATTTAAAATTCAATTTATCGATAGGATTGATTGTGCATATTATGTAGAAAAAATTATTCTACACTGAAAGAACAAAATCATTAGTTCTTCAAATCTTAATATAAACAAATTTCTATTTATTTAGATGGCACCCTTATATTTATTTAACTTAAACTTAATATATATCTTATAACTTATATCTTACAACTTATATTTTATATGAAATCTTATTTAAATTAGTTGACATTTTAAACTTAATATTCAAAAACTACTAGGGTGCATGAATAAATTCAAGTGGAGTATCAAATTCATTTATTTAAATTTGATTTATCGGTAGGGCTGTTGTGCATATTATTTGAAAAGAATTATTCTACACTGAAAGAACAAAATTATAATTTCTTTCAATGGGAATAAATACAAATTCTTATTTATTCACATCATTCCCTTATATTTATTTACATAGTTTCTTATATTTATTTAACTTAGCAGAACAAGATCTAAATTCTTATAAAATATTTTAAACTTAAACTTAATATTAAAAACGCCATAGTGCATGAATAAGTGCAAGTGAAATAAATTTATTTAAAATTTGATTTTTCGATTAGATGGTTTTGCATATTCTTTAGTTCTGGTTTGTTACATATTATACATGCTTTTGAAGGAGTTGTTATGAATAAATCGTTTTCACACGTGTTGCATTGCAGATCTTTTTCGCAACATATAAAGGATCGTTTATAGTGGCTATTAACAAAATTATTTTTCCCATTTGGGCAATTTAAAGCATGTATATAGTAACATTCACAACATAAATTATATGCACCGCCAGAAGATGAAATAATTACGACATAAGATTGAAAAACGCACACTTCTCGCGTAAGGTAATTTGGTGTCAATGTATCACTTGCATTTATTTTTGCCACTTTCACGAGCCCCTCTTCTCCACACCCGTTTGGAACGCCATTATCCTCTATCCCATCATCTTCTTCATCTTCATCGTCGTCTTCGAAATTATTTCGATCAATAGTGATCAGAGAATCCTGTCTTGCGTGAAACTTTCCTCTTCCAGCCAAGTTAAAATGAGTTGTTTCATCTTTGTACATTGACTGGATCGTTTCATCACAAGCAGAATCTAAATATACATGTGTCTGATCCATTTCGAAGACTGTCCGATGAAACTCGATTCACTTGTTCACACTATTTTTTAATTTTACAACACTTTTTAATTGATAATGGTGGGCCGTCTATGTGGTGTTGATATAGTGGATAGTGTTTAAAACACGGCAAATTTAGCTGCAATTCTTCGTCACTTCTATAATTTTCCGGCAACCTGTTCCAAATTTGTTGTAAACTAAGTGAATCGACGAATGTTTTCAAGTAGTTGATGGGAAAGAAGGCCAAGTCTTGATCTTCAAAATCGGTAAGATTTTTTCCGTGTTTTTGGTAGGAAATTATTACTTGGCCTACACGTTCAATGAGTTGCTGTTGTTGTTGTTGTTGGTCGCTATTTGACATCGCGCACGAATGACTGAAGTTCGCTCAGATTCGATCGTTTAAAATACCAGCTCCCCTCCAACTGCTACCAGCTCCCCTCCAACTGCTACCAGCTCCCCTCCAACTACTGTGGTGGTTAGGAAGGAGGTAGGAGGTGGAGCAAAAAGAGGCGGAGTTTATGAAACCAATCGGAATAGGGGGCGAACTTGGGCAGCCAATCAGAAACAAGGTCATTCTTGGCTGACCAATCAAAAAAGTGGTGGGGGGGTCAACTAGAAGCCCCTATTCCCACTACTGCGGGACAATTGAATAAATGAGACGATGTTATACATATTCCAACAACATGGAAAACACTAATAAAAAACAAGAAACAAAACAACATATATCAACCAATACTCGAGAGACCATCATACAAGGACCAAATATATCGCACTCGGCAGAGGGAAGGAGCCTGCGAAGCCGCTCGTTCAATCAGAAAGCGAGAGTCCACCATCAGTTTTCAGCGAGTATCGAGACGAACCGCACTTGAAAATGCCAAATGAGATTTTGGCGAAACGTCGTGAAAACGATTATTTGAACGAACGGATTGAAACCAAACTGTTCGATCTCTCTCCGTACTAGTTTCGACCAAGTAATGGTCTTATCAGTGGAGCTGTAACAGAAAACAACGGTCTACTTAAAATCCCCACTTCATAAAATGCATTCTGCTAAGAATATATTCATTAGCACCTTCAAATTAAAATATCACTTTTGCAGTGCTCTTATCCTTATGACTTAATTCGTAAGCGTCGTCCATACACAAAAATATAAATGAAGATTAAAATTTAATTATAAACAACTGTCAGAGAACATAAAAACGTTTATGGATATATTCGTACGTAAAATGGGCAAGAGTGCTAGCTACATAATAATAAATCGCGATTCTATGAGAAAGAAAACATTATGCAAAGTGCATACCATTGTAAAACATGGTAGTATAACATTAGTTTCGAGCAGAGTTGCAAAGTTCATAACATCGTAAACATAACGGCTTTACTAAGGGCTAAAGCAAATAGGTAATAACAAGACTAATTTCAAACTTCACAGTAATCGAGCCGAGATTTTCATATATTTTCGACCAATATATATAAAATATTAAAAAGGAAGAAAAAAATATAGAATTTGCTATTAATATGGTCTTTTGTTTTTACAGACAAAAGAAAGTTTAACTTTTAAACAGACTCTAGTTATCATAAAAATTAGATTTTCTGGTCGGTTAGTTTTGTTTTGTTTATGAAAATATTTTATATTACATATGACAGTAAACACACACCTTGGTGGAACAAATGTAGAATAAAAACTCAGAAATACCTCACTGGAATTAATAATCAGTCAGAGGAATAGTTGTTTCCCGAAATTTACTAAAAATTTTTGTTGTCGCCATTTTCGTATCAAAGCAAACGATTTTTTTTCCTGCATTTTTAAAGTTGAAACATTACTTGACTAATTATTGTATGTATCAGTTTAAATTCTTGTAACTAAATTCACTAAGAAGGTTCAAAACTACGACCCGATCTAATTACTATGAAAAATAGTCCTTTCAGTTGCCCGATTTTATTTTGCTTTTGATATTGTTCTAATTTATATTAGATATGTCAACAAATAAACGCATATATAGAAATACTAAGAATGAAAATCTAGAGATGAAGCATTAAAAACGATAATAAGAATAACTAACTGTCAAATAAATACAATTTTCTATTTTTTCCGATTTAGTAAAAAAAGAAAATTACTTCTTTATCCTTCTATTTAAAGGTTCGAAACTTGCTTGACTTATTGTTCCATTCATTAATTTAACCCCTTTACTGAAAACTTAGACCGATTTTAGAGTAAGACCATGTTAGTGAATTAGAAGGTTAATGCTAACTTACACCAGTTTTAAAGTTGAACTATACTAGTGAAATAGCAATTTAATAAATCCAACTACGCAATCTTGAAATCCTACCAAGATGATTTTCGATTAAAAAATATCAACCCTGATAGTCTGGGCGGCGATGGCCTAAAGACTTGATCATTTTGTGCCCCTCCATTTCATAGTATTTGGATGAAAACATGCTTCCTGTTAAAGAAATCGTAAGTTAGATCGCAGAATTCAGGTGCGGCTGAGAAATAAATTAGTATTAATTATTAAAAATAAATACTATTTTGTTCCAAATGAAACTAAAATGATATAAAAAACATTGTCAAATTCTAGAACAATGGTGGAAAAACAATCAGACCTTTATGAAAAAGTTTAAAAATAAATAATTAAAATGATGCCACGTGAAATTTATATATGATATAGCAGAGACATAAATAAGTATAGAAATAATAGTCAGATCCAAAGAGGTTATAGATTAAGCAGAGAAAGCGACAGACAAGAAAAAGCTTTTCCAAAATTTTTTAACTTTGTAAACAATATTTAGTTTCTCCGAAGACCAGGTAATGATCTGCCTTGTTGATAACTCCACATTATGTATGAAAGAAAATAAGAAGTTTTTAAAATTTAAAGAAATTTTATTTTTTATTAATATTTTTTAAAAGATTAAATATTATATGATATTAAATAACATAATTTCTGATATGTAAAGAATTTTTCGATCGATAAATAATTTCTTTTACCTAAAAGTCCTGAGTCTGCACCGATAATAAATCATAACTTAATAAATACTTTAAATGAGCTACACAACCCAGTAACTTTGGTTTCATCATCGGTTGACGTAGGGAGCTTTTCACTTTAAATGAAATTGACATCTCTCCTTTTGTGTTTTTCAATCGTGATTTGATTCGATTTTAAGTGCTTTTTTGGCCATATTGGTCTAGCTTTGTACAACAAAGTGAATTTAATTATTAACAATGATGAAATGCTGTGCAATTTGCAAGAATAGATATAAAACGAGCGAAAAATGAAGTTTTTTCAAGTAAGTGTCTAATGATTTCATTGGCATCAGTCTGTGGGCGGCGCTGTTAGTATAAAGAAAATGCTAGTAATATAATATTCAACCTCTTTTTCTAATGGTAATAAGAGTATACTACATAGTTAATCATCCTTAGTTTTTAACCGACTTCTAAAAGAAAGAGGTTCTCAATTCGTCGACTATGTGTTTTTTTTATATATATGTACACCGATTACCCCGGAACGGCGACACCGATTTGAATACAATTTTTTATGTTATGTTCAGGAAGTTGTTGCGGTGGTCCCATATTTTTTTCGATGAAATTGGTGCAGTAAAATCCAAGAGGCGCTGACAATATGGCCACCAAAAAAAATAATTTTGACGGATTTTCTCTCAAATTAGTATGGGGTTGTACCCAACGAATAGAAAATTATTTTTAAAAAATTCAATATGGCGGATCCAATATGGCGGACAAGAAAATTTAATTTTGTCCGATTTTCTCCAAAATTGGTGTGGGGGAGTTTTCGGAGTCGCACATAACGAATCCAAAATATTTTTATAAAATTCAATATGGCGGACAAAATCATCAGTTTTGTTCGATTTTCTCCAAAATTGGTATGAGGGAGTTTTCGGGGTCATACATAACGAATCTGAAATTATTTTTAAAAAATTCAATATGGCGTATCCAGTATGAAGAATTCTTGTCCGATTTTTTCCAAAATTGATATGGGGGAGTTTTTGGAATCGCACATTATGAATCTGACATTATTTTTTAAAAAATTATCTGGCAGATTCAACATGGCATCCTAAAAATTTAATAGTATTTTTTCAGGATTCAATATGGCGGACAAAAAATTTTACACTTTTCGATTTTGTTCAAATGTGAGACTGAATCGTTTTTAAGGATGTGAATAGCGAATATAAAATTATTTTAAGAAAATCTAATATGTCAGAGGCAATATGACGGTCTAGAAATTTTGAATTTCTAGATTTCATCTTAAAATCGTACTAGGGGGCTTTGAAGGGTTTAGATTTAGATTACATTAAGACGTTAAAATTATTTTTTTGAAATTCAATATAATGAGTTGAATATTTTACCTTATTCGCATTTTATCAGATTTGGTGTTAGGGTATTTTCGGGGTCGTGTATTACGAATATGAAGTTAATTTTTTACAATATTAGGTTGACAAGGGAGTGAGGGAGTGAAAATTTTAAGTTTTTCGATTTTGCCTAAAATGGATATTGCGGCGTTCTTGGAGCGTATACAAATTCAATATGCACTATAAAATATATCGAGTTAAGAAATTTAAGAAATTTACATCTCAAGTTTTTTAAATATCGATATTGGAAGATTTTGGGGCCTATATTGCCAGTATGAAATTAATTTAAATTTAAGATAGTGGATTTACTATGACAGACTAAATATTTTTTTGAATACAATTTCACCAGTTTTTGTAGAATTTTAAGAATCAAAGAATTTTTAGTGATTCATTTTAGGGTGATCACAACTTTGGATAAAATGGGTACTTTTTTGCCACCTTGGAGTCATTGCGAGATACACTAATCTCGATTAGTACGTAGTTATGGCAAAAATTGAACCTACTTCTAAATTTGCGCTAAAAAATGAAAAATAACTATAAATTTCTATATGAAATTGAAATTTTTGAAGTCGGCGCTAAGTTATTTCTAAATGAAACAAATAACTACTAATATATACAAATTATGGTAAGAAAGCAATTGCAAACAAAGTATTGTTAATCTGTTTATGCAAATCCCATTTTGTCAACTTCAAAAATTTTAATTTCATATAGAAATTTATAGTTATTTTTCACTTTTTAGCCCAAATCGGATCAATTTTTTTTATAAAAATTTTATATTTTATTATTTCTTGAAATAATTTCTTTCAAAATTCTAATTAATGATATTTATTAAGCACTGTTTTATGCAAGGTGGAATTTTTAAGCATTTGAAAATTTAAAAGTCAGTGACGTTTTTAATTTCTCTGATCATTAACTTTATTTATAAACATTCTGCCTATATGCCTTTTTAAATATTTAATAATTTTGGTGTTAATAGCAAAAATAGAAAAACAATTCTGTTCTTATGAAAATAACAAATTTTTGCCTACATCATTTGTTTGACAATTGAAGCAATAACGTATAAAAGGAATATTAACAGAAGATAAAGTTTCTTAAATATGTATTAAATTTGGAATTACATTGATTAGGCTCTATAACCAAAACCTGTTGGATTGGATTCTAGTAAATTAAATGATTGTTAATTTTGTACTCTTATAAAAATTTTTCAACAGTTTTGCAACTCAGTCATTTTAAAGGGAATTAGAGTGCAACGTTAAGAAAAGCTTAATGTTTGCTCAGCCATTTCTCTCCATATAAGTCATTGGTAATGCTTTATAAATATCTAATTGTAAAGTTGTAAACTTTACGCCACGTGACCAATACTATATATATATATATATATATATATATATATATATATATATATATATGGTTGTAATTGATCTGTAGAGTTTCGAATAGGTTTAACGTACTTAATTTTAGAACCTTTGATCAGATCTCTCGATATGAGTGGATTAATCATCAGATCACGCAGCAAGTTTATCGATTGCTAACTATAAATCCAGTAATCGACCACGGTCTAACGATGATTATTCTCAACAATGTTAGTATTACTATTACATATTACAACATTTTAAATAATGTATTTTGGCGCTTTTTATTAAGTGAGTATATTAAATTTCGAACTGTTTCATCATTGAGCCAATAAACAAATACATTTAACAACTAATTTTTTTTATTATTATTGATACAGAGTTGCATCGGATTATTTGTCGGTTTCGAAAAAAATCTTGTTCTTATATCTTAGATTTTTTTATATCAGTTTTGATAAACAAAAAGTGGTTTTATTAGTATATCGAGATTCGTAAAGAGTTCATAATCTTTTTAAAGAGTTTATTTGAAATCTGAATTTATCGAAAAAAAAACGTACATCATGTCATGGAGCGCGCACGACTATGAAAAATTCGAAATGTAAGAGGTGATCGTGAACTAAGTGCGATTAAAAAAAACACTATAGTTGCGAGACTTAATTGAAATATTATTAACAATAACGTCAGTCCCTTTGACATAAGTATCCATGAAGATTTATAGCTCTATATCTCAAGTGGGTGAGTAAATCGACAAAACAATAGAATTCCTTGTTAACGCAGAAAATTTTGGGTTGCGAAGAATGCTACAGTTCACAAACTAGTCCTCCATAGATCCTTTTAGATTCGAGTCAACACAAAATGAAGATATCTGGAAAAGTAATTTTTGACCTGATTTATTAGAAAAATCAATTTGTATTTCAATGTCAAATAAATCAATGTTGGTAAAGAATTTTTGTATTCCCTCAGATTCATTGCTCTGGCGTCACATAGATGGCGCAGCATACAAAAATGATAAACCGGCATTGCTGCAGGTTCTAGAAAAAGATCTCGAAAGTTTTTCACAACAGAGTTGTGATATTTGCATTTTTGATGGATTTTTTTGTTACTCTTGATGAGAAAATCAAGTACGGCATTCGACAACATTCCGAAAACATTTCTCTGGTTGATAATAAGCAACAGCGCGCATACCATTATAGAGAAATTCCGCAGACACGTCCATCAAAAATAATATATATATATATATATATACGCTTCGAGGAGTAAAACATGTATCATATCATCGAACCTGAACAACAGCGGCTACGTGATTTTGCAAAAGATTTGAAATAGTGAACTGCTTTATCAGTTATCGAAAGAAAGAATTTTCATCAACCTCGACACATCTTTCTAATATGAAATATTAAGAACTTTGAGAAAATATGTATGCTAAATGTACGACTTCAAAGACATACGAGTACAGGATATCAACTTTGCTCGAATTGAAACGTTCATAAAAACATAGAAAATAACAGACACCGAAAATATTTTGCAAATGAAGTGTAGCGTCGCTACTGTCATCCTAAAAACAGTTTCTGGGAATGATCTATATTAACAGAATCTTATAAAGTTTTCACGCAGAGCTCCAACAGAAAACGTTACTCCTACAGATCATGGATGGAAAGAGATCAACGAAAACTTCCTTGATGACAAAACAGGGCTTTAAGAAAAGCTCTATAGGTAAAATCCATAAAAATTAAACAACGTATGTAAATAATTGAAAATAAATACCACATTTTTAATGACAATTTTCAGTTAATAATGCCGATGATGATGACATGAATGCAGCTGAAAATAACGATGTCGATGTATCCGAAGATTGATTCGATGATAAATTAGATCAATCCGAAATGGACAATGATTTTCGTTTATCAGAATCAAAAATAGTAAAAAATGTTTATAGTTAACTACATTTGTTTATTGGATCAATCATAAAAAAAATTCAAAATCTAGAATGCTAACTGAATAGAAAGCTTCTTAAATATATATGTATAATTTAAAATCTTTTTGCATTTTGTAACACGCAATAGTTGTAATAGCAAAATTTATAGAGATCATCAAACCGCGATTGATCGCTTAATAGTCAACAATCGATAAATTTGCTGCGCAATCTGATACTCACACCGAGAGATCGGACTAATATTTTTTTGCAGATTTATGTCTTTACTATAACATATATAAATTTCGGCCGACATCACTTAATTTCAAAAAAATATTTATTCATTAACTTTCGCATAATGATCTAACTATTACCCCAACATGGTTCGAGAATATGAGTATGTTTCTTATGTTTATTTAATCATACATCGTAACATTACACCATTACAATTTTATCCCAAAATCAAATATTTTTTGAAAATCACTTATTTTTCATTACTAACAATATATTTTCCAGTCTTACCCGAGTTCAATGGTCTGATTTGCAATTTTGTCATAAAAAAGCATATTCCCATCGAAATATAGTCAAATGAAGGGGATCAAATAATTAACTTCTACGGGCATCACCTCCTGGAATATTATTAAAATTCACATTAATAAAAAACTAAATATTAGACATGGTTAGCAATTACGAATTGCATTTATGAAATAAAATTTGGTTTAACAACTGAGAAATTAAAATAGTAATCTAGAGATACAATACGAACATTTAACTGTTCTTCTGTGAAATGTTGGTAATTTGACACACTCTTATGGTTATGTTTTTTTTCCTTTGTAATTAAATTGTTTTAAAAATCTTTTAAAAAATTCAAATTGATATTACACTTAAGGAAGTATAGAACTCCTCACAATTCAAAAAGGGCAAAAGAAGGGCAAGCAAAAGAATATCAAAAATTTTTGAAATAAGTTATCGCATATATTAATGACACCAAAGTTACACAACTGATTAAATCATAATATTTTAAAATTTGCAGTTACATACTACAAAATATAAAAACAATAAATATTAAAACAGAAAAAATAATATGATAAAAAAAGGTTTTTCTATCAGTCTATTTTCTAGAAGTGCTCATTAGCAGGACATTTCAAGAATGTGGTTATTTGGGACAAGAATACCCGGTTTTTTGTTAACCTGAACCAACTTAAAAATCAAAAAAATAATCACAAAGGATAGTTTCCGTTCTAATTTTGGATCAGAAATTATATTATGTATAGCTCTGTAGTAAAATAATGAATAAGATTGAAAATTCAAATTCAGATTCAAAAAGTTTTTTTTAATCCATTTATAAGGATAAAATAATGTTATAACTATATCTAAGCTTGAGCGCAAAGCTTGTCAAAGTATAGTTCTAAACAATTAAAAAACGAAGGGTCTTTTGATTCATCATTTTCCCTAAAACGAGGTTATAAAATTTTAGTGCCACAAAATCAATGAATTTTCATGCTAGACATCGACCTAGTATTGTATTGTTTTATTTTTGGGTACAAAATTAATACTTCCACAATATTAAGAGTGTGTACGAAATCAATGTATTTTAAATAAGAAGCACAAGGTTTATGGGGTTGACAATTCACGGTGGACACTGACCTGGTATTGTATTGTTTTATTTTTGGGTCAAAATTAATACTTTCACAATGACAAGAGTGTCTACGAAATCAATGAATTTTAAATAAGCAGTATTGGATTTATGAAGTTGACAATTCACGCCGGATACCGACCTCATCTTGTATTGATTTATTTTTGGGGACAAAATTAATACTTTCGCGATGTAAAGAGGCCCAAAATCCATAAGCGAATTTTTTGAGATGTCAATTCAGTGGGATAAAATTTACGTTTGAAAAGTATAATTTTAATAAAACATTTATAATTATTTCTAATAGATAAAAGTAATCAATAAATAATATATATATATATATATATATATATATATATATATATATATATATATATATATATATATATATATATATATATATAGGTTTATGCGGCTTTCACGGATTCCTTCGTGTGAGATGCAATAGCAGTAGATATATCCACATTATGCTATTGTAGAGCTGAAATCACATTCAGCCAACGTACAACTATATGCAACTCGGTGTGTAAGTGAAGTAAAATGCGAACAGTAAATGCAAACTTCGCTCCATCATATCCGTGTTGGAGGTTGCACAGTTTGAACAAATTGCGATGAAACACAATTTATCCCATTCCACCATCATCGAGATGATGACCTACCTATACCACCATACCGAGAAGAAAGTCCTCCAACATGGGAAGGATATGATGGAGCGAAGTTTAAATTCACTGTTCGCATTTTACTTCACTTACACACGGAGTTGCGCATAATTGTACGTTGGCTCTGCCGATCACTGTACTGGGAGGATAAGTTTTGACTTTCTTCTCGGTATGGTGGTACAGGTAGGTCATTATCTCGATGATGATGGAATGGGATAAATTACGTTTCATTGCAATTTGTTCAAACTGTGCAACCTCCAACGGGGGAAGTATATGATGGAGCGAAGTTTGCATTGACTATTCGCATTTTACTTCATATATATATATATATATATATATATATATATATATATATATATATATGAAGTATATATATATATATGGTTGCCTGGTTGGTTTTCTCTCTTCCTTGGGCGTTCGCCTCCTCTCGGTTCGCTGTCCTGTTTCTCTGATGTGTTGTTTTTGATTTAATTTTAAGTAGGGTTTTCCATGTATTTGAGATATTTTATGCATCTTATCTCTTGTTAAAGTTTTCAGTGCTTTCTATTTCGAGAGCTTCTCTGATGATACGCGTTCTATAGGGCTTTATGTGTGCGATCTTTTAGTTTCCTGGAAATTTATAGTGTATCCTGTCTTCTGATGAGATTGGAATAAAGCTGATGTCGCTTGCTTATTCTCTATGTTATTTCTATTCTCTTGAACTGTGGTAGAGATTTTTCTGTTTGTTTAGCCGATGTATTCTTTTCACAGTCTCTATATGGGGTGCTGTACACTCCCTGGTTTTCCAATGGTATTTTGTCTTTGGGATTGCCCAGTAACTTGCGTATTGTTGTTTGTGGCTTGTAAATTGTGCATATGTCATGCTTCCTCAGAATTCTTCCAATTACATCTGTTACACCTTTTATGTATGACAGTGGGGTTTTTGATTTGCATTTGTCATCTTCTTCTTTTTCTCTGCTATTGCTTTTTTGTTTTATTTTGTGGTCTTTTTGATATTGTGATCTTTGTAGTTGTTTTGTTTTAGAGCTGTTGTGATATTGTTGAGTTCTTGGCGGTTCATGAGCTTAGTTGGTTGCAAGGATCTGGAGATCAGTGTGTTGGCTACTTGTTGTAACTGTGCTGGATGGTAGTGTGATTCGGCATTCAGATATCTGTTTATATGTGTGGGTTTTCTGTAGACCGTATATTTGATACTTAGATCGTCGTTTCTGGTGATTAGAAGGTCAAAAAAAAGTAGCTGCTTATTAAATTCGACCTCCAATGTGAACTTAAGGCGGTGATGAATGCTGTTTAGTTCCTCTAAGAATATGTCTAGGTTGAATCTTCCGTGTGGCCATATGATGGAAATAATTTGCTAAAAAAATATTTTACTGATAATTTACTACAATTGTACATCTTTTTGGTTTAACACTTTTTGCTGTAAGATGTAAAGTTAGGACAGGAAACGAGGGGGACAGTCTACTGATAAAAGTTACCATAAGTTTGATTGGGCTGAACCGAATTAGACAAACTTGGTCTCGTTTAAGAAAAGAAGGTCTAACAATTAAAACAAAATAATAGTTACATTAGAATGATTTTCGTAGCCCTTGCTCGAGGGCGTTATTTGGAACCCTTCTCTTTTTTTTCAATTTTGCTTGGAAACTTTAAATGAAAAGACATAGTTTTTATATCATATTCGGAAAGTAGAATAAATTTACAAAAGGAAATGTAAAAAAATTAATTCGATATCTTTTTTTGTTTCGGAATTGTAATCATAATTGATATCACGTTGACGAAAATAAGCTATTGTTTTCAAAGATCTGTGGTCAAGCGTGCCATGACAAATAATAAAAATTTTTTCAACTTTCCACAAGTGTGCGTTTTTCCACTTTCTATTAATTTTTTAACATATTTTATTATTGTATGGTCATAATTAATGTTTATTTGTTGTTTTGTTTCTGTATATCTTTCTTCACACTTTATACAGGCATAGGACTGGTACAAACTATGTGAGACGCAAGATTTAAAGTGTGTTTAAAGGCCAACAGGCTAAAATAATAAAACAACAAACACCTTAACATTATTAATGAAACCATAGGAAACTTGTTCAACTAACAACAGACAGATTTTATAAAGGTTTAAAATTGCCACCGCTGCGCAAAATGCAACTATTACATTTTTTCTAGTGCTGGAAACGGCAGTTTCAATTTTAGCTTGTGAAATCATATTTACGGTACTTTGAATTTTCTCAAGCATGTTCTTCCATGTGGTTGGTCGTGTTTGATAAACAATCTCTTTTAGTATTCCCTATAAGTAAAAATCTAGCACGTAAAATCTAGGGACCTGGAAGGCCATGGAAACAAACTACCCCTTTTCCAATCCAACGATTTGGGTAACGAGCGTCTAAAAAATTACGAACTCATTAAGGAAAGCGTGCCGGGCATCCATCATGCTGTTACACAGAGATCTGCTTATATCAAGAGGCATGTCTGCTAAAAAGATAGACAGTAAAATTATAGTGAATCATTAGTGTAATATTTTTTTGATCATTCATATAGGAATATTTTCCAGAAAAATGTCTTTTTACATAACCTTAGCAATTACGCCCCATAGCGACAAAGTTAGGACCTTGAAAATTATTTTCAGCAATTTCTCTTGGCCACTTCGTTTAACGGGATTTGTTTCCCAAATTTCTGGACTGTAACTTCCTGAGATATGGTATTTTATATATATATATATATATATATATATATATATATATATATATATACATATATATACATATATATATATATATATATATATATATATACATATATATATATATATATATATATATATATATATAAGTATCTCCAATTACCAGCTTTCGGAAGACGACAAACAAGTTCTAAGTAAAGGCTTCAACTATGCAGTAACTCCAAAGACCATACCAGACATTATCGCTAATATTGAAGCCACGCTACACCAGAAGTCAGAAGGAGAAGCAGAAATAATACGACAGGATATAGCTAGCGTACTAAGAACCAGCAAACCACCAAAACCAAACGCTCAGAAATAAAAGCTCTACATGCTCTTAAAAACAACTAGAACATCATCATCCTACCAGCAGACAAAGGGAACGCCACTGTAGTCATGAACATAGAAGAATACAAAACCAAGATGACAGAAATTCTTCAAGACCACATCTACAAAAAGGTTGTAAGTGATTCATCTACATTCCTCGAAAAAACGACAAAACACATAATAAAAACCCCCAAACTAGGAGATGAAATTGAAAAGCACATCGTTTCTCAGAAGAAAGCAAGCAGATATCCCAAACTATATGGACTACCAAAAATCCTTAAAGAAGGAACACCTATAAGACCCATAATAAATGCAGTAGATTCACCAACTCAACAACTGGAAAAATACAAAATATGCAACCGGCAACCGAAATTGCAGACTCATACCTGAAAAATTCGGATGACCTAGTTAGCATAGTTCAAGGGTTAAAACTACAAAAAGATGACATTTTTGCTAACCTGGACATCAAATCTCCCTATCCAAACATACCGATTGACGAAGCTCCAGACCAAATTACTATGAACGAGGATTTCCCACATCACTTCACCGACCTCTCAGAACACACTCTCAAAAACACATATTTTTCCTATTAACATAACTTCTACCGATAGACAGATGGTGCCCTTATGAGATCTTCACTATCATCAGTCATCGCAAACCTTGTTATGAAATATTTTGAAACAGAAGCCCCAAGAAAAACCAAAACAAAACCATCCCGCTAGAAACGTTACGTAGATGACATCTTCATCATATAGCCACACGGATGATCCAACCTAGACATATCCTTAGAGGAACTAGACAACGTTTCTATATAGTCTGGTAGTCTGTCCCTTACTTTTTTAACGGATATATACGGTATATACGGTTACGATTTATTCAAAAAGACAGTCTAAATTAGTTTTACTCGTGGGGGTAACAACTGTACCCTGGAAAGACTCTATTCTAACTACCCTAGCAGAATCAATTTTCCAGTTGACAAAGATACTTCGTAGGTAGCTTGATAAATAATTACTAACCAAATAAGTGCATATGCCCCAAAATCCATAATCGTGTGTACAGTTAACAGAGAAATGATTGATGTGAAACTGTACCAAACGCTTTAACTAGATCTATATAAACTGTCAAAGAGTTCTAGTCACTATTTTTAGATATTTATCAGTGTTACCCACTAATCTATGAATCACGTCATCAATTAAGGCAACTTGGCAATATTCGTTTTTTGACAAAATTTATAATTCATTTGTAATTAAATTGACTGGTGCCCACTTCAAAGCAATTTAGCTTTTTGTAAATATTAAATTTTAAATTAGAATTTTTTGTTAAATTAATTAACAATTATATAATTATTTGTAATTTTTTATTAAAATTCCTTCCTGTCAACAACCACTTTTTGTTTGGTAAAAAGTTTGCCCATAAAACTTTTTTATGTACTCTCGAAGTGTCATAATTTATACATAAGCAGACAAGAAAGAAATATACATTTTTATTTTTAATTAAAAAGTTCTTCACATTAATTATTACAACTTTTAATTATTCTTCAGCATGTTGGGGCTTTTTAGCACCGACCGTCTCGAGGGGCAAGAGATCCCTTCTCTGTTAAGAAGCCCTTAATAATTAACAAAATAAACAGACACTTGCTAACAACTCGGTACTTTCAAGTTTTGTTATGAAACTTCTCAGGAACGATGTTAAAATAAACATGAAAGGAAAGATTTAAGTAACTTATAGGTCAAAATTTGCATTTTATTTATTCTGAAAGACAAAATATATTCAAATTGTGAAGTGGAATAAAATCCAAATAACGCCTACAAAAACGTCCACTGGTAATAAAAAAAAAGTCAAAATCCAGTAAGCTAAATTGTCTCATCATCGTATTTTAAATTTAATAAATGATCAATTTGACCCATACGTAGATTTTTTATAGGGTAGCGGTACTAAAAACTCCCCCCTTTTATAGAACTTAATCTTGTTCTTAGAGTTTTTCTTCAAGCATCGTTAATAGTAGGATTTTATTTATTGTACGTTGCGTGATTTTTAATACCAGTCACTTTACTACTACAATAATTTTAAAGTTGATTTAAATTAATAGTTCTTGATTAACAAATCGAAAGTTGTTTTATTAGTAACTTTACCAGTTTCCAAAATTGTCTCATTATCTTGAGGATTGCGCAGTATTAAATCACATATTATCAGTTTTTGAATAATAAATAAGCACCAAATCCTCTTTGCTCTATAATAGTCAAATCCCAAACACCATCACCACAATTATTGGCATTAATATTTTTTCGAAGTAGTAGATATCTATTGGATTTACATTGTCTTTATTTTTGTTTAATATCACCACATTTAGTTATTTCTAGCCCTTTTTAAATTGAAATTCACTTGAAAACAGCTAGCGATAACTACTAACCGAAATGCCGTGATTTTCAACAAAAAAAAAGACAATGGAAGCCCAACAGATACTTATTAATTTGAAAGAAACATCGTTGTCTATGGCCTTCAAACTTACTTTTTTTCCTTAAAAACTGTTATAGATTGTACGTAAAACTTTAGACTGTTCCTGTACATTATTTGGGTGCCCGCGAAACTACTTAGATATTAAGCAGTCACAAAGTATTATTTTAAGCTGCACACACCTATGAAAATCACTGATAAAATACTCCAGAACGCAGGTCCCAATCTCAACAGCCCCTCTTTTTGCTTGGCTTTCATGCCAAACAAAACACGTAACATATTTATTTTTGATATTGCACGCAGTAAAATTATAGCAGTTTAACTTAGAGACATAATAAAAATTAGGTACCTCGCCCTTTGGACAACTCATTGCAGCTTGGAGATCATAAACACAGACGATAGTATTATCTGCTGTGTGATTCATACATCATCTTTTGCTTGTCTCGATAAGTTCTTTTCGTCTAAATGTTTTTCATATTTTTCCTTAAGTCTATTTTTTTCTTCTTCAGTGGAATTAGCATATGCTGTGCAAAAATGAAATATTATTTTCATATGTAAATATATTATAATACATAATGTAAGTTGCGCATTCAGCTACATAATATCAATGCAAATCCGCTACAGTCTTACCACCATCTATGTATACACATTTAGTATCTGCTCGACAATAGTAGCTTTCAATTTTCGGTATTGAATCAAAGTGTTTCCTGACACCCTCTTTAATGGCTGGATCTGTAGCATGATGGTTGCTGTTTTTCTAAAACAGTTCTAATAGGGCGATCTGATATATCCAAGGTGGCCTGAAAATATTGTTTACACACTCTAACACGTTCGCCATCTACTGTCAGATAAAAAGCATTATTATTTTCGCGGTTACTGTTATGAACTTTATAAGAATATCTTGGTTTAATAGTTGAAGCATGCCGCAATATAAACTCTCTTAGTCTTTGCAGGTCGCCTAAGCTTCACTAAGTATCTAAAAATCTCTTTTCGCTGGGTTTCTGTTATTTTATTCGTCCATTTTTGTTTGCACTTCTCACCACATGGAGTCTTCATTGATTTTTCCAGCACAGTTTTATCACATTTTGCTGTGTATTCCTGTCCTCTATTTCTCAATATCTTTGCTTGTACGCCTGCCCATTTTTCTAAGTTTAGTTTACGTTTTTGGGTTATTTTTATTGTCTTTGATGGGTTATTAATACCATTTTGAACAAGGTTTGCAGAATTTTCAGAATCAGTAGTGTTCTGGAATTTGCCGCCGAATTCAAGGTTTCAAGAGTCTGGTTAGAAAGCACAGTCTCAGTTGAAAGACACACTGACGTGCTATTTTCTACAACTTGGTATTTTTCAGGAACATCAGCTACCGAAATCTGCAATAATTTTTCTTAACTGATATTATTTGTATTTTTCTCCATTTTCATGTTTTTAAATATCTGAAGAGTACGTCGATTATACACTGTGAAAAAATAAAAATAATTAGATTAGATCATAATTAAAGATATTATTTTCAATATTTAATTTTATGCCTTTTATGTCACACATAAAAAATATTTTATTGCAATTGTCTTGAATAATGGCATATGTTTAAAAATCATTCAATAATAGCACAAAAAAGCGACATATTTTGCAAAGAATAATCGTAAAAATTATGACTTTAAAAACGAAATAGACATATTTTGTATTAGTTTCTTTAATTACCAAAAAAAAATATTGAATATAAACTCATTTTGAAATACGTTATTTAATTTATCTACTTACTTGTTTTGATACTGTCGCAACACCCAATACCACGTTCTTTAAGTGAAACAATACACAACTATGTCATCAGAACTTTTTGAACATCGTCACAACACGAAAAAGGACCTTATCTAAGAAAATATTCCACAAATAACTACGAACTATTTCATTTTATGCCTATATCCTAGAGAAAGTGCAAGTGTTACCTTGCGAGAACTGAAAGCAACTAGGGTTGTGTCGATGTACCTACAAAATGGCGTTCAATTTCGACCAATCAGATAACGTCATTCAGTCACGCAACCTAGCCAAATGTATACATAGGAATATGAGTTTTATTCACATGATGTTATAGATTAGTTTGTGTTGAATTATAACATTATCAAAAAAATGACACATTTTGTGATGTGCCACTATCAAACTAAAGCAGTGATATATATACATAGGAAAAGAACACCTAGACGATTTCTTCGTATGCCTAAACAACATTCACCATAGAATACAATTCACGTTAGAAATCAAGCAAGATAAGAAACTTCTTTTTTGGAACTACTACCAACTAGAAAACCCAACAACACCCAGGGTTTCAGCGTATATTGGAAACCCACATATACTGACCGATATATCAATGCAGAATCACATCACCAACCTTCTCAAAAACTGACAGTAGTCAACACACTATTATCAAGATCTCTCCGCCTATCAGAACTGGATACAAAACAAGAAGAAATAAAGCACATCTCAACAGCTCTAGAACGTAATGGTTTCCCGCAATCAGACATAAAGAAAGCCATGTATTCAACTATCAAGGCTAGTATTGTATTTCCTCCATTTGTAACTTTTAATAATGGGGAACTTTTACCAAAAATGTTTAAAATACATAGGGTCAATTTTTTACTGATTGTGAGTTACTAGAGGCAAATATAGGCCACCTTAATTTAAAACGTATTTTACTTCTAACTCTAAAAAAAAATTTTTTCTTTAACATAATAAGGCACTAATATATATTATTGTTGTGTACATTCACTAGGCTGTTAAATACATTCCTGCAACAACTGCTTATGAAAATGTTCTGCGCGTATATTTGGCCCACAAATTAACAACTGATTTAAATACCTCGCAGAGTGCGAATATGTAACGAGAATTTTAATTTTCGAATATCTAAGATGGCCGATTCAAAATGGTGGACCATAATTTTTTTAAGATAATATTTTACTCTGAAAATATTTACTCCGGGGGTTTTGCGGTCGCTGAGCATGAATCTCTAATGATAATTTCAAATTTTCAGTATCCAAGATGGCAAATTCAAAATGACGAACCTCAATTTTTTTAAAACTAATATTTTACTTAGAAAATACTTACTCGGGGGGTTTTAGGATCACTGAGCACGAATTTGTAATGAGAATTTCAATTATTTAATATCCAAGATGGCGGATTCAAAATGGCAAACCTTAATTTATTTAACAGTTAAGTATTTGCTCTCAAAATACCCATATGGGGGTTGTCAAGAGATTGTCAAAAGAACTTAACATCTCATTCCTTGATTTTTTTATTCTTTTTATTTTTATTGTGTTTTTCGGTATTTTTGTAGTCTGGCGAATAACATCTCAAATTTCTTCACTTTTAAACTATTTCATTTTAACTTCTTAGCCAGATTTCCTTCATAATCAACAAGATTATAAATAAAAGAAAATAATTCAGATGTAGATCAGTTAGTATTTCAGTTTTATTTACTATGGAAACCTCAGAAACAATTACAAATAATATGTTACTTGATAACATAACTTTAAAGTCGCGGTTCAATGTTTTATAACTAATACAATAAGAACATAAAATGAAACATTTCGCCCAGGTTATGTAGGTTCGCAATCTTCGGTTATCAGTCTATCGAACAAAACCGGTCCGCTCAGATATCTGATGCATTGGGAACCTGGATCCGCTGCATTATATGGGCGACGGTGCATCCTCGGTTCAGCTAAAGAGGTCATTTGCGATCAGGGAATTTTTAAGGTAGCTGAGTATAATTATATCATTTTGAATTCTAGACAATTGAATTTCTAATTGAAGATTCGCACTCAGCATCCCCAAAAGGATCTTAATAATTAACTTTTAAAAATATTAAAGTCCGCCATTTTGAATCCGTTATTCTGTATATTGAAAAATTGAAATTCTCATTACAGAGTCGTAGAGTCGTGCTCAGCGAGTCCCAAAACCCCCGAGTAAGTATTTTCAGAGGAAAATATTAGCTTTAAAGAAATTATGGTCTATCATTTTGAATCCGCCATCTTGGATATTGTAAAATTAAAATTCTCATTACATATACACACTCTGAGACCTCAAAAATCCCCGAGTGAGTAATTTTAAACAAAAATAGCCAATAGAAAAATGGAAGCTTCAAAGGCATTTAACTAATAATAACTTTTTTACCATTTATTTTCGGGATTTCGAAATTTTCAGGATGATCGGATTTAATGAAGTAATTTTGTCAAGCACCATTTGAAAGCTTGTACTTTTCACTATGGCTTTATTTATAATACTACGTGAAATAACTATTCACGTCTTTTACAATGTTGCGACCATCCAATCCACCTGGCGTACAATTATTAATATTATTATAGTGTGTTAAAAATGCTGTTTGAGTTAAGAGGGGTATAAAAACGTTTTTCCCAACCAAATCAAATATATCTTATACACTTTTAATTTTCACCTAAGTTTTTCAAAGTTTACAAAATTGCAATTTAAATTCACAGTCTAGTCATAGAGAGCATGTTACTTACGTCTTAAAATATTTCAAACCGAATTGTCAATCCAGAACGTGTCGGGAATTCGCAAATTGTTTTCCCGGAAGTTGCACAATCAAATCAGAATCACGTATTTCAATTTTGCCATTTTATAGTAGCGGTTTTGTCATTGTGTTGTATATATAGACAGGTTTTATTTCTTGAAATACTTTCCATTTTATCTAGATATATTTACTGTATCTAAGGAAGATGGAAGAGATGACAAAGACCTACTTAAATAGGCTAAAGGCGTAGAACTAGAGTAGGCATTGCGGATGCGATGGCGTCTCGACGTAGGCATTGCGGATGCGATGGCGTCTCGACGTAGTCTTTAATGGATTCGTTTGTTATCATTAGTTAGGTTCTCGACGCTTATAATTATTTTGATTTTTCACTTTATGCCATGCAGTGCTATAAGCGGAACTTCGAAGTTCTATTTATATATATATATATATATATATATATATATATATATATATATATATATATATATATATGTATATGTATATATATATATAAACAAGACATTTGTTCTATAAATCACGATCTCGAGAACTAATTATTTTCAATAAGCCAGTTTTTATATTTTTTATCAAAACGTATTATTATTTATCATTTGAAACATGTATTATAACAATTCTAGTTGGCGGACTTTTAACAAATCTACCAAACCTAATATTTTATAGTGCAGAAGAATCCTGCTACACTATTTATTGCAAAATTTTATCATCTAATCCTATCTTTGTCATTTTACTTATATTTCGTGTTACCTGACACATTATATTAACATCTTTACGGGCTAAGAAACGAAGATTCACCGCCATTTTTCTCCCAATGCATTACTTTTTAAAATGAAGAAACATAAATTTTTCTAAATTGATAAATATTATAAACGAGAGTGGTAATATTTAATTTGAAAATGGAGATGGCAATAATGTTATTTTTTAGGTGTCATCCTTTACCCCAAGAAGCCCTTATCATTTTAAAATTTTTTATAGTTGACTTAAAGCAAGAGTACATAGAATATTTGAACTACAGTTGCTTATAGTTAGTTCCGCCATAAACTCAATCCTTTGTCAATTTTTACAATGTTTATAACTGATAAAAATAATACAGATAATTGTGCTTAAATTTTGGTTACGTAAACAGTATTTATTTTGTTAACTCATAATAAATTTCAAATTGACAGTTTTCAATATAATAAAGGAATAAAAGGCTCGTCGAATCCAGCTCTGTTCACTGGCCTACTGTGCAAGTTTAGTATAGTCCCCTTAAGGGGATAACAGCTTTACATGCCCGGTATTATCTCCTTCTTTTTAATCTCTTTAACTTCCTTGACTGTATCTCAAAACTGATTTCGAGAAAAGTAATAACTTTCTTTAAATTTTTTTATTTGTGTTGTTTTAAAATACAAATAAAATAGTTGAACATACAACACACTGTATACGAGGACGTATACAGTATGTTGTATTGTTCAACTTAGGTTTCTCTGTTAATAATAAAAGAATTATTTTTGAATCGTTTGTTAGGAAAACGACTATGAGAACACAAGAAAAATCAATTTGTTTCATAGAATTTCGGAGTTATTGAAGAAAATAATGTCAATTTTTAGAAAAATGTCAGGAAGAAGCTCGAAAAAACTTGTGAATATTAGTGCCCGACTGAGTAGGTTAAATATTCAATATAATGTAGTAGATGTAATCCTGAGTAAAAATTAACATTGCTTTTTTTTGGGTTTGGTTTGGTTTTTGAGTTAATTACGCGAAAATATTGAATTTTGACGAAACATATACAAGTAAATTGTTTAAAAGTCAATGTTTCTATATGAACGAGGGGCTCAACAAGATATAACATTTTTGTTTAATTCGAATCAATGAATTTTAAATACCTTAAAAATAGATATTTTCCTAATTTCATGTATTGAAAACAACCAGATATTTTTTAGGAAAATTTGTTTTTATCTAAACTGTAAAAAGCTAAAATTCGTCATAACATCGACATTTTAAAATGTATACTTAATTTTATGCCGTAAATAAGAACTTTAGTCCCAAGTTATTGAGAATTTCCTTTTCGATGGGATTCCGGAATTGAAAGATTAGCACCCTAGTGATCAGGCCCTTAAACAGCGGTAAACTTGGCTTAGCATTAAAAATTTTCAGGATGCCAAGTACTGAAGTAAATTTGATAAATGCACCTCACAGTAGTGACAATTTTTTTTGTCCACAGTGGAAACAGTTTTAAGTAAATTCATAATAGATTATACTTAAGAGGATCAAAATTGTACATGATTATTTTAATAAAAGAGATTTTCACATTAATTATTTACTAAAGATTATGTGTTTAAAGGTGTATTGAAGGTTTTTTAATAAGCTTTAATAATTATCAAATTAAACAGAGCCAGTTCCTAGTTTTAGTCCTGAATTTTCTTAATAATAATCTCACAGAAAATATTTGATTAAAATAAAAGTCAGACTTTACATTAGAATCGAAGATAAAATTTAGTTTAACACATGCTTGTAAACATACGTCAGAATAGACCGTTAAGATATTTAACAATAAATTTAAAAAATATTAAACGATTTTTAAAAAAAGGTTAAAAAATAAAAAATAATTTCGCAAATATATGTTTCATTAATACAAAAAAAATTGGGTAACCAAAAATCTATTTAAAACAATATGAATGTATACATACAGCATGTATAATCAACTGTCCTGATGAGTTTGGTTAAAAGGCTTGTTGTATGTAAAGATCGTTTTTTTTTTGTCTAACTTACTTTATTTGTGATTGCTTATTTTCTGCAACTAATTTGTGTCAGTAGTCAGTAGTTTATTTCAGTTAATATTAAATATTAATTATAGATAAAATTTTATAGAACCATTTTTTATTTTTTAGCGTTTTTTAAGGAAATTCTTTTTTTCTATTTTAATTTTCAGGTTTCGACTTGCAGCCACGGTCAGAATAAAAATTAATTGTATCATTTTTTGGCCAATATGTTTTATATATTATAATTTCACATACAAAACATAAAATACGAATAGGATGAATAAATGAATGAATGAATGAAAAAAAGGTGATGATACTAGATCATCGATGGCTAGGCCTCTATTGGGCCCTTTACATCACATCATAGCTGCAGGTTATTCGAGGCCGATCGCCTTTGCGATTCCAAGCAACCTCGTTAGTTAAACTTGCCTAAATGCTTCCGGTAACAAAATTGTATCTCCGAAATATCTCTGTCTCAGTCCGTTGAGTGCTTGGCACTCTCTGAGAACATAGTCAACAGTTTCATCCTCCTCTAATCACCATCTGCACGTCGGGTCATCTTTGATGCCGATTCTATGAAGATGGCCCCTGAGGTGAAAATGTCCTGTCAACAATCCCACCCCAATTGGCAACTCTTTCCTTCCCAAGGCGAGAAGCTCCTTAGTACGCCATACAGTAGGCCCAGTTATGGGTTCCTTAGCAACCTCATTCCAGGAGCTTCCCTCCAGGATTCAATATATTTGCTTTCCAGCAACGATTTCAATTCCCAAATACGAAAAGAAACAATGTTTCGACGCAATAAGTTCAATCCATTAGGCATCTACATAAAAATTTAGTTTTGGGGGTAACCATTTTTCTTATCTGGTTAAGATGAAATAATCTGTAGGATTAAAAAAACTGATTGACACTGGTAAATTGTTTATCTAATTTTGACATTCTTTTTCTAGAAAAATAAGCCATTTTCCATTTTTTGACCATATGTTCGTTAGGTTAGATTAAAGTGAGTGGGCAAGCTATCTGAAATTTCCACCACAACTGCAGGACATTTAGAAGTTGCGGTGAGACCGACTTTGTGCATATGATTTCTCAATCTGTCGTATTCGATATACGCCCTTTTGCTGAGCCCTATTATGTTCGAGTTTATTATGTTTGAGCAGAGACCGGGCTGAAGCAATTTACGCTCCCCCCAAATCAATAGTAACTGGTCCAAAAAGGTTTTCAGACACCCCTCACAAGAAGGTTTGAAGATTCGTTTTTCACAATATCAGTGTCTACCAGAATCCATATCACCAGGATGTTATTCTCTGCTCCCAATCTGGATAAAATATTTTCCTAATTTTAGACTGTTTTAAATTACAAGAATTCCTTTAAGGGCTGGTTGAGTGTTAAAGTTAGGCACATAACTAAATTGATACATACCTGCTCTGTTCTCTAGCTTTCCTTACATAATCTAGATATGACAGCGATACCTAACTAACATTTAAGACTGTTAAACTGTTTAAGATGATGTTGGTTGCTTTCCCAATCTTCTATCAGCTTAGCATATAATTCAATCATAAACACCACTTAAATATTAAGATGCCAAGCCTGGATGAAACAGATGTTGCTGACTTTTTCTCAAATAATATACTCCCTACGCATTCCTTCATTTAAAAATCACTAGTGAACCTACAAATACAACATACAAAATATATACAGTTCATTTTTACTGCTTGTTTAATTTTTTTGATTTGGGGAAAATTATTTCATATAATATTATAACTGATTATCTTAGACATAAAGTCTGAGAGTAAGTTCAATGTATCCCGAGAAATGACGCTCCGTAACATTTTAATGTCCTCCAAATAATATATCTTTGGCATATTTGACATAGTCTGTCTGCAGCATATTTTGTCACTCTTTCATTATGACAACGTAGGCGGTAGACCCACGAGGGCTTCATTTAATATCGTTGGTATGGCACGCATGGTGTGTTTCTATTTTATTCCATAAAATTCCATAAAATCAATCCACAAAGTTTGATAAGTCAGGCGTATAATAACGCTTGAATTCAAAATTTCGAGTTTAACGTTGATAAGTATTTAAAAATCCTGACAACTCTTCTATGCTTTCACATATTTTCCTCAAAATTTGCCGTCTTTAAAATTATTCACATCATTCAAATTGTATTCGCTAATATTGGACTTGGACATTTTCTTGTTACAAATTTTTATAATTATGCAACAGAGAGATTAATCTAGTATATATTTAGCGTAACCTAAGGCTGCGGAACCCAAGATCCGGCAGGGGAAGCAAATCGAAATTAGACCACAGGGCTTCCCAAGTCGTTAGCCTGAGAAATCCCTGTGAACAAAACACCACCAGACATAAGACGATGAAAATGAAGAACCCGTATAGGATAGCTACATGAAATGTAACAACATTGTATGAGGCTGGTAAGCTTAGAAATCTACTCTTGGAAATGGACAAGCTAGATATCACTATCATGAAAGTAAGTGAAACAAGATGGCAAAACACAGGAAAATACATATTAAGCGGATATGCCGTTTATTCTTCTAGAAACCAAGACCCTATGCACCGAAATGGAGTATCAATAATTATGAAACAACATATTAGTAAGTATGTCATTAACTTCGTACCTCTGTCAGACAGGGTAATACTAATACAGTTCAATGCCAAACCTGTAAATATAAACATTGTTCAAATTTATGCTCCTACTGCTGCCAAAGATGAAAGGGAAATCGAAGAATTTTACCACCAAATAGAAGAAGTGCTAAAAACAACAAAGAAACACGAAACAACTATACTCATGGGAGATTTTAACGCTAAAGTTGGACGGAAGGCAACGCATAACATCACCGGAAACTTTGGCTTGGGAGAGAGAAACCAAAGAGGTGAACGTCTAATCGAATTCTGCCAAGAAGCTCACTTTTTCATTGCAAATACCTGGTTTCAACTTCCAGACAGACGTCTGTATACGTGAAAATCCCCTCAAGATCAACAACATGGCAGAATAGTACGGAACCAGATAGACTACATTCTAATAAACCACCGATTTCGTAACAATGTTAAAGATGTAAAAACTTACTCCAGCGCTGATATAAACTCAAACCATAATTTACTCTGCTCCAAAATACAAATTAAATTAAAGAAATTAACAAAGCCATCTAAACAAAACAGGATGTGCCTCGACCCCCTCAGAAATCCTCAAACACGTGAACACATATCGCAGCAAATAAATAACGAAATACACAAAATATCAAAGATACCAAACGGAAACAGAACCATTAACGAATGTTGGTACGATATACAAAACTCGATTTTAAAAGAAGTGGAAGAGTCTCTGAAAACACCTAAAAGAATGGCAAAAAATGAGTGGATGACACAGGAAATTCATGACCTTATGGAGGTACGACGGAAATATAAAAATAGAGATACTGACAAATACAATGAAGTCAATAAACTCATAAAAACAAAAATTAAGCAAGCCAAAGAACTCTGGCTCGAAAATTCCTGTAAAGAAATAGAGAACCTCCAAAAAAAAAAACACGACAATTTCAATCTCCACAGGAAACTTAAATATACCTCCAGAATCAGAAAACCAAAAAATGCTCATTTACTCAAGGATGCCGACGGAAGAATCTGTAATCACGAACAACAGTGCAGAGAATGGGAGAGATACATCAGTGACCTTTTTGACGATGCTACTCGAGAAAACGCTGCACATACACATACTATATGCAGCAGCGAGATAGACAGGGGCCCCAGTATATTCAAGTCGGAAGTAAGGAAAACAATACAGCAAGCCAAAAATAATAAGGCACCTTGACCAGATCAGATCCCTGCTGAGTTGCTTAAACTTCTAGATGAGGAAAATATTTCTCACTTAACCACTTTCTTTAATAAAATCTACAACGAAGGAATAATACCAGATGATTGGTTACCAAATGCAACGACTTTAGGCTGATTAGTTTAATGAACCACACACTTAAGATACTTCTACGAATTATACAGAACCGAATATTCCTTTTATGTAAAAATAGAGTAAGTGATAAGCAATTTGGATTTAGAAATGGTCTAGGAACAAGAGAGGCACTATTTTGTATGCGCGTTCTCCTACAAAAGAGCTATGAATTCCGAAAGAACATCGACTTTGAAAAGGCATTAGACCGAGTACAACATGATAAACTTTTTGAGTGCCTACAAGCAGCAGGTCTAGACCACTACGATATAAGACTGCTAAAACATCTGTATTACAATCAAATAGCCTCTATCCAAATTGAAAACAGTCGTACTCAAAACCGACCCATCAAACGTGGAATACGACAGGGTTTCGTTCTGTCACCCTGTCTCTTTAATGTATACTCTGAAGAAAGGGAGGCTTTGGATGACAGACAAAAAGGAGTAAGACTAGGCGGAGAAGTAATCAACAATATTAGATTTGCTGATGATACGGCCATTCTTGCGGAAAGCATCGAGGATCTCCAAACATTAGTAAACCTAGTCAATGAAGCGAGCTGCCGAAGAGGCCTTAAAATCAACATCTCAAAAACAAAGTGGAGGGCAGTTGGAAAGGTTACTGTAGATGAATGTCAACTTTGGCTCGATGGGAAGAGGATAGAGCGTGTAAACCATTTCAAATACCTTGGCAATTGGTTGAATGTAAATGGGGATGAAGAGATAATAGCTAGGATAGAAATATCGCGGAAGGCCTTTATGACATGGAAACCAGTTCTATGCAACAGGAACCTATCAATGCATATTCGTAAAAGGGTCCTGAAATGCTATGTATGGTCTATTCTATTATACGGTTGCGAGACATGGACACTAAAAACCACAACGCTAAACAAACTGGAAGCTTTCGAATTGTAGTGCTACCGTCGACTCCTAAAGATATCATGGGTTTCGCACACTTCCAACGAGAATATTCTCAGAATGATGGATACAGATCGACTGCTCTTGAACATTATAAGAAGCGTAAAACAGAATACTTCGGTCACATAATTAGAGGACCTAAATACCAGCTACTTCGCCTTATAATACAAGGAAAAGTGGAAGGAAAAAGATGGATAGGCCGAAATAAGCTTTCATGGCTGCGTAACATCAGACAGTGGTGTGATTGCACGGTAGAAAAACTATTTCGCGCAGCTGCCGATAGAGAAAGATTTCAGGAAATTGTAAACATGATGTCCACCAACGTCTGAATACAGGCATGGCACTTAAAGAAGAAGAAGAAGAAGTTTAAAACCATTGCATAACTTATTATATAAATAAATAAGTGAATGCTTTATTAATGGTTAAACCAAATTTAAAATTTACTGGACTTTGTAACTTACAAATAAGTCTCTAGATAGATCAAAACTACCAAACAATAAACAAACAAATCCAAACTTTTTTCTAGGTTCCTCGTACATGTATTCAATAATCGGAAATAAGAGTTATTGTGGGTACAGTGATTAAGGGTTGCTGACTTGTCACTTAGATGTAGTTATAGGGTAGCACCACTTGATTTATATATGTAACTAGAACTAGTTAATTAAGAACTTTTTGTAGCTAAACTATTTTATCAATTAGTTGTTCAAAACATTTTAATCAATAGTTAAATGACGAAACTAATACATTATATATCGAGACTTTCACCACATCAATTAAATTTGTTACCTAATTATATGCTTTGAACATCCATTCTGTAACTAAAATGATACATCTAAAAATAAATATTTTATCTGGTATAAATTTTCAAATGTTTTTTGTAGGAACCTGTAACCAACAATTATTTTATGTATGTATACGAAAAACCTTTATTTTATTTTTGTATATATTTCGTGAACTTTGTAAATGTTTTTAAGTTCAATGATCGCAGTAAATATAAAATGTAACTTTTTTTTAGTTTAATTATATGTTGGAAACTTTTTGTACTTTATTTTCTTGTGATTAAATTTAGCTCTAAATTTAGAATTATTAACTCTTTTAGTTAAATTCGGAAACTACCAGAACCTCGAAGTACAAGAAGGAAAATTTTATAAACTTAAATCTATCAAAGAATACAAAATTTTTTGTGTTGAGCATATTAAAATTTATTTTATACTTATAAAGATAAGTGGTTTGCTATATTTTGTAACGATTTAATTCATATATACAGGAAAATAAATTATATTTTTTGGTTAACATAATTTATTAAAAATAACATTGTTTTACTTACTACCATTATATAGAAATTTGGATTTTTATATAGTAAATCAATACCACGTACCTTAAGTCAACAATTAATAGACTAAAATTATATTCCAATATCTTTTGTACTCTTTCAAATATTTAAATCTGTTTAAACCAAAAATGATCTTTGTGCACCTTGAAAGTCGGCAAGTTTATTTCAGTCTAGTAAAATTCTTTTTATTTCCAAGTTAAAATAACAACTGCTAAGGAAATGCTATGAATTTGGAACCTTCAGTGTTTATTTGCCATTTAGAACAGCCTTTATTTTGTTTATGGAACAGAAGTATACAATATATGCTCTAATGTTTGTATAAATACAGACTTTTTACTTTAACGCATTTATGACGCTCATTTACTCATTATTCTTAAACGTTTTCCTTTTAAAATATGAAGTGGATCAGGAACCTCAAATTTAACAATCTCACCTGGAACAAGTCTTGGTCCATTGCAAGTCGTTGCTCTGCTACCTTCGTTCCCATATTTAACATGCAATGGGTCCGCGCTGCTAGAAACGACAGCGATTTCATCCAGTTCGTGGCAGCCGCCACCGCCCCCCGCCCCAACCGCCCCTCCACAACCAGTGCCACTCACTAGATGACCTGCCGAACTGTCCTGAAAATAGATAAATTAATTAAAACTAAATCGTCATAGCGCATTCCTCATAACGTTTAGAGCAAATAGAAACGTTTCTGTTTCTATTCAGGAGCTTATCAAAACCTTAATTTTTGTTAAGTTCCAAAATAAAGAAAATATGTTTTGACAGTCTAAAATTCCTGTATCTAGCACTTAGAGCTACTAAGCAAAAATATATATGAGAAGTACTGTAATACAGTAATAAAATTTTTGTAAAAAAAATTGAATCGACTTCTAAAAGTGAGCTAAAAATTGAAAAATAACTATAAATTTCTATATGATATTTTTGAAGTCGGCGCCAAACTAATACCTGACAAAATGCGACTCGCATAAACAGATTAACAATACTTTTGTTTGTAATTGCTTTCTTACCATAATTTGTATATATTAGTAGTTACTTGTTTCATTCAGAAATAACTTGGCGCCGACTTCAAAAATTTCAATTTCATAAAGAAATTTATAGTTATTTTTCACTTTTTAACGCACTTTTCGAAGTCGGTTCAATTTTTTTTATAAAAATTTTATTTTTCGATTTTTAATTTTGAATTCATTATGATATCCATAAATTATTTGAACTAAGTACTAATCGAGATGAGTTTGCCTTCCAATGACTTCAAGGTGGCGAAAAAGTACCCATTTTATCCAAAGTTGTAAATCACCCTAAAATGAACCACTAAAAATTCTTTGATTCTTAAAGTTCTCTAAATACCAGTGAAATTGTGTAAAATATTAAGTCTGTATATGCCCCAGGAACCCCGCAATATCAATTTTAGACAAAATCGGAAAATGTTAAATTTTCAGTCTCTCATATTGTATCTTATCAACCTAACCGTAAAAACGTAAAAAACTAACTTCATATCCGCCATATTGAACTAAAAAAAAAATAATTTTAACGCGTTAATCTAATCTAAATCTAAACTCTTCAAAGCCCCCTAGTACGAATTTTGGGTGAAATCTGAAAATTTCAAATTTCTAGACCGTCATATTGCATCTGACATATTAAATTCTCGTAAACTAATTTTATATTCGCTATTTACATCCTCAAAAACTTTTGAACAAAATCGAAAAATGTAAAATTTTTAGTCCACTATATTGGATTCCCCATATTGAATCCTGAATAAATACTTTTAAATTCATAATTTATACCCTCAATAACCCTCTATATCAGTTTTGGAGAAAATCAAAAAATGTTAAATTTTTAGGACGCCATACTGAGTTTTCCAAAAAATATTTTAAACTCGTAATTAATACCAACAATTTTGAAACAATCGGACAAAATTAATTTTTAACCGCCATATTGAATACTCCATATCGAATTTTTTAATAATAATTTCAGATCCGTTATGTGCGACCCCGAGAACTCCCCCATACCAATTTTGGGGAAAATCGGACAAAATTGATTTTTTCGTCCGCCATATTGGTTTTGCCATATTGAATTTTCTAAAAATAATTTTATATTCGTTATGTGCGATCCCGAAAACTCTCCCGTGCCAATTTTGGAGAAAATCAGACAAAACTAGATTTTTTGTCCGCCATATTGGATCCGCCATATTGAATTTTTTAAAAATAATTTCAGATTCGTTTTGTACGACCCCAAAAATTTCTCCACACTAATTTTGAAGAAAATCGGACATAATTAATTTTTTTAGCAGCTATTTTGTCAGCGCCATCTTGGATTTTACTGTACCAATTTCGTCCAAAAAATATGGGATCACCGCAGCAACTTCCTGAATATAAAGTAACAAATTTCATTCAAAGCGGTGCCGCCGCTCCGGAGAAATCGGTGTGCATACATAAAAAAATGCATAGTCAACGAATTGAGAACCTCCTTCTTTTAGAAGTCGGTAAAAAACAATCGATTTGCAAGGGGCAATGTATTATCGATTCTGCAATCAGACCTGTATTAATCGAAAGCGGATGAGCCTACGACTCAGTGCCATATGAATGGCTAGCAGGTATAATTAGAATATACAGGGTCGATGGACATATTGTATCCTTTTGAGAACACCTCATATCAATCTAGAGAACTAAAACCCAAATCAAAATATCTGCAACCATATCAAGAAGATGCAGTCCCGATACGAAAAGAAGTTCAAGGTTATTTATTAATTCCATTATGGCTCTGCTTTACAATGAACCCACTAATACGCAATTTGAATTCCACCAGATAAAGTTATAAGGTACAATCCTAAAGTGGTGAAACAAACGCTCAAAACTGTGGAGGTAGTCTCCACGGGTATATTACTACTATTCGGTAGTGATAAGTTTAGACAACTAGAAGAAATATAAAATCCGGAAAAATTTAGGATGCAGAACTGTCAAGCCATTAGAGAAACAATAGACATATTATTACTTGGGCACTAAATAGGCACAAAGAATTGACCAACAAACTATGAAGACGGAATTAACATGGGAGTTCATAAGACGAAAAAACAGGTATTTCGAACTAACCCCAAGTTCACCAACATGGTCTAACTTTAAAACTGTTCTAAACTGACAGTAGAGGGTTTAAACTGACAAGGGCAACGATAATTCAAGCAAGTTTTGAATCTTAAAAATACAAACCAAAACCCTTTTCTTGTATTACTGAACTAGTACAAATTGAAATTTTATTTATCTTCGAAACACAACTATTTCTCCTACATATTTTAAGGCTTTATCGTTAGATTTTTATCCTGACTATTCCTATTTAAGAGTATATTTGTTGAGATATGTAATATAAATTATGACAATATGATGAGCAAAACAAAACTGTCCGACTAGAAGATTTAACTTCCGTTGCAACTAGATCGGTCCTACGTCTTAAACCTACTTAGTGAATCTGGCTATTAAAGTCTTAAACATAAACATGCTATATTATCATCTACTGTTCTAGACTTGTAAAAGAAGCATCATAAACATGGAAAATATGGAGAAAGGTTAGAACACTCTTGACAAAGACACTCAAACATCATCCTCGTAGTACTACTGAACGAACAATGCTACCTAGACACCACGGAGGAAGAGAATTAGATGATATTGGAATGTTCATATTTCTACAGATTAGCAGATTCTCCTCTACTATATCGGTCAATATGTGTGGTAGACGTCTCAACACCGTTACCGTGATGGGCTTCTCATCACCAACCATATAAAAAGAAGCTTCAAATTAGGATGCAGGACCTCCTTGATGGATGATACCCACCAGTAAAATGTTAACAAATTAATGTCGAACTACTGCTCGAAGTCAGAGCAAATCTTTCCAAGAACCGGAGATATGTTATTAATTATTTAAGACCAGAAAGATCCAAAGAAAAAATATCTGACGTATAAGATCTCTAAATCTAAAACAATCAATGCGAATATGGATGTAGAACATTAGAGACAATCCAGTACATTGTGGGAAAATGCCGTTGAAGTACTCTTCGGAGGTATTTGACCAGTATTCTATCATGCTGGCAGTTGAGCGTTTGCAGAGTTTTGACGAATTTCTTTAAGAGGGGGATCAGTTTATTCTTCATTGAAATAGATCACGCAGTAGAGGCTGTTTTATTATTATTATTATTATTATTATATTTGTATTTTCACGAACGTAATTAAAAGCAGGAAACATGTAAATAGAAAAGTTACTGACCAAAAAATATTTAATTAAAAAAATGCTTTAATTGGCTTGACACTATGACAGTATTTTAGACTAAAGATAAAAATTAACATTATTATACTAAACAAAGTGTTGCCAGCGTCCCTGTCTAGAAAAGTTTTAAGATAAAAATAAGTTTCAAACACTACTAGTAACCTGAATTGGTATAAAAAAAGTGGCCTAATTTGATCCATAAAAGATAATTTGAGTTACCGTGAACATTTAAAAATAACTAAGGAGATTATCCCATTAGAGATGTCCCGCTTCAGGCAGAAGATATAAGTAGTATTAAATATGGTTATGTGGAATTATGAGTCAGGACTTGATTCTTCTATATATCGAACGTTGAGAGTGAACCAAAACCAACATAGGTAACGATGTATAGTTGCAGTAGACCTATATTTGGCAAGATCACAATGGTATCTCCCTGCTATCCAACCAATACGTTAGTAGATAGCATTATTTTTTTAATGTCAGTTTAGTACCACTATTTTATTCAAAATTTTACTAGCTGCATGTTCTACTTAAGACAGATAAACCATTTGTCTAAAGGACTTCAGAACAACATTTTTATATGCACTCAAAGATCGTAAAAAATTTTCTCTTTTTAAAGATTTTCCACTTCTTGGGTATTCTTACAGATGTCTTGATATTTTACGGTCTGGCATCAAACCGGTACAGCAAAAAGGATGTACTATCCTACCAACATACCACATGATCTTTAGTTTAAAGTGGCAATTTATTTTCTACAATCATGGTTCAAGACAGTTCTACTAATGAGGACATAAGGTAGTGGCGTATGAAATGAAAACCAAAGTAAAACGCGTAATGAATAGCAGTCTTTGGTTTGTCAGTTTTTGACGAGTATATGCAATATAGTTATATTTATTAGATATATAGTTATATTTTAACAACTTGTATATGTATAATCTTTTTTATTTCCACTGTAAAATAATTTAGTTAAATGGGAAGAGCAATTATCCGTCAATGAAGATAATCTTGTATTTATTTATATTACACAAAGATAAGTGCAAATACCGAATTAGTTACGTATCACAAATCCGTGTCGAAACAGTAAAACAAAATGATACGATTTACGTAGTTGATTTTAGTGCCATCAAATCCAAAAAAAAAAATATAGGTATAATTTGATGTTAACAATAGAACATTAATATTCAAAAAAAAATGATTAATACCATATTATTAATTATTGTAACAATATTTTGTTTTTGTATGAGACGAAAATACACTTATTGGAAAAGAAAAGGAGTACCTGGACCAAAACCATGGTTATTTTTTGGAAATATTTTTCATAGTTTTACCAAGAAAAAGACTGTTGGGCAAATATTTAGAGAATTCTATAGGTAAGTGCGAATAAAATTAAATAAATAAGTATTTTTTTTCCTATTTTGTTTTTATGCAGTGAAAACTACACTTTTTGTCCAATTTTCTTTCCAGTATAATCAAAACTAAAACAAATTGAAAAATTTTTTAGAGTTATTTTACTATTTTTTCTCGTTTTCTTCATTACTTTTAGTAAATATGAGCATTATCCACTGGTAGGTGCCTATCGTTCTGACGAACCGGTACTCATAATTAGAGATGCAGAGTTTATATCTAGAATTTTAGTTAAGGATTCAAAATATTTCTATAACAATGATTTTTCTGTTGATAAAAAACTTGATCCCATGCAAGGGGCTAGCCCATTCGTACAAAAGGATAAGGAGGCAAAGGAAACTAGAAATATGTTATCTCCAGGATTTACCAGTGGAAAGGTAAAAGTAAAAATTATTAAACGTTACCCTTTTTTGATTCAGTTAAATCTGTTTCTTCTTCCTAGCAGATTATGACTAAAATATATCCTATAATATATATATACCGATTGATTCATGTATGGGGAATTAAAACAAAGTGAAACGTTAACAAAATAAAAATCATTAAAAAAATATTTTTCTGTTTCTGAAATTTTAAGTATATTCTCAAAGCCACCAATAGTTCAATTTAGAGAATAAATACATATGTTATCACCAGAAATATTTTTGGATATACAGGGTGATAGGAAAAAATAGGATAGCACAAAATATTTTTTTTTTAAATGGAACACCCCATATATTTTTACATATTTGGGTTCTTCATAAAATTCGTTATACAATCAAGAAATTAGTTTTACGTTTTTTTGGGGCGTTAACAAATTAATTGGAAAAAGCAGTATGTTTTAAAAACAATATGGTGTTATAAAATTTTAATATTTTCCATTTAACAATAATGAGAACATAAATACCTGAAACTGTTATAGCAAAAGTTAACGAAATTGTTTAAAACTATAAAATAAATAAAAATTTGTACAGTGTTAATTATATATATATATATATATATATATATATATATATATATATACATATATATATATATATATATATATATATATATATATATATATATATATATATATATATATATATATGTATATATTAACGTTTCCCCTGTCGTGGCAGTCTTTTCCAAAAACATTTTTTTGTATTATTTGTTTTTAGATTAAGTATTAATTACAACCTACAAAAAGACAAAAAGAGACAGACTTCAAGGTCAAGTTTAGTGCTCTATCTGTTAATTCTATTATTACAGTCTTTTTTGAGATATAGGATGGTGTGAATTATTATTAAGATAACGGCCTGGCCTGGTGTTTTGTGTTTACCATTTAGTTTCAAGTTTCTCGCTATTTACGTTTCTGATTAATATCATATCAAGGAAATTAATTTCGTTATTAGTTTAAAATAATTGTCAATTGAAGTCTGTCTCTTTTTGTAGGTTGTAGATAATACCTAATCCAAAACCAAATAATCAAAAAAAACGTTTTTGAAAAAGCCTGCTATGACAGGCGAAACGTTAAACAGCTTTTGATGTCCCACTAGAAGTAAAAACCTATACCCAAGAAAATACAAAATTATATATATATATATATATATATATATATATATATATATATATATATATATATATATATATAGTGCGGTATTTATCTTAAGACAACAGAATATCTCGGTAAGATCACATTTTTTCAAAAAATGTTTTATACAAAAATTATAGGGTGACTAATCAGTAGTGCCCTTATAAACAACCTTGAATATGTCCCTCAAGGTCATTTGAAGGTTAACTTTAGAATTTCAAATAGAAATCTCCAATTTCGACCCCGAAAATGAAAAGAGCGGGAAATTTTACTATCGAATAAGACCTTGATCTCAAAATGAAAGTCAAATATCAAAATCATTTTAAGGTCAAACAAAAATGTTGAAATATATATAATTTTAGTTTTATCAAAGCTTGCTTTGTTTTAATGAATTGCTAATGAGTTGTTGTAATTAAGTTTTGTATCGTTTGGAAGAAGCAGTTTATTGCATATTTTAGTTTCTAAAATTTAATTTGTTTTTTAATAAAAAAATCTCTGATGTTGATTTTTTCCTTTATAAGGAACACATGGTATTTCGAAATAATAAGAACAAACCAGGGATTTAGTGCTACAAAGATTAAATATGGGTCCAGCGGTTTATGGAAAAGTGTATTAGAAGAATAATACATGGTTATGTAGGAGAATTAGGGCATTTCTGCACATTAACAAAAACATTAAATTAAAATAATCATTTAGCTCCTAATTCTCTGTTTTACAGACATGAAACATAAATTTTTCTTTAACATTTATTATTACTTAAACATCAGTAAGCTTTTGTAAATAATTTTAAAATAAAGCCTTCATTTATTTTTTTAAGTTCGATTTTCAAACCGAACACAATAATTCGATCGTGTCCTTGAGGTCCTGGATATATCTGATGATGAAATTACTGTGAAATTGATCGGTATTTCCATTTTCGGTGATCAGATTGGGATTTCATTTTCATATTTTGAAGTTGAACTCTAAATAGCCTTAAAGATCAAGGTCAAGGTTATTTTCAAGGTCGCTGCCACTTAGCCTCCGTGCCACTCAAAAACTTTTCACGACATACTGCGATCTTTTGGTTTTGACCTCGAAATGACTTTAATATTTGAACTTCTCCTTAAGGTCAAGGTGAAGGAAGATTGCGGCCAAAATACGTGCCTTTCAAAAAGTTTTACTTTTGCGATATATGGGGGTCTAATATAGTTATTTTTTAAAATTATTTTCATATTATGCAGGGTGTCTCAAAAGCTCTGAAAGTATCAAAATTTTATTTTTTTAAATGGAACCCCCTATATATTATTTCATTTTTGTATTCTCCGATCAAAATAAGTCCCTATTTTAGTAAGGTTAATAGTACTTAAACCTTAAGGGTTTTTAAATAATTTGAATCTTGAACCTAATATTCATATTTCAAATACTCAACAAGTATATCAGTTATGTACTCGAAATTTACACTGAAGTGTAACAATAAATCATATTTTATATCCCAATTATAATAAACTTGCTCTATTATATAGGGTGTCCAAAAATTAAAACTAATCAAACAAATAGTTTTAGTGGCTATAACTTGATTAATTTAAATAGAACACTACGCTTTTGACCTTACCAGAAAATTACCTTTTAAATACCTATCGAATCGTATAAGGGTGTTCTATAGCTAGATCTTCGTGCTTTCACAGAATAAGTCAAATAATCGTTTTCTGTACCATTTTGTATTTTTTGAATACATGTTCTAATGTATGTAGTTACCTATAGCGTTATGAAATGAGAGGTAATATACAACTGTAAGAATAATAATCGGGAATATTTATACAAATGTTTAGAAACTCGAAACGCGATTTATAGTCATCCAACAGACTATAACAGCAATAATGGTAATAACATATTGACGATATCACAAAACAGAAGCAAAATATTTATTGTAGATATTAGAAATGTCGACCATTTATTTCCAAACACTTAAATATTATTATTTTTAAACTACTACTAACTCTGAAGAACATTTGCGGGGTTACAGTTTGAAAAGCGTCTCTTACGCGTAGTGTCATATCTTGTGGTAATGTCGGGGACGCATTCTAGATAATTCCTTTTATGTATTCCTATAAAAAGAAATCTGGTGGAATGAAGTCCGGAGATCTCGGGAGACAGTTTTGAAATCCGTCTCTTCCAATCCACCTGTTTCGAAAGTTAACATTTAAACACTGCCGAACCTCGCGATAATAATGAGGCGGATTTAAAGGTCTTTCAAAAAAGTAACGCAATAACCGACTCATGTGGATTTGAATCAGAATAGTAAAGGAAGTTTTGTCTATTCACGAAACCATTGTTATGAAAAGTACATTCATCAGTAAACAACACATTATCAAAAAAGTGTTTATTTTCTACCACTTTAATTAACACCTACAAGCAGAATTCACTTCGGTTGTCAAAATCATTTCCGTGAAGCTCTTGACAAAACTGGATTTTATAAGGATGAAATCTGTATTTGCTAAGAATCATTGAAACACTGGCTTGGCTAATGTTAGTATTTTCGGAAATATGATTGTGACTAATATTGGGATTTTCGATCACTGAACCAAGTACAGTAAAAACATTTTCTTCATCCTCAGTGACAGGTTCTCTTATAACAGGTTTTTTGTAACTGATACTTCGACTTTGCCGAAACTGGTTTAATAGTCTCTCAAAAACAGCTGGTTTAGGAGGATTTCTTTTAGGAAACCTTTGAGCATAGACTCGAAAAGCCAACAAACAATTTTGATGACATTCTCCAAGGATAAAAATCAGGTCAATATGCTCTTCCTTTGGATAAATCTTCATTTTGACGAATCAATAATAATCAAGTTATAGCCACTTAAATATCTTATTTGATAAGTTTAAATTTTTGAACACCCTGTATAATATAGCAAGTTTATTATAATTGGGATATAAAATATGATTTATTATTACATGAAAATTAGGTTAGGTTTTGTCAAGATTCAAATTATTTTAATACCCTTAAGGTTTTGGTACTATAAACCTTACTAATAAATACTAAATAGGCACTTATTTTGATCGGAGAATCCAAAAATGCAATCATATTCTATTTAAAAAAAAAACACAACTTTAATACTTTCACATTTTTGGGACATCCTGTATAATATTAGACCCTCATATATCCCAAAAACTTTTTGAAAGTATTGTGACTGCAATATTCCGTGCCGTATAGGGTGAAGAACCCTGTATATATTTCACTGAATTTCATATATTAATTTTTCGCTATCTCCTGCGCTAAACGTTAATTTTTAAGGTCCAGAATGATACTTGAAAATCCAACTTGATTATTTTAAAACATAATATTAATTATAAAATTTAAACAAATTGTTTTATAATCATTAAAATATATAGCGCTTTATAATTCTAAATTTAAACATCAACACAACTAATTTTGTCGTTTTGAAATATCAAAAATAGAAAACAATTTGTATAAAAGATATCTTATATATAAATTATCCTGTCATTTTCGATAAGGTTCAGCGTGATACTGTAACATTTGTGGACAAGTTTAAAGAAAATTTTCTTACCAGTAACTTTTCATTTTAGATAAAGAATTTGTTCACTCTCATTGACGTTGTTAACCATCGATTATCAAACTATCTAAAATATCAACCTAACATCCAGGTTGGTCAAACTCTGGAAACTCAAAACTTGTGCAGGAGGTACACTTTGGATAATGTAGCTTTATGTGCTTTTGGTATTGATGGAAAATGTTTTGATAGTACTGAATCTGATTTTATGAAATTGGCAAACTCTTTTATTGCTCCAGGAACATTTGCTTTGACTATGCTTCAGACCTTTCCAATTATTAGTAAAATGATATCTTTAAAGTAAGATATTTTTAAAATATCTATTAAAATTATTAATTATTAGCTTTTGTTTAACTTCTCATGTGCTTATGTTTGTCTGTAATAAAATTATGCAACACATATTTCACACATTTTTACACATATCATTAGGCAGAAATTGTGAATGTATGTAGCTTCGACGATAATACAATACATCATTATGATCTGATGACAGATTTGGCAAGTGGTCACAAAAACTTTACCATGAATAGGGAACCTACCACATTTATGCTCATTTAACTTAATTTGATGAATTTTTGCATCTCAAATGATGTTCAGAGACTCATGATGGTGTCGGAAAGTGGACAATGGAACTCATTAAAGGCCAATAGTAGACCAATCGTGATTTGTCTAAAAGAATAATTAATGACGATTTATGTTCATGGTCTAATGAGAGTCGGAAATAAAATCGAAGTTGTTCCAAAGAAACTGAAAACATAGACCTTAGTAAAGGGCTCGTAACTAGTGCCGGGTTCATATGTCCCAACTTTAGGTGCCTCCAATCTATAGCAGCAACATAACAACGGTGTATTTAGATTTCGACAAAGATGGCATCTACGTAATACAACCGAAATCAATCCAATTCTTTGGAAAGACTTACTGAAAGGGAGATGTTTTTGCTTCGCGACAAAAATAAATCGTACTAGGTCGATATATATATATATATATATATATATATATATATATATATATATATATATATATATATATATATATACAGGGTGAGGAATTTATCGTGAGACAACGGAATATCTCAATGAGATCACATATTTTCGAAAAATATTATATATTTTATTTTAACTTTTAAGGTCATTTGAAGCTCAGCTTTAAAATTTGAAATGGTAATTTGAAAAGCGTAAAATATTTTAGAAAATTCCACTTTTGCTTGAAGACGTACGCCTAGATGTAAGGGAACAAATATGGTTTTAACACAATAGATGTCCAGCGCATTAATCCCAATTAGCTCGTCAAGTATTGGATCGCGAATTCAACAGACGGTAGATTGGTAGAGGCAGTCCAGTAAAGCGGCCCGCAAGATCGCCAAACCTACGTAACCAGATTCTTGTTTATGACGTTATTTGAAGAGCAAAGTTTATAAAGACATGCCAACAACTCATGAAAACATGAAGCAGCGAATCAGAGATGCTTGTTCCAAAATAACACCTGAAATGCCCCGCAGTTGTGTGCAATCTTTTGAAGTGCTGGTCAATAAGTGTGTTGAAGTTGAAGGTAACCATTTTGAGCATTTATTAAAATAAATTCTCATGAAACCTTTAACATGATCATACAAAATGATAAGGGACGATGGGACTCATAGAAAACAATCACCCTGATGATAAGAGGGGAGGAGACTGGCCGAAAAAGCACCCCAATGGTGAGAAGTAAGGGAACTTACCCCTTAAACAAGCTCCCCGAAGAGAACAAAAACTACTACGTCCACGTCATTATTCATGGGTAGTGCTGAAAGTAGTTAATCATGCACAAAGTCATATAAAGTACAGTTTTTGCTAACAATTCTGAACGAATGAATTTTTCAAATAGCCCTCAAGATCGAGATTAAGGTAATGTTATATCAACTTTGCAACCTTAAAACTTTAGTATGAAACATTTTTTATAATAATGACGTTGAAGATTTTCGTTCGACCTTAAATGACCTTCATATTGGGCCTTAATCTTAAAATCAAGGTCATATCTAATCATGAAATTACTGTGAAACTGATCGGTCTTTCCATTTCCGGGGGTCAAATTAGAGGTTTTCTTTTCAAATTTTGAAATTGAACTTCAAATGACCTTGAAAGTCAAAGTCAATGTTTGTGTTTTAAAGTCAATACCACCTGGCCCCCCTGCCACCCAACAACTTTTGTACGAAATATTCCTCAAAATACTGCGATCTTTTTCTAATGACTTTGAAATGACCTTGATATTGGACCTTTGCCTTGAGGTTAAGATCATATATGATGGTAAAATTTTCCGCCCTTTTCATTCCCGGGGTCGAAATTAAAGAATCCCACTTAAAATTCCAAAATTGTCCTTGAAATAACCTTGAAACGCAAGGTTAAGGTCATTTTCAAGATTACTACTGCCAACCTATAGTTTTTGTAGAAAACATTTTTCGAAAAAATGTGATCCCACCGAGATATTCCGTTATCTCAAGATAAATGCCGCATACATACAGGGTGAGTCAACGATTGGATGAAGTAGGTTTGTGCCTTTACGGTGAAATTTACAAAGAAACTATATTTATTGTTTGATACAGTTTATTTTTACGCAGATTTTAAAAATATTTAGGACTCTACAGGGTGGGCCAAAAAACTAGGGCAGCATAAAGTTGTATTTTTTTTAAATAGAACACCCTATATACGAATCATATTTTCGATTTAGCTTATAATTTTAAATCTTTTTTATTAAGGGTTTACTATAATAAAACTTTATAGTTTCTGAGATAATTAAGTTTAAAGAAAAAAAGTTACATTTTCAAGCATCAATTCAATACTAAATAACGTTTTCAATTTTGTGACAAATATATTCAAATTTGGAATTTAGCAAAGCCAAGGACAAGTTAACATGATTTTTACCTAATATTTGCAATAAAAGCTACAGGGTGTTGAACACATCGGCTCAAATTTGAACAAGTTTAAATGAATAAACATCTTTTTTTTTTAAATGGTACACCCTGTATATTTTCATGTTATTTAATAGAGTAATAAAAATCCTAAAAGTTTTGTTCAATTTATCCTATACCTATTTATAATAGTTTTTGAGATATTTCAGTTTTTCTTATTTTCCATACTTTTTTACAGAAATAGTCTTCATTATCATAGTAGCCATGGCAAAAACAATGTAAAAGAACATTTTTCTGTGTGTCAAATTTATAACCGCAATCGCTTCTTTTGGTTTTTATGTAGTGTAGTTTGGTTTTTTTTGCATTCATCTTATATTGTAAAATGAATTTTCCAAAGAATGAGTTAATAGATATGATTTATACAATAGGAGAGGCTCAAAAAAATTGCCTTCTTGCTCAAAGAATTTACAAAATGAAGTATCCTGATCGAAGCCAGCCTAATACCCATACTTTTCAAAACTTAATGCAAAGATTTGATTCTTCTGGTACTGTTGATTATCCAAAACGTAAAGTGGTCAACAAACCAGTAACTAATGAAGAAAAAGAACTACAAGTATTGTTAAAAGTTCAGGAAAATCCTTATATTGGTAGCCGTCAGTTAGCAGCATTATGTGAAACATCACAATCCACCGCTAATCGTACTACCAAGAAATATAGGTATCATCCATATCACATGGAATTACACCAAGAATTGCATGGACAGGATTTTGAAAGTCGTCTTAACTTTTGTCGTACAATAAATGCGGAGATTCAATTAAATCCAAATTTATTATGCAAGGTAATGTTTAGTGATGAAGCTACTTTTAGAAGTAACGGTGCCGTAAATAGACGCAACATGCATTATTATGCCACAGAAAACCCATTTTGGATTAGAGAGGTGCAACATCAAAACCATTGGTCATTAAATGTTTGGTGTGGTATTCATCATAATCGAATTATTGGACCCCACTTTTTTAATGAACCACTAAATGGCCATAGTTACCTGAACTTTCTACAAGAAGAACTACCCCAACTGCTTCAAGGTCTCGATAGGGATGAGCTCGACAATATGTGGTTCCAGCACGATGGTGCGCCTCCGCATTACCATCGTGAAGTTCGTGTGTTTTTGGACCAACGATATCCGCAAAAATGGATTGGACGTGGGGGTTTCATTGAGTGGCCACCAAGGTCTTGCGACATCACCCCATTAGATTTCTTCCTATGGGGTTATATTAAAAATAAGGTGTATGTTAATCCACCAACAACAGTGGAAGATATGCGAAACAGGATTAGGGATACCTGTAGAACAATAACGCCACTAATTTTGTCCAGGGTCCGAGAAAATCTGCAAAAAAGACTAAATTTGTGCATTGCACAAGAGGGGCGTTTATTCGAACACTTATTAAAAAGAAATAGTTAATCTCAGTATTTAATAGGTAATTTTTATGTTTCAATTTAGTATAAAAGTAAATATGTATTTGCCTTGTCGTTATTGTTGTGTTAATTTTTTCACATTATGTTTAATTAAACTATTGCCGTTGTAATATAACGAATAATGTATTTCATCATATTTAACCACATTCTGTTTGTTTCTGTAGTTTCTTTTTATTATTTTACATGGCTACTATGATAATGAAGACTATTTCTGTAAAAAAGTATGGAAAATAAGAAAAACTGAAATATCTCAAAAACTATTATAAATAGGTATAGGATATACTAAACAAAACTTTTAGGATTTTTATTACTCTATTAAATAACATGAAAATATACAGGATGTACCATTTAAAAAAAAAACATTATAAATATTTATTCATTTAAACTAGTTCAAATTTGAGCCGATGTGTTCAACACCCTGTAGCTTTTATTGCAAATATTAGGTAAAAATTATGTTAACTTGTCCTTGGCCTTGCTAAATTCCAAATTTGAATATATTTGTCACAAAATTGAAAACGTTATTTAGGATTGAATTGATGCTTGAAAATATGACTTTTTTTCTTTAAACTTAATTATCTCAGAAACTATAAAGTTTTGTTATAGTAAACCCTTAATAAAAAAGATTTAAAATTATAAGCTAAATCGAAAATATGATTCGTATATAGGGTGTTCTATTTAAAAAAATACAACTTTATGCTGTCCTAGTTTTTTGGCTCACCCTGTAGAGTCCTAAATATTTTTAAAATCTGCGTAAAAATAAACTGTATCAAACAATAAATATAGTTTCTTTGTTAATTTCACCGAAAAGGCACAAACCTACTTCATCCAATCGTTGACTCACCCTGTATATATACATATCTCAAGGAAACATCGATGTTGTTCGTGAACTTATAATGCAAGATCGTTATATAAGGTACAAAAAAAAAGAAACTGAAACGGATATAGTCCCGAATTAATACAGAATATACCAATACCAACAACACGAATAATTGTACCATTTCAGTCTCATCTCCTCATTTTTATATTCTGTGATTAAATCTCAGGACTTATTCATCATCAAAATACCTAGGAAGCAATTCTACTAATATAAAGATTTACACTTTGCAAAACACGTGTATTGATGAAATATTTATTTTTAAAGTTTTTAATTAAAGAATTTTTAAATTTCAAAATAACAAAAAAAGGATGTTTTAGTTTTTATTAATATTAACTATTTGTCTTCAATAAAAAGAAATAAGTCTTAATACGCAGTATATTTTATTAATATTTAACTTGCATTTTAGTAAAAAAATAGTTTTCACGTCTCAAATAGTTGAAAGATATAAATCAATCCTGCTATCTCAAAAACTATTGAATTCTTTATTAATTAGACTAGTGAATTATGTTCCATATAAATCACCGAAGGAAGCATCTAGCCCTGTGTCCCTGAAAAAAGCATGTTTACTACTTTTATTCACTAATGTCTCAAGAGCAACTTTTACTAAAAAAATACATCTTTTAGGGTCATTCCACAAGCTGTAGAAAGCGGTTTAACAAAAATAATCAGTAATGTTTTGGAATACAGAAAAAATAATAGTATCGTAGTCAATGACTACTTACAATTTATATCAGAATTAGGTCAGAAAAAAGATTTTGATTATGCTGAAATCACTGCGCATGCCGCTACTTTTTTTGAAGGTAATAACGAAACTTTAAACAACTATTATCTATAAATTGAACATATTTTTGTAAATTAAGTCGTCAGCTCATTCCTATAGAAATGACTAGCACAGTCTGAATTTAATTATAAAAGAGCTTTATCCATTTTAATTTTTAAAAGACATTGTTTTTACGGATTGTACTCATAGTTCTTCCCGTAGACCGGTTTTCATAACTTAATGGTGGCGTGAGTACAGTCAAAGCTATCATCTATCGAAAATTCTGCCCACGTAAAATGTGGAAACTTCGATTTTACAAAATTTCTGATGTTCTTTTGACTCATTTCAATTTCAAACAGTTTCTTGAAGGATTTACATGGGAACAGAGCACTTGAACGGACTACAACTATTTCTGAATTTTTCATATTCATTTTTCAGATGGTTATGAGACTTCTGCCATTGTAATGAGTTACGCTTTATTTAATTTGGCCCGAAATCAAGAGGCACAGCGTAGAATAAGAGAGGAAATTAAAACATTCGAACGCAGGAATGAAAATAAGAAAATTTCATTTGAAGATCTCCCAGAAATGGCATATCTAAATGCTTGTATTTATGGTATGTATATATTATAAACAATAAAAATTACATTATGAGTAAAATATTTTGGGGGATAGTTTAATAAAGAGACCCTATTCCATCTACTACTTTTTAGCTGACTTTTAAAAAGAAAGAGATTCAAAAGTCAATCACTTCTGAGTTTTTGAGCCGAAATTAATTCAGTCAAATTCAAGGTAGTGCTTACAATAGAGCGAACAAAAAAATTATGTTTGACCGATATCTTAAGAAACTAGTATAGGAGAGTTTTCAGGGTCTCAGACGACCTAAATTTATATTTAAATAAAATTTTTATGAAAAAAAATTGAACTGACTTCTAAAGGTGCGGCAACAAAAGTGAAAAATAACTATAAATATCTATATGAAATTGAAATTTTTGAAGTGGGCGCCAAACTAATACCTGACAAAATGTTCGCATAAACAGATTAACAAGAGTTTATTTTTAATTTCTTTCTTACCATAATTTGTAGTATATTAGCAGTTATATATTTAGAAATAATTTGGCGCCGACTTCAAAAATTTCAATTTCATATAGAAATTAACAGTTATTTTTCACTTTTTACCGCACTTTTAGATGTCGGTTCAATTTTTTTTATAAAAATTTTATTTTTCTAATTTTAGTTTTGAATTCATTATGATATCAATAAATTATTTGAACTAAGTACTAATCGAGATTAGTATACCTCGCAATGACTCCAAGGTGGCAAAAAAGTACCCATTTTATCCAAAGTTGTAATCACCATAAAATGAACCACTAAAAAATCTTTGATTCTTAGAGTTCTCCAAATACCAGTGAAATGGTACCAAACAAATATTTGGTCTGTCATAGTAAATCCACTATCTTAAATTTAAAATTAATTTTACATTGGTAATATAGGCTCCAAAACCTTCCAATATCGATATTTAAAGAACTTGGGACGTAAATTTCTTAGCTCGATATATTTTATAGCCCATATTGAGTTTGTATACGCTCCAAGCACCCCGCAATATCAATTTTAGACAAAATCGGAAAATGTAAAATTTTCAGTACCTCATGTTATATCTTGTCAACCTAATAGTTGTAAAAAATTAACTTCATATTCGTAATACACGACCCCGAAAACACCCTAATACTAAATCTGATAAAATGCGAAAAAGTTAAAATTTTCTACTCACTATATTGGATCCGCCATATTGAATTTGAAAAAAATAATTTTAACGTCTTAATTTAATCTAAATCTAAATCCTTCAAGGCCCCCTAGTACCAATTTTAGATGAAATTCAGAAATTCAAAATTTCATTCCCTCTGACATATTAGATTTTCTTAAAATAATTTTTTAATCGCTATTTACATCCTCAAAAACGATTCAGTCCCATATTTTAACAAAATCGAAAAATATAAAATTTTTAGTCCGCCATATTGCGCCTGAAAAAAATACTATTAAATTCGTAATTTACACCCTCAAGAACCCCTATATCAGTTTTGAAGAAAATGTTTTAGGATGCCATATTGAATCCGCAAGATTGAGTTCTCCAAAAAATATTTTAAATTCGTAATTAACACTAACAAAAATCCCCCATTGCCGACTTTAGCCAAATCTTTAATCCGCCATCTTGGATCCACCATATTTAATTTTTTTTTAAATAATATCAGATTTGTAATGCGCAATCCCAAGAACTTCCTCCATATCAATTTTGAAAAAAATCGAACAAAATTTATTTTTATCCGCCATATTAGATACGTCATATTGAATTTTTTTTAAATAATTTCCGATTCGTTATGCATCTCTGGATTTTATCCGAAATTGATACTGGGGGTTTTGGGAGTGTAAATTATAAATTTAAAATTATTTTTGAAAAATTCAGTACGATGAACTGGAGATTTTACATCTCTCCATGTTCCATTCTGTGTATTGAGTGGTTTATAAGGACATAAATTCGAAATTAAAAATATTTTTGAAAAGTTTAATATGACAATTCAAATATGACCGACTAAATTTTTACATTTCCCGATTTGATCCAAAATTGTAACTGGAAGTTTCCTATGGTATAGATTAAGATTCGATTAAGAATTCAAAATTAATTTTTTTTAAATTCAATGTGGAGGATCCAATATGATGGGCTAAAATTTTTACATTTATCAAAACTGATATTGCTGGATAATCAAGGTAGTAGATTACGAACTGAAAATTAATTATTTAAATCTTAATATGACAGATACAATACGGAGGACTAAAAATTCAATCAACCAATTGTTAATCTCTTCAAACTAATATACTGGATACAATATGTAGAATAAAAAATTTACATGTCTCAAGTTCTTTCAAAATCGGTATTGGGGGCATAGATTAGTTGAAATAATTTATGAATATTGTGACGAGTTTAAAACCAAAAATCAAAAGATAGCCTTCTTATGAAAAAAATTACACTGCTTTCAGAAAAAGCGCTAAAACGTAAAAAATAACAATATATATTTGTATATAGAATTGAAATTTTTAAAGTTGACGCCAGTAAGAAAACAATCACAAATAAATTATGTTATAAAATCATTCGCAGTCTTTTATTGCGAATGACATTTTTATGTATTAATTTGGCTCTAACTTCAAACATTTCAATTCCATATGCAAATTGATAGCGTTATTTTCGTTCTTCGGTGCTTTTTCAGCAGATGGGTTAATTTTCGTATATACATTTTCTTAGTTTTTTAAATGACTAAACTTCTAAAAGCAGATATTAAATGTATTTCTAGCACACATAAAAAGTTACTTATTTGTGCTAAATTTTCATAATAATTTATTTAAATTTAGAATCAATGAGACTTTTTCCCGTTCTGGAACACTACACAAGAGTATGTAGCAAGCCATATATTTATACAACATCAAGTGAAGCTCCTTCACATCTTATCCGAATGACAGTGAACATAGATGCTGGAACTGTATGCATTATTCCTTTTGGTGGCCTTTGTCACGACAGAAATTATTTTCCAGATCCAGAGGAATTTATTCCTGAACGATTTTTGGATAAAGATAAAAATTATTTTAAGGGAGTATTTTATCCTTTTGGAGGAGGACATCGCATTTGTTTAGGTATGTTTTTTTTGAATATATGCAGACGGTGGCAAATGAAAAGAAGAGTCAAAAATTTATAGTCGAATAAAAGTCCACGTCTCATTTTTAAACTTACCGGTACTAGAACAGCCAAGCATTAAATGATTAGTTATAACAAAATGATACTATTGTATTCTTTTTGATAGATGTTTTTTTTTTCTATTTACAGGGCAGCGATTTGGTATTATGCAAGTCAGGACTGGCCTTATTGAAATTATAAAAAATTTTGAGGTTACATTCAGTTCTCAAACTAAATTACCATTTGAATTTTTACCGTGGACCATTTTGAATAAAGTTAAACATGGTGTATGGCTAACTTACAAAAAAATATCATAGACGAACAATTTATTTTTTAGGATTAAATTAAAAAACTATTATAGACGCAATTTTCAAAATAGAAAAGTTCAATTTGCAACTGCGCTTTATTTGACTTGAAACTTGTTAAACTTCAAGCATAATTGGAGAATTATATCTTCAAGAAAAAAATTGATAAATATGTATATATATATATATATATATATATATATATATATATATATATATATATATATATATATACATATATACTACCGCTCAAAATTGTAAGCTCACCTACAAAAAAAAAATAAAATTTTAAAAGTTTTATATTTCAAGAATTTAAAAGACTTTTGCACCTCCCGTTTGAAAGCACTTGTGATACCCTTTCAAAGACCTCTCAAAATTTTCTTTTTTGAAATTGTAAAATTTTAAAAATTTTAAGTGCAAAATGACCGTTTGCATAGCAGCGGTAAATAAACGTATTGTTAAAAACTCAACGCCATTTGAAAGGTAATCGCAAGAGCTTTAAAATGAGACCCAGTGCGTTATTTTTAACCAATGTTTTATCAAGTTTTTGCTGCTTTTGTGAATAGTCACCATTTTTCGAAAATATATTCTATTTATAAATCTACGCACTCCACAAAAAAAAATGACAAAATGTCATGTGTCATTTTGGATGGAGAACAAAGTTATAGTATTTTAAACACAATTTTTTTTGCACAGACTTTTAAATAGAATATATTTTCGAAAAAGGATTTTTCAGAAAAACAGCGATAACTTGATAAAAAATTGATTAAAAATAACACTTTTCAAATGACGTTCACAAGAGTTTTCAAATGAGGGGTGCAAAAGTCTTTTATGATATATAGTTTCTAAAATATAAAACTTTTCAAATTATCATTTTTTGGGGAGATGAGAGGTAGTATATATATATATATATATATATATATATATATATATATATATATATATATATATAAATATATATATATATATATATATATATATATATATATATATATATATATATATATATATATATATATATATATATACAGGGTGTCCAAGATAAGGATCCTAAGCATGGGGATCTCGGAAACAGTTGGAGATACGAGGTCGGTTAAATTAGAGAAAAGTTGCGCAATTTAGTGCTAAATTAAACGCAGTTAAAAAAATTTAAAAATTTCAAACACTTCCGGAGATTTCCGGAAAAAAACGAAATTTGGCAAAATCGTTTTTAATTTTTGCAGGCTTTATTTAAAGAGATATCAGAAAATAAAAGGTAGATTCTCATTGCCACTTTTTATTTTTTATAATATGGTCTAAACAAAATTTAAATCCGACGTTTTGTTTCTGAGATACCATCATGAACTTTCATTTTTTATATGGAACAAAAAAAAGTATCCCATGTATTTGATAGCATTTTTTATTACAAATTCAACGATGTATCACCCTTGCATATCGAATACGTAGTTCAAGTACTTTCCATAAGAGCTCCATGAGAGCGAGAGAGAAAGGTATATCAGTTTTATAAAAGCCAATGAACTACACACTTGATATGCAAGTGTGATACACCGTTGAATTTGTAATAAAAAATGCTATCAAATACATGGGATACTTTTTTTTGTTCCATATAAAAAATGAAAGTTCATGATGGTATCTCAGAAACGAAACGTCGGATTTAAATTTTGTTTAGACCAAATTATAAAAAATAAAAAGTGGCAAGAAGAATCTACCTTTTATTTTTTGATATCTCTTTAAATAAAGCTTACAAAAATTAAAAACGATTTTGCCAAAATTCGGTTTTTTCCGGAAATCTCCGGAAGTATTTTGAATTTTTAAAATTTTTAAATTGCGTTTAATTTAGCACTAAATTGCGCAACTTTTCTCTAATTTAACCGACCTCGTATCTCCAACTGTTTCCGAGATCCCCATGGTTAGGATCCTTATCTTGGACACCCTGTATATATATATAATATATATCAACAAACACACACAGGACGAAAAACATACTTTTGATTATAACAGTACCATAATAAAAAACAAAGATATGAGTTACCAAAAATTACAGATAAAGGAAATGATTGAAAAGATAAAAACACCGTTAACGACAGAACGGATATGGGAAATTTGAGCCACATTTACACAAGCCTAATTTAAACAAAAATATTAAGTATTCGATCCTGTCAAATAAGAATCAAAAATTGAATATCCTCTTAAAAATAAAACTAAACGTATACCTTATTTGTTTTTTTTATGCATTGTAAAATACAAAAAATTAAAAAAAAAATAAATAAAACACATTCGAATTCCACGTATCCTCAGTAGACGATGTAAAGTTTGAATTTTATTTAGTAATAGAGTAACAAAATGTCAAGGTGTATACCGGTAAAATTAAATATTTTTAAAAATTTTAAAAATTTAAATACTATTTTTAAAGTGTCTTGTTTGTTTTTTAAAATATATGTTTTTTATGTGGGTGTTTTAATTATATAAAAATATTTTTAGGAAAAAAAAATTTTGAAAATGCCTTAAATATAGGGCGAAACGTCAGTTGTTTGCATTTTTTGTTCAATATAGAACCTAAACCCAAAAAAAGTCAAAATAAAGGAAAAATGACCTAATCTATGGTTCAAGAATCAAGAAAATAAATATATATATATATATATATATATATATATATATATATATATATATATATTCAAATAAAAAAAAACGTTTATTAAATATAAAGAAATTACAATTATCACAGTAATCAAAGAAACTATAAACAACGTTTAGCAATAAAAAATCACTTAAGCATTTTTATGCTTGTGTGTCACTTAAGATTAAATAAAGTTTATTACAATATACAAATATTACTACAGCGTCATTATCTAGTGGAAAGTCCTTAGTCAGGTAAAAATGTCACAATTTCAGAATACGTCACAACTAAGAGTTAACGTAATGGTCATCAACAAACACGAAGCCAAAACGTGCAGTTCAAAACAATACCTAATTTCATTTATCTTAAGTACCTTAAACCCACCAAATCATTAAATATTTTTCTGCCACGCTCATATATCCAGTTTTGGGCCATTGTTTTAAATTCATTGATATTATTTTTTCAGGTAGCATATTGTACAACCGTGGGGCAAAATATTTCGTCGTTCTTTATTTATAAGTTTTTTGCGTAGCTGTAGGATATGCTAATTTCTTTCTAATATTTATCTTATATGTTGTTATTTCAAGAGAAATTTTGTTTTTAAATATGTATTTGTAAATCCCGAAACAATATAACTGTCGCATATCCAACATATATATATATATATATATATATATATATATATATATATATATATATATATATATATATATATATATATATATATACACATATATAATTTCATATTCTATAAATGCTTATGTAAAGTGCCATAGTGACACAACCAAAAAAATAAAATAAAACAATATGCTTACCAATAATGAGAATGTTGGAGTAAGAATATTATATATTAATGATACAGGTCTGATCAGCTTTTGTAAAAAATGAAGATTTATAAACGATTTACACACCAATTTTAGATACACTTTATTTTCAGTCTCTTGAAATTAGTAAGAACTACAATTCCATTAGAGTGCAAAGTTGTTTAAATACATGGTTACAGTGGCAATCTTTGATCATACCAGTAGATTTAAACAACAAATTTGTTTGCACGTTAAAACACTTATTACTTAATTACTTACTTATTGAATGGTCTATATGTGATAAGAGTGGATTACGTAATGATGTTAATTTCCAGTCTTTGAAAAATCCACAGTGCCTGACTCAGCAAGCTCTTATTGCCATGGCGATAATATATGGGCGGGATTTTGATGACTCACTTGCTACAAAATGCAAAAACAGCATTTCCTGAAGTTACTTTTGCCGAAAGTTCAAATTTAGGGCGCCATGTGTAACTTAAATTTGATAAAAGGATAACTTCGGGAAGACTTTATCTCTACAGATATACTCTCGAGGTTTTCCAAATAAAACTCAAGAAATTTGTACTGAAATATGAAATTTACTTTAATAAAAGTAAGTTGTCAATTAAAAAAATTAATATAGCAACGACATTGTTAGTAAAAGAAAATTTCCTTTACCATATGATATTACATTTCTTTCTCTTACAAATTTAAACAATACAGCTACTTATCTCTTTGTACTTGCTATCGGGCTGCAGTCACCAAAAGAAGGTTTTGGCCAATGGCATACTTTGAAACAGCACAGCTCTCGGATGTTTTAATATCCCCTTGTGAGTAGTTTGGTGTATGTGGCCAAAACAGAATCAAATGCAATACATTTACCAGCAAAAGTAGTTTCGAAGAAATATGTCTTATTTCAATTAAGGACGAAGAAAATTTCAAATTAAATATTGAAGAAAATAAGGTAAATACGAGAGACTGCAATAAGCCTTGTGAGATTGTTATAAAAGCATTAAATACTTAAAATACCGCAAATGCAGACTATAAATGCTGGAATATTAGCACGCATGACTGCACCCCTCTCAGTCACACTCCACTGTTTTTACTTTTAGTTAGTTATGTAGCTAAGGGATTTATTTAGTTTCACTTGAAAACGGCTAGAGATAACTACTAGCTGAAATATCATGATATTCGACAAAATAAAGACATCGGTGTCAGTATTCTGGAAATATTTATGAGATTATGGAGTGCGTAAAATGAAAATAATTTAATTTGTTGAATTCGACGATTTATAAGAAAAATATAGAATATAATTACCTGATTTTGGTGTAGATTGTTAAATGGTAAAACACACAGATGATCAGTGATTTTATTCTTTAACAATTCTATAGGACTGCCAGAACAGCTAGTTGTAAAGAAATTGACTAAATGGCAAAATTTCAAACTAGACTTGCCAAAATGTATACTTCAGGATGTTTTCTAAAGCCACCGTCCTAAATATTAGAAAAATATTCTACACGAAGTATCCCCAAAATTCAATCAATTATTCACCCCGAAACTGCAACGGAAACATAAAAAATTTACAGATGACCAAAAATGGTGAAGAATGCTCGCTTTAAATTGCGATTTCAATTAAGAATGATGTCCATAAATGGCGAGAAGCATACAATCATTTGCGAATAACAAGTCTAAGTAAAACAGGCGTAAAAGTTAAAAAGGGGTTGTTACAACGTTGCTTACTATCAGTAGGGGAGAAGCTTTTTTGATGTTTGAAAGACAAAACTATTTTGATTAACCGACTTCTAAAAAAAGGAGGTTCTCAATTCGTCGACTATGTATGTTTTTTTTTGTATGTACACTTATTACTCCGAAACGGAGGCACCGATTTAAATGAAATTTGTTTCGTTACGTCAGGAAGTTGCTGCGGTGGTGCAATAAAATCCAAGATGGCTCTGACAGTATGGCGGCCAAAAAAATTAATTTTGTTGGATTTTCTCCAAAACTGGTATGGGAAAATTTTCGGGGTTTTACCCAACGAATCTAAAATTATTTTCAAAAAATTTAATATGGCGGATTCAATATGGCGGACAAGTAAATTTAATTTTGTCCGGTTTTCTTCAAAATTGGTGTGGGAGATTTTTCCGAGTCGCACAAAACGAATCCAAAATATTTTAAAAAAATTAAATATGGAGGACGAAAAATCAGTTTTGTCCGATTTTCTCGACTTGACGAAACGAAGCTAAAATCATTTTTAAAAAATGCAATATGGCGGACGAAAACATCAGTTTTGTTCTATTTTCTCCAAAATTGGTATGAGGGAGTTTTCGGGGTCGTACATAACAAATCTGAAATTATTTTTAAAAAATTCAATATAGCGTGACCAATATGGGGGATAAAAAATAAATTCTGTCCGATTTCTTTCAAAATTGATATGGGGGAGTTTTTGGGATCGCACATTACGAATCTGACATTATTTTTAAAAAAAATTAAATATGGTGGATCCCAGATGGTGGATTAAAAGTACTAAATCTCTCTATTTTGTCTAAAATCAGTATTGGGGAATTTTTGTTAGTGTTAATTACGAATTTAAAATATTTTTTGAAGAACTCAATCTGGCGGATTCAACATGGCATTCTAAAAATTTTACATTTTTCGATTTTCTCCAAAATTGATATAGGAGATTCTTGAGGGTGTAAGTTACGAATTTAATAGTATTTTTTTTCAGGATTCAATATGGGGGACTAAAAATTTTATATTTTTCAATTTCGTTCAAATGTAGGACTTAATCGTTTTTAAGGATGTAGAAAGCGAATATAAAATTATTTTAAGAAAATCTAATATGTCAGAGGCAATATGACGGTCTAGAAATTTTGAATTTCTGAATTTCATTTAAAATTGGTACTAGGGGGCTTTGAAGGGTTAAGATTTATATTCCATTAAGACGTTAAAATTATTTTTTTGAAATTCAATAAGGCGGATTCAATATAGTAAGTTGAAAATCGTACCTTATTCGAATTTTATCAGATTTGGTATTAGGGTGTTTTCGGGGGCGTATATTACGAATATGAACTTAATTTACATTTATAATATTAGGTTGACAAGATACAATATAAGGCAGTGAAAATTTTACGATTTCCGATTTTGCCTAAAATTGATATTGCGGGTTTCTCGAAGCGTATACAAACTCAATATGCAGTATAAAATATATCGAGCTAAGAAATTTACATCTCAAGTTTTTTAAATATCGATATTGGAAGGTTTTGGGGCCTATATTACCAATCTAAAATTAATTTAAAATTGAAGATAGTAGATTTACTATGACAGACTACATATTTGTTTCATACAAATTCACTGATATTTGTAGAACTCTAAGAATCAAAGAATTTTTAGTGGTTCATTTTAGAGTGATTAAACCTTTGGACAAAATGGGTACTTTTTTGTCACCTTGGAGTCATTGCGAGGTACACTAATCTCGATTAGTACTTAGTTCAAATAATTTACGGATATCATAATGAGCTCAAAACTAAAAATCGAAAAATAAAAATTTTATAAAAAAAAAATTGAGCCGACTTCTAAAAGTGCTCTAAAAAAATTAAAATTAACTATAAATTTTCATATGAAATTGAAATTTTGAAGTCAGCGCCAAGTTATTTCTAAATGAAACAAATAACTACTAATATGTAGGAATTATGGTAAGAAAGCAATTACAAGTAAAGTATTGTTAATTTGCTTACGCGAATCCCATTTTTTCACGTATTAGTTTGGCTTCAAAAATTTCAATTTGTTATAGAAATTTATAATTATTTTTCATTTTTTAGAGCACTTTTAGAAGTGGGTTCAATTTTGTTTATAAAATTTTTATTTATTTTGCATTCAGTTGTTTTGCCTGTTGTGATCCTTTGAGTATTTTTAGTGTAAAAAGATAATATAAATGGTAAGTCTATAATCAATATCAACAAAAAGAGAATTTAAAAGCTTATTTTTATCAGTAAATATGATTTACATATTAAAACCAACATAATAAGTTAGGCAACCCGAAACTCATACTTTTACTTTATTACCTAGTTACTTTATTAGCATTTTATACTAGTTTAAACAATACAATTAAAAAAGGATAACATAGAATCGGTATATGTATTAAAATATAAAAGAACGTGTACTAGTTATCAATATATTCCAAATATAAATAAAAACATTATCTTATCATAAAGCTATCACACAACAGACCTTAGTTCTGACGATATATTAATTCCATTGGGGGATTCCTTCTCCTCAATTAAATTAAATCAAATCCAGTGCTTTATTTTTTTCAACTGAAAAGTTTCAATAGTCATACAGACATCACAGAGTCGAAGTGTCAAAAATAACTTTAAAATTTATTTATGTAGAGGAGTTCATGATATATTCAGTTTAAATAATTATGCAGCTATATTTATAAATTTTCCGTACGGATAAATTACTGTTTAAACACACTCAAACCATTTATGTTTCATAAATTGTGTAAAATTTGGTAAATATTTAATCTATATTCTAATCAGTAAACTCATGGACGTAAAAAGAAATGCACACTGTTTATTAACAAAAAGAAAACGCCAATAATGTGTCACAGTTAGTAGATATTTGCTACAAATAAGGGAAAAGTGTATATCGGTTCTTGTTTATACCCATTTTTCATGAGATTAATTTATTATTATAGGAACATATTACATATTATATTTAGAATCAACTTACTGTTATAATGTTATACTAATATCTTTAAAATATTAAGCCTTATCACTTTTAAATACTTCCCGTTTATTTCCATAAAAGTTTATGATAAACTATTAAATCGGGGAATTATACAAATCGCTTTTAGACTATTAATATATGATATTTCGATTGTTAACGTTGTGTCGGTTCAACCGTTTTTCCACGTTTTCTGATTTTTTGTGATTACGAAAATGCTTTTATAACTGGCTGTTCATTTGTTGGTGACAAAGTGGTCATTTATTACCAAGTGCACCGAAAATTGGATTATTTGTTTCCAAATAACTTTTCATAGGTAATGGCATAATTATAGGTTAGATTTTGTACCATAAAGGGGTAATTTAGGCTTTTTACATTTTGTTATAAACGATTTTTTATAGAATTCCTGGTTATCGTAACCGACAAGACATTTAGGTAAACATATTATGACTCTAAGATAAAATCTTACTGAAGTTATTTTGCATCTGTGGTGGACATTTTGATCCGATTTCAAGTATAGATTCAATGTGTCCATATTATAAAAAAAAGCTGTTACCAAAAGATTTTCACCATCATCCTAGATTTACTAAAAGATGTATGTATATTCATATTTAGAACTAATTTTTTCTTCTTGCATTTTTTACAACTATGTATTAATATTATTTAACTATATTTGTAATAACTTAAAAACATCAGTAAGTTTTTTTGTCTTTCAAGCTAGATTCCTCTGTCCTAATTATTATTATTACTAAAAAAATTAATAGTGCTCAACTTGACAAATATATAAGGTTAATTAACTAATATAAAAAACACTTTTCATGCCTTTTGTCACTTTAAGATAATATTTTATGTTACTTAAGCATATATTTCTGACTACAAATTGAAGAATTTTAGATACTTGATAGTTTTAATTTCAAAGCATGTATTATGTATCTACCGTTGCAGGATGTAAAATTTGTTATTATAAAAGGCCTGAAATTTTAATGAAAGGAAATAACTTCTATAAACTTTTAAAACGGTTATTATTGAAATATGGCTAGTAATGCCAAGTATTGTGAAAGTGCTTAAAACTATTTCTAATAGGTTTTAAAAATACTGATTCATGAAAATCTACATAGCGTAGATAAACTTCCAAAAAAAAAAGATATAATTGTTATAAAATGACAGATTTAATGTTTTCCTTAAGATATCTCAGTGTTCATAGTCATACATTTTAGAAGAAAATTAACTTATTTGTAATATATTTAAGTTAAAGGTTCACTGTACATAAATTTGTTTTTGCAATATATATGTATATAATTTCTTTTTCCAATCCTGATTCTACAGCGGAAGTACTCCAAAACGGACATCCTTCTGTTTAGTAAGATGCCATGCAAGAGTTGCTACACGATAACTTTTTCTTGAAATAAACATTTTCATAATTTTATACAACTTATTGACATTAAATTATAATTGAAAATGTTTTTTGAAAGTTATAAAAATATTTTAATTTTAAAATATACCTATTTTATTATACTTCCTAATTTCTTGTTTCAGACATCAAAATGTTATTTAAGTACATTAACATTACATATCTTACCCAAGGTTATTTTTCGCTGCCACTAGTGAAAACTATAACAGCAAAGAAGATTCAAATTGTTTGCCAAGACAAAGCAATAATATTAAAAAAATAAGACCTTGAAAAAAAACAGACTTTATCGATCAGATTAATCAAACATCATTTTCAATTTTTTGTCCTAACCCTACCTGCTTTTGTGACAAGTTTGTTTTTAATTAATTTGTTTTATTGGATACTGTAACTCAAATATTTCTTGTGGTTGAATGGTTCTTCAAAGATGTAATTGAATATGTCATATAACATTTTTCTGAGTCGCTTCGTTCTCAAACATGAACTTCCAAAGTGGCTTTTTAAACATACCCCCTTTAAATTTTCGATGGTCACTTTTAAAGAGCTGCAAAAGTTTTAACACTATGACGCTATACAAAGTAGACTGTGAACTAGACACCCCTCTAATCAATGGTCTACAAACATGTTGGCGTTTTTACGTTGCCAGTTCATGAAGGACTAGCCTAGTCCATTGTCTCTTATTATGTCTTTGGGTATACCACATGATATTAAAATAACAAGCAACAACCTATTTTAGGCGAATCTGAAAGAACTTTTTGAAATCAACAGCTATTTATACTTCGCAGTTTGTGATAAATCACTCGTTAATTGAAAATACGGATTTTCAATCCCCTAGAGCATATTTTTAACCACAAATGGTCATCATAGCACTAGCACTTTCGAAAATAATGTAATTAAATATTTTTTTTCTTTATAAATTAAGCTTAATGACAACATTAAATACAATTTCTTTTTACGTCCATGGGTACAACAAAATCCAAAGAAAAATTATGACAGATAATGAAACTAAATGTATCGTTATATATACCATTAAAGTTCTGCATTTTTTTGAAGATTGTACAAGATTATTTTAAATTTATAACAGTAATGAAGATAAAAAATTACAAAGTAGTGTTGGAGAGTTCCGCATCTTACTGTAGCCATTCCGCAAGAATTAGTACTTACTAAAATTATTGGCTAAAAGCTAATAACTTTTCGAAGTTGGGAATTAGTTGAATATCGGGAATAATTGGAAACTACGAAACACAACTGGCTCCTAAAAATATTTACAATAGTTGAAACTCCACTCCACATTCTAATTACTTGTAAGAAAAATAGAATTGGCAATATAAAAATGGGTATCAGTAAGTTTGATCATGCTGATTTAGAAAATACAAATGTCTCTTTAAATTCAAAAATATATTGTTACAATGACTGTCAACTACATTCTAAAATGAAAAAATTCGCTACCTTATATGAAATATTTATTGAATTTCATCAAGGGTGTTATAACTTTCCAATGGCAATAAGAGTTCAAAGAAAATGCTCCTATCGACTATATTAATTGTTCCAATCAAAGAGATTTAGTACAAACTGGCCCAGTAAGGTGGGAATTAAATTTGAAACAAAGAAAAATACCAGCATATTGTGTATAACTCATAATAAAGTTTTTGGTTATAACTCATTAATAAAAATTGAAAAACAACTGTAATATTAATTCCTGAATATACATTATCTTGCACAATAAAATATCCACTTTTATAACACTTACAAAAATAGTTCAGAAGCTATGCATACTTAGGAGCGAAAATTTCAATTTTACTACTTATATTCTACTTAAGTTGCAGAAATTAAAGAAGCAAATAGGTGAATATCAATCAAAAATTGAAATGATCAAGAAATTCCAGTATTTGAAAGTATGAACCTTATTTTTTTTATTTTCCAACAGTTTGTTGGTGGTGGTGGATGAGATTGGTTATAATGAGTATAATTAATTAAGTAAATTAAGCTTCCTTGTCACTTCGATATGATTCTGCTGGTATAAACGAACGGTTTAAATTATTTTAATATAAATAAATAATTTTTACCTGCATGTCCAATAACTTCTTTTTTAGATATTTTTGTGACCGACATTGGAAAGTACACAAGAATAAATGTAACAATGTAATTAAGAGATGAAGTTAAAAATGGGTACCAATCTTAAAAGACGCGAAGTTTACATAACCAACTTGGCTAATCAGTCAAAAAGTGGTGGGGGTGAAATGGTAGCCCCCTATATCTACTACTCAGCAAACCTCAGGAATCTTGGTACAGTATATTATTTTAATAAAAAGTCTCAATATTGTCGCTAGTTAAAATGAAAACAGTTTTTTTTGAACAGATTTATTTTATTATATTTATCAGTTAATAATAACATTTTCAAAATATTTTCCAAAAGGGCTGCTCTTTTCCCTAGTTGTTTCTGCTCATGTTTAAAATGGGTAGAATAGAATTAAATTTTAGTAAATCAAAAATAATACGTAACTTACATAAAGCAGGAAAATCGTACACTGAAAAAAAGGATAGAGCTTCTATTCAACAGTAGTGAATGGCTTGAAGAAATGAAACAGAATCAGAAGAAACAGACTCAAAGAAAAGTGAAGTAAAACTAATTTCGGAATTTAGGCAGCAATATATTGGAAGTTTTGTATATTAAAAAGTAGTTCAGCGGTCACTTGTAGTGCACGCAAGAATCCCTATGTGAGTGGTGTGAGAACTCAACGCGAGTAAGTTCAGTATTTTCGGTTCAAATGGGCATACTAAAATGTGAAGTAGTTAATAGAGTAGATGTAATAGTGTATTAGCGGCAATAAAAAAACATCATACATCATTTTTATGGAATATTTCAATATTTAGAAAGAAAATTCAGAAGCAAGTGCCATAAAATTGCTTTACTTCTCACAGGTAAAACGACACCATACACAAATTTTATAGTGTACGTAAATGGTTAATATATCATACTTTCTTGGAAACTTATCGTCTGAGTTCCGAGCTACACCCATAGAGAAGACATAGAAGAATTCGTAAATACATAATTCGAAATAAAAATTGTTTAAAAAATGTTATTTTAAAAGAATTTACTAAATGATGATTCAAAAAAACTATCCGATATTACTTTAATATTAGTTTTTAAAATAATATTTTTACGTTAAGTATACCGGCGGTACCCGATTTCTGCAATAAATCAATGTATATGTTTTTAGCTTGATAAGTTTACTTTTTGGCAAATATTTTGAATAAAGTTGTTAATTTATAAATTTAATTCAATAAATTTTTCAGAAAAAAATTAATTTCAAATAAGGAAAATGTTGAGATTATTATCAATCCAGTATAATGAACCAAGACTTTTGAGCGTAACTATGTATACGTCAAATAACATAATTAATATTTGTTGTCACATTATAATTAAAGATAATGTCACCACTTATCTTCATACAATATTACAAGTTAGTAAAAAATGTATATATCAAAATGAACATGTACATATCAGATAAAATTTTGATCTGATACAATGCGCACACAGTTAAACGTTGAAACATTTCTGAAAACATAATTTTTTAAGTCGTATAGTAATGTTGGTATTGAACAGTAATGTTGTAGGTACATTTTTTTAACTAAAGCAAATTTGAAATGAAAGTAAATGTTCTTAATATGATCCGAGTTATTTTTACTCACATCTTTAAATTTATTTTATATACAACTTTGAGAACAAGACAATTCGCCGCAAAATTCGAGGGAAAGTAATTAAGGCAGCGAATATTGTATAACCGACAATATAATAATGTAGAACATCGTGCTATGGATAAAAGGGTCCCCAAGGAAATGCCCTTATCCATTGATCTTTCGCCATTCATAAATTATTTATGATGACGCTAAAGGCCACCACGCTGAATTATTTCCATCGACGACACAATAGTGTTTGCGTATAACTTTGTTACATACAAGAAGATAATTTTAAATAGAATATCTTAATTACTTCTTTCATCAACGGAATAATTAGATTCTTACTATATCAAATCTAAATCATATGAAAATGACAAAATGAATTGTTAATTAAAAACGAATCATTTTGTCATCTTTTATTTAGTTACGTATTTGCAAATTGTGACATGCTTCTAAGAACTATAATTAATTATACCAACCTGCGACTGTTTTCGCCCTCTTAAACTCAAGACAAGCCGCCTGGCCGTGGACATCACTGGGCGCGCCGGGGCGCCCGCGTAGTCCGCTTAAACCGGCGGAATCTGACGCCACAGCGGCGCAATCCGATATTTAGACGAGGCATCGCGACGCTAAGTCGCCCGAAGCAGGAAGTGGGGCGAATTTTTCACCAATGGGGAGGGGGAAGAGCGGCAAACTTAAGAACTGCATCTGAAAATAGAATATTATATATTAGAGATTACGATATTTGATTTACTAACTTTGAAAGCAATGGTGCTAAAATCAGTGAAACAGTCAATAATAATTAAGGAAAAATAATTTCTAATCAAAAATTAAAAAACAGTTGAAATTAAGTATGCGTAATTTTAAAGAGATCTTAGTTGTCTGGCGATATTTTTCGTTTTTTTTTTCATTTAATTTTAAAATAAAATAAATCTCGGCTAAGCGCATATAAGTTTGTCATCCATCATCTCGCATTTGTGCCCTATAAGCTGATTTTAAAATTATAAAACAGCAAACAAGACAACAACGGCGACATCTCGATGGTTCACTCAATAACACAAGAGCAACACAAATCAACAATGCTGCGTAAAACCGCCATGTAATGGCACGACGAATATCGAGTTTAACTATATATCTTTTAAAATTTACAATCGCGCCATCATATGGTCATTTTATACAACATTGTTGATTTGTCTTGTTCTTGTGTTATCGTTGTTGTCTTGTTTGTTGTTTTTTAATTTAGCTTACGGGGCACAAATGAGATGTGATGATTTGTACCGAATGTAATGGCCTGATGAGTCCCATATTAGGATGAAACAGCGCTGTCGTCATTTTTCGAACCCGAAGTTTTTCCATTATTGTGGAATTTTCCGCACTTTTTAACACGAGAGTAATCTTTATTAATAAACTTATGGTCGCTTAGCAAAGATTATTTTATTATATATATATATATATATATATATATATATATATATATATATATATATATATATATATATATATATATATATATATATATATATATGTATATTGTATAGGTAGTCATCTTTTCTCAGGTGTGATAAGTTTTTGATTATGAAAATGTCCAACAAAAAAGGACATAAATAATTAATTAATGCATTTATGTGGTAAGTGCAGATGGTAGAATAGATATTTATTAATAGTATGTAAGAATTTATATTTTAATCATGTTTTAAAAGGACATAAAATGCCTATAAGTGTGTAATGACATGATAAAATGTATAAAAATTAGTGTGAAAGTTTGGACATTAGTGCATATAAAGTAAGAATAATAAACATATTTCACTCTGAAAGACATGAATCTTATAAACTAATAAACAAGTGATATTTTAAATAAGATGTGAAGTGTTATTGACCAGAGATAGTGACTAAAAAAAAGAATATTAAAACAATATAGTGAAATCCACAAAGATGAGAATCTTAATTACCCATTTTATAAATAGTGCAGGTAAAGATAATATTAGTGAGAATAAGCGTCAAATAATAATATTTTAGTGAAATATAGACAATATGCATCAATAGTTATTTATAATATATTAGTTTCTACTTACTACAACAACATTATTTCTAAAAACTTTATTAAAAATATTGTAAATGGGTAAGAATATTATAAGAAAATGTAAATTATAAGTTAATTTTAATAAAAAACTAGAATAAAATAGTACCTAATTGTAGGTAAAATCTTGTTAAATATGATCATAATATTAATAAAACTAGAATTATCAATTTCAGCGAATTACAATTAAAATTTAATTGCATATGTAAAATTTTGTTAGATGTAATCAAATTTTATTTATCAATTTTATATGGTAAATAATAACCAAAAGTACAAAACAATATCAAAATGTCAGGAAAAGTCCAAAATTTACATAAATTATAAAAATTTATTGTCATCAAATGGACTATTTAGTTCATAATATCAATAAAACATCAAAATTTTATCATAAATTGACAATTAGGAATTCATTTTGGTTTCGTGTTTCAAAGCTTAAAATTCCATCTAGTTGCCAGTTCACGCCATATGGCCGACCAATCAGCAAGAAATTAAAACAAAAATTTATACTGCGTCACCACTTACCATAAAAGCCAAAATTGTTTTTTTTTTACAAGGAGTACAGGTCCATCAGTTTTACAGTAAACATCGTTAGTTTGGTTCGTAAAAAATAACATAACCTCAAAATTTTCAGCTAATATTTTGAAAAGTAAAAGAAGAAGTGGATATTAATCGGTTGTAGGGTTAAAATTGCTAGTTTTTTTTATTAACAGGACCATAACCTCAAAATTTTTCATTTCTTATTTTATAAAAAAAATTTAAAGGAAGACAGTAGAGATTAATCTGTGGTAAGGATGACATTGCTGGTCTCATTCATAATTATTTTTTAAAAAAAGGAAAGAACATAGAGCTTGGATATAACAATATCTGGAGATTGAATGTCATTTTTAAAGGAAGGTTTAATAAATTAGTAAATAAATTATATCAATAAACAATCAGCTGTGAAAAATATTTAAAAGTTACAATAGTTGGCAAAGGAGAAAGGATTTGTAAGTTTTTCTTTATAAAAAAAAAAAGAAAGGAGGAAATCTAAAACGTGGATACAAAAAATTTCTGGAGATTAAAAGGTTTTTTGTTTAATGTGTAACAGATAGAAATTTTTGACTTGCCTGTAAATAGTTTGATAAAATAGATATGGACCAACCTTATTATGAATAGTTATAGTTAGTAATAAAACAAATTGTTTAATTTGCACTGTAACAAGATCACTTTTAATAATAACGGCACACATTAAATTATTTTTAGATTGTTTAAAATAAAATCACATATATTAAGACACTAGTCATTTTTAACCGTTCAGACATTTATACAATATCGCCAGGTTTAGTAATTCTAAATCCCAAAAAAGAATAGAGTGAATATTGAATAATATTGATAATTTAATTAGGTATAGATAAGGTAATTTATAAATTTTACATAAAACTGCACCCACTGACATGATTGTATTATTTTAAATAAAGTTTGTATTTGTGTTTTTAAATCATTGATTTGACTTTTTCTAATAATAATTAATATTTTAAACTTCTAATCACGAAAAACGGGGTACATTTAGAAATACAGCACATGTGTAATTGAGTAATTTTTATTGTAAATAAAAAATTTTTGGTACAAATCAGTTATACTTAGGTATAGTTATATATATATATATATATATATATATATATATATATATATATATATATATATAATTTTAAATAAAATAAGAAATTCTCGGCTATGCGGACAAAGACCGTTGATAAATATAACTCTTATGCTAAAAAGTGCGGAGAACTCCAAAGAAACATGGAAAAACTCCGGGTCCGAAAAATGACGGCAGCGCTGTTTTGTCAAGCAAGTGCATTCGGTACAAACCATCATCTCACATCTGTGTACTATAAACAGATTTCACAGTTGAAAAATAGTAAATAAGACACAGTGGCGACATCTCGACGGTTCACTCAATAACACAAGAATAACACAAATCAACAATGTTGTATAAAACCGCCATGTGGTTACTCGACGGTGAATTAAAAAAGAAATATATCAAAACTCTACACACGAACCTTGTTACTCTAAGGATAGAGGTCGCATTATCCGGCATCGGAAACCAAACTAACTATGAATTCCACAATTTAAGTAAAGTATCGCACCAAACGATCTCCCTAAAAGAGCTGTTATGTGTTTTTAATCCAACAAATATAAAAAAAAGGAAAAGTGGTCGTCCGTGTAATTTTAAAATAAAATAAGAAATTCTCGGCTACGCGGACAAAGACTCTTGATGAATATTACTCTCATGCTAAAAAGTGCGGAGAACTCCAAAGAAACATGGAAAAACTCCGGGTCCGAAAACTGACGACTGCGCTGTTTTGACTCGTTAGGCCATTGCATTCGGTACAAACCATCATCTTGCATCTGTGTCCTATAAACAGATTTCATGGTTGAAAAATAGTAAATCAGTCAAAGAGAAGGAGAACATTCTTGTACTCAAGTCACAACGTTTTTGATCAATAACTGTACATATTATTGTAAATGTTTTACAATGAGTAACTGCTGTTATTGTAGTACCCTTTGGCATGTTTTCATCAAAAATAATATCTACTTGGTTTCAAGAAAAGGTAGCCATGGACTTCCTAGCTAAAGATTGTGTGAAAGTCTTCTTTAGAGGGAGGAAATCCTTATAGACTTTTGTACGGAGTCTAATTTTGTTTCTGAAATGCATTCATATACTCAAATTTCAATTTGATGCCCAAGCAGTTTTTGGTGAGGGGCGTACAATTTCGAAACACACATTGCTAAAAACTTTGCTAATGTCCAGTTCACTATATAGTATTGCCAAAACGCATATTTCAAATATTTAGTGTTTTAGAAATGATAGATACTTTTAAACGATGATCCTAAATCATTAATCCGACTTTCCTGCAAACATCTAGATTCATCGAGTCATCTTCAATGAATTTTGTGATCCCACTGAAACTGTTTAGACTAATATTCTGCTTTAAAATAGGATGGGGCCTTAACCCCATGTACTGTAATTTTTCGATCAAGACAATCATGTTGGATCAATTTCACAAAACTGATTTTTTGTCACAAAACTTTTTATAATACACAAATTATAAGCGAATTGAAATAAAATTTTTACCACAAGTGGAAAGAGGATATAACTAGGGAACGTAGAGTCGATATCTGTTATGAACTTTTTTCTGTAGAGGTGCTTTAAGCATTAACAGCCAGAGGCACTAAAAAGCTTTAAGACTTAAATCGGATCTAGTTGCCATGGAAGTTACATCTTCTAATCGGCCAATTTTGTTTTGCTTATGATATTGCTTTAATTTATATTACATATGTCAATAAATACATGCCTATATAGGGATAGTAAGGATAAAAACCTAGCGATAAAGACTTGAAATATGTAAGAGAAGTAGTTGTATCCCAAAAATAAATAAAATTCTCCATTTTTCTTGTTCAATAATAAATTCTTGAATTTTAAGGGTTTAAAATTTGCTTGACCTATTGTTACTCTTGTCAGTTTGAACCATCTGCTATAGTTTTGAAGTTACACCATGTTAGTGAATTTGTGTAAAAATTCAAGCCTTTTTCCACATTTACTTGGTATTAAAAAATTTCTTATTAAGTTTAATTTAACTATAGAGATTAATTCAAAAAAAAACTGGCAATAAAGAAGATTTATTGCTGTTGTCCGAAAGTTTTTTCGTGTGTCCCACTGGAATTGTTAACTTCAATTTAATTTACTCTTGTTAAGGCTAGCGATATTGGAAGCCATTTGGGACAATATTTTTTTGTTGTTTTATATCTATTAAATTAAATTTAATTTTTGATTAATTTTCTGATCTCTTTATTTCAACTGTCACTTTATGCAGACCCGCGAAAAAAGACCATAGTGATCTTAAAGCTATAAAACTATTTTTTTTTTACTTATAAAGAAATAATGAATAGGTAAATATGACTTACGGAAAGATGTAACTTGTAACAGATGCATGATCCGATAGGTAGTTTTTTCATATTCTTTTGGTTCCTAATATTTGTAAGAATAATAAAATTGGTGGCTCTATAGAAGTTAAATTATAAACTGTGATTTATATTTAATAGGCATATTTTTATGTATTTTCAATTGAAGTTCTTGTAAAGTGTTATAACAGAAGAAAACATTCCAAAATTGTGTATATGGCCTACTGCTCGTTTGACTTCTTGGTAACAATTTGAAGCGAGCTTTTCCGAAGATAATTCACTCACCTGTTTTTAGACAAGAACAATAAAATTGGTGGCTCTGTAGGCGTTAAATCGTAACCTGTGGTTTATATCTGATGGGTATATTGTAATGTATTTTCAGTTGAAGTTGTTATAAAGCGTTGTAAGATAAGAAAACACTCCCAGAATTATATATATTGCATATTGCTCGTTTGACTTCTTGGGTAAGAATTTGGAGGTAGTTCCATTAATTGTTTAATCAATTTCAGAAAATGCTTTATTTTCTTGAGGATTACCCAGTCCCCTGTTTCTAACTAAGAACAATAAAATTAGTGGCTCTGTAGACGTTAAATCATAAACTATGATTTTGTATCTAATGGGCATATTGTTATGTATTTTCTGTTGAGGTTCTTATAAAGTGTTATAACAAAAAGAAATATCCCCAAAATTGTATATATGGCATACAGCTCGCTTGACTTCTTGGTTAACAAGTTGTAGATGGATCCATTAGTTATTTCATCAATTTTCAAAACTGCTTCATTTTCCTGAGGATTACTCACTCGCCTATTTCTAACTAAGAACAATAAAATTCGTGGCTCTGTAGATATTAAATCATAAACTGTTACTTATATCTGATAGGCATATTGTTATGTATTTTCTATTAAAGTTCTTATAAAGTTATATAACAAAAAAGAACATTCCAAAACTGTATATATTGCATACTGCTCGTTTGACTTCTTAGTTAACAATTTAAAGGTAGGTGCATTAGTTGTTTCATCAATTTCCGAAAATGCTTCATTTTCTTCTTCTTTCCACTCGCCTGTTTCTAACTAAGAACAATAAAACTGGTGGCTCTCTAGAAGTTAAATTATAAACTGTGATTTATATCTAACAGGCATATTGTTATGTATTTTCTATTGAAGTTCTTATAAAGTTTTATAACAGAAAAAATCATTCCTAAAATTGTATATATTGCACACTGCTCGTTTGACGTCTTGGTAACAATTTGAAGGGAGCTTCATTAACTCTTTCACCATTTTCCGAAATTGCTTCATTTTCTTGAAGATTATTCACTCGCCCGTTTTCATCTAAGAACAATAAAATTGGTTTCTGTGTAGGCGTTAGATCATAAACTGTGATTTATATCTAATAGGCATGTTGTTTTGTATTTTCGGTTGAAGTTCTTATTAAGTGTTAGTACAAAAGAAAACATTCATGAAACTGTATATATTGCATATTGCTCGTTTAACTTCTTGGGTAATAATCTGAAATCAGATCCGTTAGCTGTTTCATCATTTTTTGAAATTGCTTCATTTTCTTAATCATCCAAAATTGTTTCATTTTCTTGAAGATTACTCACTTCCCCATTTCTAACTAAGAACAATAGAACCGGTGGCTCTAAAGACGTTAGATCATAAACTGTGATTTATATCTGATAGACATATTGTTATATATTTTCTCTTGAAGTTCTTATAAAGTGTTATAACAAAGAAAACATTTTCGAAATTGTATATATTGCATACTGCTAATTGGATTTGTTAGGTAACAATTTGGAGCTAACGCCATTAGTTATTTCATCAATTTCCGAAACTGCTTCATTTTCTTCAAGATTACTCACTGGCCTCTGTCTAACTAAGAACAATAAAATTGATGTATCTGTAGATGTTAAATCATAAACTGCATTGTAATGAATCATTATTTTTTAATACAAGAATTGAATTTTAGCCTGTACTTATCGTTTAGTACTTGTAAGATTGCTTTAGTAGTTTTTGAGAAAAAAAAAATAGTAACATTATAGAATTATAGAAAAGCAAAAATCCAAAATTACTAATCAAATATACTAAAATTATATAGTTGATGGTTTTGAAAAAATACAATATGCTTGTATGTAGCAATAATTTAAATAATACAAATTTAATCCTAAAGGACTTTCCATGCAATCCAAGTTGCATTTGACAATGTCGGTGAGACCCACATAAAAACTTTTTGATTATTAATTGTTAGTAAATTTCTTTGACTGGTGTGTAAGATGGGATTTCTTAATATGAAGTAAATACCGAAAACACTTGGAGATTGGAGAGCTAACATTTCATAATCAAAACACCTTTACAATAAAAAGAGCATAATCAACAATTAACAGTCGTTTCAATTAAGTCGCGTTTTATTTCAATAAACTAATTTAAGGGGGGCACTTTATATAAAACGATGAAAAAATAAATTTTTTATTTCTTTAACGCTTGCTCAAAACAAGTTATATGAGGAGGCTGAAGAAATGCAGCATGAAACTGGATTTGTTGAATAATAGGTAAGTCACGATTATTGTTAATTTTTCTTTACTCAAACTTTAAATGTGTTTTTCTCGAAATATTTTTCAAATTACAATATCAAAACTACTTATCTTCCATTTATTTTTGATAGTAGTTGGCAGGATATAAACCTATATATTTTTAAAAATTCACAGGAAAACTTGAAATAAAATACGTATAAAAATCGAAAATTTCACCAGAAAATCATGTTATTTTTAAATTCAAAAATATTTTATAAATTTTCAAATTTTTAATATTTTAAGGGTTCATATTTCAGATATACTTTCTATTCAACTTTATTTTTTCTCTCCGAATGGTTCAGACTGCATCACAAAGATTCTAAAATTCCCACCAATTAAACACCTCGGCTTGCACAAATACAAAGAAAAATGTTTTAAGTAAGCACTTTAAATGTTGTTATTTGAAACATATATACTTAGATTATACCAAATATTAAATTTCTTTTAAAACACATATACTGAAAAATGCAAGGGGAAGTGCCCCCCCCCCCCCTTAAAAACCAATGTTTAATAAATCAGTTTGTTTCTTTTTTAGATAATTTATTTTAAATCAATTGTTTACGATCAAGTTTAAAATTACCCATTTAGTCAGAGCTTCAGGATATAAAGCAGTACCATTGCGGTATTGTACTAACGAAAACGTAAAAGTTTCATTTTCTGACCCTAACTGACAGTAGAATTACTTAAAATATAAATATATAAAAGTATATTGTTTGTATTGCAGACATAACGTTTTAAAATACTAATTGGGGTTATTTTTCAAGACGCTGAATGTGAAATTCAAAGGTAATACTTTACCAGATGTTAGACTATTCACAATGGGTCGCTTATAGTATATTATCAAAAGTAATTTTAGTAATGTAAAGATTAGTTCTAATTTCCAGTAATAAAAATACGATGTTATAAAATGTATAGCTTAAGGTAAAAGGTATCACTGTAAAATTAGATATTCGACTGTCGAATTGTGGCTACGATGTACACATAGTCTCTTGAAAGCATCCATCCCACCGTCACATCCAGAACTGTGTAGCCTGCGCAGTGATAAGAGACTTTACAGTAATTATGATCCCATCGATCATATCTATCCACCGATCCAGGTGCCACTATTGTTTAACAGTTGCATGTTGAAAAGGAGCCCCGATTGTCAGCCATTAACAGAATTACAATCTTAGTTTTTTAAAATATCCGATGTTAACTGCAGAATGCGGTTTTTTATTGATGGATAAAGTCATTTCAGGGAAACTGAAAATATTGTATTTCAGTACACTGGACGATCAACAAAAGACGAGACAACCAAATCCAATTTAATAGCCAATGCCCAATTTGTATTTTTTTTTTGATAATTCGTATCCTTACTAAATATAAGGTAGTTAGAAGAAACAATTTTTAAAACAGTATAGTAATTATGTAAAGTCTGTGGGGTCCTGGATCCGGAGTGGTTTCATTATTGAAATATAGAATGATGAAAATGTAGTACGCCACTATCACTCTAAATGAAATGCCGTCTTAATTGATATACATTTCTCAAAAAGTCCTGTTCACCTACAATTAAATGGCGATATTTCACTGTTTTTTTCGGAAACTCTCTAATTCCGTTTCATATCAGGTTTTGTTTCAAATTTTTGTAAAAAGTCCTTTCCACAATAAATCAATTCACAAGAGTAAATGATTACGTCGACTAGGCAGTAAACATAAGATATTTTTAAAAAGTAGATCTGTTAATGACTGACCATCGAATCTTTTTTATAACATGCAACGATCCGGGTTAACGATACAATATTTTGTTTTTGCGTAAGTAAAACATTGAACAGCCAAACGTGCACTGCTCGTTATCATAGCAATACAGTACAGGAAGAAGTAAGGCGAATCTCAGGGGTCCACAACGTATCAATAGTTGATACCTCCAAAATTATTATTCGGTCATGATTCATGAGAAAAATCAGTCACAGAAAATACTGGATATGGCGCAACAACTCCTATAATATATCTACAGTCAGTGTCGTTAATGAAAATATCAGATTTTTAATATATCAATATTTTTAAATATATCAATATCGGTAAGTAGTCAAAAATAAACTACACAGTCTTTTAATCAAATATATTTTTCACTAATTAAATTAACTAAACTAAATTAAACAAACATGAACATTTACTACAAAAATATTAACATCAACCAATATAATCCCCCGTTTCTAATTCGATAACCATAGAAATTACTTTCTGTTTAATAAGAATACGTAAGCAAAAAAAATAAATATTTATAAAAAAATTGAAACGACTTCTAAAAGTGCGCTAAAAAGTGAAAAATAACTAGAAATTTTTATACGAAATTGAAATTTTTGAAGTCGGCGCTAAATTAATACCTGACAAAATGTGATTCGCATAAACAGATTAAAAATACTTTATTTGTAATTGCTTTCTTACCATAACTTGTATATATTAGTAGTTATTTATTTCATTTAGAAATAATTTGGCGCCGACTTCAAAAAAGAAGTCGGTTCAATCTTTTTATAAAAATTTTATTTTTGATTTTTAGTTTTGAATTCATTATGATATTCATAAATTATTTGAACTAAGTGCTAATCGAGATTAGTTTACCTCGCAATGACTCCAAGGTGGCAAAAAAGTACCCATTTTGTCCAGGATTGTAAATCACCCTAAAATGAACCACTAAAAATTCTTTAATTCTTAGAGTTCTCCAAATATCAGTGAAATTGTGTCAAACAAATATTTGGTCTGTCATAGTAAATCCACTATTTTAAATTTCAAATTAATTTTAGATTGATAATATAGGCCCCAAAACCTTCCCATATCGATATATAAGAATTTGAGACGTAAATTTCTTAGCCCGATATATTTTATATTGTATATTGAGTTTGTATATGCCCCAAAAATCCAGCTAAATCAATTTTATATAAAACTAAAGAACATATTGCATCTGACGTATTAGATTTTCTTAAAATAATTTTATATTCGCTATTTGAACAAAATCGAAAAATGTAAAATCTTTAGTTAGCTATATTGCATTCGCCATATTGAATCCTGAAAAACACTATTAAATTCATAGTTTACATCCTCAAAAACCCTCTATATCAGTTTTGTAGAAAGTCGAAAAATGAAAAATTTTTAGGACACCATATTGATTCCGCCAGATTGAGTTTTTCAAAAATTGTTTGAATTTCGCAATTCACACTAACAAAAATCCCCAATACTGACTTTAGACAAAATCGAGAGATGTAGAATATTAGATTAGATTAGATCCTCCATATTTAATTTTTTTAAATAATATCAGATTCGTAATGTGCTATCCCAAAAATTCCCCCATATCAATATTGAAAAAAATCGGACAAAATTAACTTTTTATCCATCATATTGGATACGCCATATTGAATTTTTTAAAAATAATTTTAGATTCGTCATGTGCAATCCCGAAAATTCCCCCTTACCAATTTTGGAGAAAATCGGACAAAATTTATTTTTTTGGCGGCCATAATGTAAGCGCCATCTTGGATTTTACTGTACCAATTTCATTTAAAAAAATATGGGACCACCACAGCAACTTTCTGAACGTAACGTAATAAATTTCATTCAAATCGGTGCAGCCGTTCTGGAGTAATCGGTGTACATACATAAAAAAAATATATATATATATATATATATATATATATATATATATATATATATATATATATATATATATATATATATATATATATATACGCGACGAATTGAGAACCTCCTTCTTTTAGAAGTTGGTTAAAAACAGTGGAAAATGATAGAATAGTTTAAATAATTTTCCACAATATAGTTTATATAACTGAGCAAAAAAATGGGGTCCTAAAAACTCTCGGTCATAAACATCAGTATTTCCAAATAATAATATTGATATATCTTTTTGACTTTCCCGCCTGAGTTATGTTTATCAATCGCAGTTTGAAATTATTGATTTTTTTCTTATATTTATTCATGTAGCACTTTAAGGAATACCCTTTTGTAAACTAATTTTTCTTATACTTATACCTGGACTGACTGCAACAAGTTCTAGAACTCTTTCTTCTGCTTGTGGGGTTCGAGTAGTACGGCTGCTCTCATAGTCATTTCTATATGACACAAAGGTGCCATTTTCTCTTAAGCGCTATTATATCTTAATAACTAATTTCTCGCAAGGAATTTGCCGATTTGGAAAGGATTCCCGATATAACCTGCGAGCTTCCCGACCACAACCGTTAGCTTTGCGATACATAGAATGTATATAAGCTAATCTGACATTTAGTTTTATTTTAAACTTTAAAATAAAAATTTTAAAAAATAATTCTTTCTATACACCCGACCATGGAATCTAACGCTACAAAACAAGTGCTTTAGGGGGAGCATGTTATAGAAAACAGACATGTCGATAACATCTTACCATGTCCCGATCAAATATGACTTCACATACCAGTTACAGCGTATAGAAAGTATGAGAAGGGTGACTGGGAAAGGTGCCGGCGGACCCACTGATGAATCCACCGCCGGCACTAGTTCGTTAACTAAATTTCCCATACCATCAGGGGCATAATTGACAACAATATATATATATATATATATATATATATATATATATATATATATATATATATGTTTATACGGCAGAGATACATGTTTCGTCTCTCACTAGACTCATCAGGGTACCGACATGCACCTGGCTGTGCAAAGGACAGATCGGAAGGAAGCATGCAAACACTGAACGCGGCTTCGCCGACCTCTCGTCGGATGGCTTATATATGTTTATACGGCTTTCACGGATTCCTCCGTGTGAGATGCATTAGCAGTGGTTATATCCACATTATGCTGTTGTAGTGCTGAAATCACATTCAGCAAACGTACAACTATATGCAACTCCGTATGTAGGTGAAGTAAAATGCGAAACAGTGAATGCAAACTTCGCTCCATCATATCCTTTTTGTGTTAGAGGTTGCACAGTTAGAATAAATTGTAATAAAACAATTCATCCTATTCCCCCACCATCGAGATGGTGGCCTACCTGTACCACCATACCGAGAAGAAAGTCAAAGCTTACCCTCCCCGCCACAGTGATACGGCAGAGATACATGTTTCGTCTCTCACTAGACTCATCAGGGTACCGACATGCACCTGGCTGTGCAAAGGACAGATCGGAAGGAAGCATGCAAACACTGAACGCGGCTTCGCCGACCTCTCGTCGGATGGCTTATATATGTTTATACGGCTTTCACGGATTCCTCCGTGTGAGATGCATTAGCAGTGATTATATCCACATTATGCTGTTGTAGTGCTGAAATCACATTCAGCAAACGTACAACTATATGCAACTCCGTATGTAGGTGAAGTAAAATGCGAAACAGTGAATGCAAACTTCGCTCCATCATATCCTTTTTGTGTTAGAGGTTGCACAGTTAAAATAAATTGTAATAAAACAATTCATCCTATTTCCCCACCATCGAGATGGTGGCCTACCTGTACCACCATACCGAGAAGAAAGTCAAAGCTTACCCTCCCCGCCACAGTGATACGGCAGAGATACATGTTTCGTCTCTCACTAGACTCATCAGGGTACCGACATGCACCTGGCTGTGCAAAGGACAGATCGGAAGGAAGCATGCAAACACTGAACGCGGCTTCGCCGACCTCTCGTCGGATGGCTTATATATGTTTATACGGCTTTCACGGATTCCTCCGTGTGAGATGCATTAGCAGTGGTTATATCCACATTATGCTGTTGTAGTGCTGAAATCACATTCAGCAAACGTACAACTATATGCAACTCCGTATGTAGGTGAAGTAAAATGCGAAACAGTGAATGCAAACTTCGCTCCATCATATCCTTTTTGTGTTAGAGGTTGCACAGTTAGAATAAATTGTAATAAAACAATTCATCCTATTCCCCCACCATCGAGATGGTGGCCTACCTGTACCACCATACCGAGAAGAAAGTCAAAGCTTACCCTCCCCGTCACAGTGATACGGCAGAGATACATGTTTCGTCTCTCACTAGACTCATCAGGGTACCGACATGCACCTGGCTGTGCAAAGGACAGATCGGAAGGAAGCATGCAAACACTGAACGCGGCTTCGCCGACCTCTCGTCGGATGGCTTATATATGTTTATACGGCTTTCACGGATTCCTCCATGTGAGATGCATTAGCAGTGGTTATATCCACATTATGCTGTTGTAGTGCTGAAATCACATTCAGCAAACGTACAACTATATGCAACTCCGTATGTAGGTGAAGTAAAATGCGAAACAGTGAATGCAAACTTCGCTCCATCATATCCTTTTTGTGTTAGAGGTTGCACAGTTAGAATAAATTGTAATAAAACAATTCATCCTATTCCCCCACCATCGAGATGGTGGCCTACCTGTACCACCATACCGAGAAGAAAGTCAAAGCTTACCCTCCCCGCCACAGTGATACGGCAGAGATACATGTTTCGTCTCTCACTAGACTCATCAGGGTACCGACATGCACCTGGCTGTGCAAAGGACAGATCGGAAGGAAGCATGCAAACACTGAACGCGGCTTCGCCGACCTCTCGTCGGATGGCTTATATATGTTTATACGGCTTTCACGGATTCCTCCATGTGAGATGCATTAGCAGTGGTTATATCCACATTATGCTGTTGTAGTGCTGAAATCACATTCAGCAAACGTACAACTATATGCAACTCCGTATGTAGGTGAAGTAAAATGCGAAACAGTGAATGCAAACTTCGCTCCATCATATCCTTTTTGTGTTAGAGGTTGCACAGTTAGAATAAATTGTAATAAAACAATTCATCCTATTCCCCCACCATCGAGATGGTGGCCTACCTGTACCACCATGCCGTATCACTGTGGCGGGGAGGGTAAGCTTTGACTTTCTTCTCGGTATGGTGGTACAGGTAGGCCACCATCTCGATGGTGGGGGAATAGGATGAATTGTTTTATTACAATTTATTCTAACTGTGCAACCTCTAACACAAAAAGGATATGATGGAGCGAAGTTTGCATTCACTGTTTCGCATTTTACTTCACCTACATACGGAGTTGCAAATAGTTGTACGTTTGCTGAATGTGATTTCAGCACTACAACAGCATAATGTGGATATAACCACTGCTAATGCATCTCACACGGAGGAATCCGTGAAAGCCGTATAAACATATATAAGCCATCCGACGAGAGGTCGGCGAAGCCGCGTTCAGTGTTTGCATGCTTCCTTCCGATCTGTCCTTTGCACAGCCAGGTGCATGTCGGTACCCTGATGAGTCTAGTGAGAGACGAAACATGTATCTCTGCCGTATCACTGTGGCGGGGAGGGTAAGCTTTGACTTTCTTCTCGGTATGGTGGTACAGGTAGGCCACCATCTCGATGGTGGGGGAATAGGATGAATTGTTTTATTACAATTTATTCTAACTGTGCAACCTCTAACACAAAAAGGATATGATGGAGCGAAGTTTGCATTCACTGTTTCGCATTTTACTTCACCTACATACGGAGTTGCATATAGTTGTACGTTTGCTGAATGTGATTTCAGCACTACAACAGCATAATGTGGATATAACCACTGCTAATGCATCTCACACGGAGGAATCCGTGAAAGCCGTATAAACATATATAAGCCATCCGACGAGAGGTCGGCGAAGCCGCGTTCAGTGTTTGCATGCTTCCTTCCGATCTGTCCTTTGCACAGCCAGGTGCATGTCGGTACCCTGATGAGTCTAGTGAGAGACGAAACATGTATCTCTGCCGTATCACTGTGGCGGGGAGGGTAAGCTTTGACTTTCTTCTCGGTATGGTGGTACAGGTAGGCCACCATCTCGATGGTGGGGGAATAGGATGAATTGTTTCATTACAATTTATTCTAACTGTGCAACCTCTAACACAAAAAGGATATGATGGAGCGAAGTTTGCATTCACTGTTTCGCATTTTACTTCACATATATATATATATATATATATATATATATATATATATATATATATATATATATATATATCAGCTGATATTCACTGTTATCACTCATTCGTACTTCCACTACATACTACACTGCTAAAGTGTAATAAAACTCATCCGAGATATTTACCTTATCTCGCTCTTTAAATTTTACTGGTAAATGCCAGATTCAAGTACCTAAAATGCGACAATTTTACCCCAAACTTTTGTTATTAAGGATCTCTATCCCCGTTGCAGATATTATCTTTTCGTCCCTCACGGCCCACTAGATTTTCGCCTTTATAGTCTGACAAATGGCCCTAATTTACGTGAAGTGTTTTAAGGGTTCTTAAGATTTTTCTTGTTTTATTTTTTCGGGTCACTCTTACCTCGGAAATGGAAGTTAACCTTTCCTAATGAAAAAAATACACTGAAACAACAAAAACAGTGATTCTGTTTAAATTATATTTAATAATTTAATTGAGATATATTATATAATTTTTTGGAGACATATTTGTACCATTATAAAACTAAATTTTTGTGAAATTAATTTAGTTTGCTTCACCTTTTTGGTTTATAGCTCTATTTTAATACATTTCTTAGCCCATCTTGCTGCACTTTACACCCTGTGTCTGACACCTATTGTACCTACCTAGTTACGACACTTTTGAAATTGTATTTATAATACAAAAATCAGGTCATACCGCTGGGGATTGGTGATTTGGGATTTAAACTCTCCTTCTTCACAATCTTCAAACTAACTTAGAATTTGCATGAAACTTTGATTCTTGTAGTGATAATTCTTTTGCTTATTTTCTTTATTTTCCATAACTTTGGCTAAAATTTTCATCTGAGGTACATTCTTTTTTGTTAATTAGTAAATTAAAAAGAAATATGCAAAGTTTACTTTGTTATAGAATTAAATATGATATTTTTTCTTTAGTCGCTTCATTCGCGAAATATGAGACTCCAAAGTGGCTTTAAAAACGTCGGTCCCACTTTCAATTTTCCCACGGTAAATATTTATTTATAAAATCGGATAGCAGCATTGATTAATATAGTTGATGTAAATTATTACTGGTAAAACGCCACTTATTTTGAAAGGGAAAAAAATGGTTGAAATTTACTTTCATCTTTTTCCGTTTATTTCATCGGATAGGGTACCGTTGAATACGTCTTGAAACATGTTATATAATATTTCTTATTTATTCCCCTAATTCAAGATAAAAGCCTCAACCTGACAGTGGGTAAGTCAGATATATTTTTTTCCTTCTATAGGGGGTGCAGATCGTGTGGAACTCCATCATATAGAAGTGCAGGAATTAAACTGGTTAATTTCCGTATTTCTACGACGTGGAATAAAAGTAGTCAAAAAATTTTGAAAACTCCATATAAGGTTTTCTGACTGATTGCGTTTTACTCTTAGTTACTCTTTCGTCATGACTCTTTTCATTAGTTACAAGGCTGTATCTAGGTGGGCAAAGAACTTCATGTAGAACTTTGGTTTAGTACCACTTTGCAAAAATTGACTGTCTGTCTAATTTTATTGCAGAAATATAGCCAGAATTTTTATTTAATTTTTATGCATCCAGAAAATAAACAACAGTTCTTAGATTGAAATCTGGCACCTTTTTTTTTCAGCACCTTTGTGTGGGGCACGCTCTGCACCATCCCTAGAAAGGGTTCTGACTGCGCACTAATAATACGTTTCGTTATCTTTTTGCCCAGTTTTTTCCATTGTTTGTTTAGTATTTTCTCCAACCGTTATATGTGTTTAAATTTAAACTTTAATTTGACACCCCTTCCATAAAATTTTCGCCTCTCTGATTTTATTTTAGAAATTATGATGCGTGACTCGCTGAAAATACAAGTTGCACATGTTTTCTTATCAATAAAACAAAAATTCAATGTCATAGGAGAAAGAAATTTGACAAAGCAAAATTGAAATTGTGATAGTTTATTTTTCTGTTTGTACTTATTTAGTTACTTAGTTAATCCTATGCCTTTCCATCTTTCAGTGTAAGACCCAAGTGAAGTAAAGTTTTCTAGTAACTATACTTTGATTTTAGCATTTCCATCACGATTTCCTCGGTTTTTCCTTTTATACTTACATTCCAATTGCCGATTCTCAAAATTTCTTGTTCTTGGTTATTTTTCCTCCTTTATTGCCTTTAATTTTTCTTATTTATTATTTTCATTGCCGGTCGAATTATCTCTTATATGTTATTTTATTTATTATACTCCTTTCCTTCTATTATAATTTTTTGGTCACCTATCTTAAAGTATTTTTCATTCTCCTTCTCGGTCTCTGCCATCGGCTTCAATTTTTTTTGGATTTTGCGTTCTTCCATTGTCTGTCCGTATCTTTATTTCTTTTTTTTATCGCATTTTGAATCTTCAATTTTATTTCCATGTTCTTCTCCATAAAATTTTCCGTTCTCACGTTCAAATCTAATCTGTCCCCTTTTTCGTTCTTAGTCCCGATAATGAAATATTATTTTTAGTGTATTTCTTTTCTTGTCTGCTCATTCTCACTTCCACCTTTATCATTATTTTCCCTTACTTTCATATTTTTCCTTTTCAGTGCTTCATTTTCTCTCTTAAATTTGTTCAATTTTTGTTGGTAAAATTTCTAATAGTGTTTTATTTTTCCTACATCCCTCATAAGTCCTCTGGTGATTTCTGTTAAATTATCTATTTTATCCTTTTCCTCATTCATCTCTATTTATAGTGTTCTTGTCAGTTTTTACTCTTCTTAACTATTCCGTCTCAACCTCCTTTTTGTTTGTCTTATCTTCTTTTTGTATTTTCTGTGTATTAATCGCTGTCCATATTTATTTGTTCCATTAAAACATTTTTCGATCGTGCCTCTATTAGTGATTAATTTAAAATGTTACTTTTTCACCATTTACAAGACGTAAAAAGTGTCACCTTGACCAGTAGGATCACTCGAAATCAGCCCAAATTGATATTTTGTTAGAAGCACTTCAAATGGAATAATTTTTATTTGCCGTAGGTATTTTTGATTAAATAAAAAATACTCTTTCGGTTTTAGAAAATTTTTCTTTTAGAATCTGCAGTAATCATTTTCTATATTTCCTTTTTATTTTCTTTATATGACCTCGAGGGGGACAATACGGTGCCAGTAACAGGGACAGATATAGGTAAGTTGACAAGAGAGGCAAAAGATAATAAAACGGTTATTTAAGAAAGGGATTTTTATTATAGAGAAGTTTTATATGAAGCACGTAAAAATAAAATGGCCCATTAAGCTTTTTTTCAGCTAATAATATGTTCAGGTTTTATTTTTTTATTGGATTGAGTTTTAAAAAAGGTTTATTACCTACTTATATGGAACACGAAAGTAAGTAGGCTTATATTAATCTGAATCTAGTATTAGAAGCCTCACTGGGAGTTCGTTCTTTATTAAAGAACTTTCCGCCTTCACAAAAAGTTATAGACGAGACAATATGAGAAATAGCGTTACTCCTATCTGATCTTGTAGAATTGAATGAAAAATAAATTACTTCTTATCTTAACCGTTCAACTACCTGCCTAGTTACATTTTTGTTGGAGAAACTTACACAAAACGTAACTTAGTATTAAGCTTCTAGTCCAATTAAGGAAAAACAAATAAATAAATAAAAATGATTATTTTTTAGTTTAAAAACGTAATTGGCTTATTAGATACTTCCACTTACCCTTTTTTGGATAATTTTTGGGTGACCCGCAAATCCCGAGTGAAAGTGATGCTTCAAGTACGTAACAATTCGGCAGCGTTTCGCTAAAAATGCAATAAATCCGACGTTCCAGTTGTCAGTTCAGTATAAATCGAAAACCGTTGATGTTTGCGCGTACCTTGCCGAGCCTATGGCATATTAGAATTTCTAAAATGATAAGCGATGGTTTAAATGCGAAATGTACAAAATAAGGAGAAAAAAGAGGAAAGTGACCCTTTGCATGGCTGTACAGATGAATTTGATGAGTTAAAAAATAATTTGGGCAAAGAATTAATGAAGGATCGTAACAAATATGGTCATATGCCAGTATTAAATGAACAACGAGAAAATTTTCCAGGCGATTTTAAGAATTATTTATATATCGATTCCGATTCACTTAATATCTTATTGGATATGATCTCGCCTATTATTTCGAAACAACACACGAAGATGAGAGAAAGTATAAATGTCGAGGAGAGATCAGCAGAAACTTTACATGTAGCTGCAGGTGTCATATACCAAATCAAGCAAAGTCATATGCCAGATTGTTAAGGCAACATACCTCAAGGTAAAACAAAAGTATATTTTCTTATATTTAAGTAAATACAAAAAACTTAGGAACTGAGTATGTATTTCTGTATAAAAGTAAAAACTACATCTAAAAATTATAGTTGTTTAAAAGAAACTTTGCGGTTTTAAATTTTTACTTGTATATTCTTTACTCTCGACCTTCCATAGAGAGGAATTTAATTAAAATTACTTTAATAAAGAATGTAATTCAATTTTTCGACTTGTGTGTCATATACCAAATTAAGAAAAGTCATATACCAGATTGTTAAGGCAACATACCTCAAGGTAAGACAAAAGTATATTTTCTTATATTTAAGTATAAAAGTAAAAACTACAACTAAAAATTATAGTTGTTTAAAAGAAACATTGCGGTTTTAAATTTTTACTTGTATATTCTTTATTCTCGACCTTCCATAAAGAGGAATTTAATTAAAATTACTTTAATAAAGAATGTAATTCAATTTTTCGACTAGTACGTGCTGTCTAATTTGGCACACACAGTAAGTGGAAATTATTTTTTAATGTAAATACATTTAATATTATTATTATCTAAATTATCATACATTTTTGCCTTTATTTAACGACTCCTGTTGCTACGTTCAAATCGCAAGAATTAAAGTACTAAGACTGGAAACTTGTTTTTTTTTAGAAACGTTTATTAATATTAATTATACAAAACAACCGTATCGTTCTCAAGTTAAAACGGAATTGATTCCTCTTTTCTCTTAAAAATCCATGTCGGGTTCAAATCTAAAAGAAATCTAATCAATATCATTAAGAGCAGAGAAGTAAATACATTTTGATTTCTTCCTCTGATTGAAAAAATAAACACAATTACTGAAATTTAAAACTAGCAATTATTATTATAGCAAAAATTCTAATTTATTATGTTTATTGAATAATATAATATTAGAGACTTTCTAGGTCCGTACCTTCCCTTCCGTTATTTTCAACGTCCTCGTTGATAATTTTCTCTAATATATCCTTTTGAAAGGTTATTATTGTAAAATTTTTCGAATTTTCTTTAATTAAGTCGTATTCTCAAGATTTGTTAATTCTTCCGAGATAAAGTCTGCGATTGTTCCTCGAATTTTTAAAATGATTGTAATTTCGTGGATTTTGAGATACTTTGGTCGATAAGTTTACATTGATACTGTATTAGTGCAGCCGATATTTTTAAGTATAGGTGAATTGATTGCAGACATGGGTTTCGGATTTTGAAAAACTGCACATTTTTATGGTGCAACAACATAAATTTTTGATTGTCTGATAGGTGGTAATCTTGTTGTTATAGCATTTGTCTAGGTTATATTTTGATCGGATTGCGTGGGAAACTGTTTTTGTTTGCAAAGAATTATTGTGAATAGGGTTGTTTGGAAAAGCGGATATTTTCCGAAAGACTTTATTTTGATTATTAAAGGTGGAAATATTTCTCTGCATGTTTTGTCCGTTTAGTAGATGCCTCAGATCTACTTGTGATTCTACTAGATTATAGTTGGTTTTACAAGAAATAGCTTTATCTAAAGTATCAGAGTTAGTCATTAGTAATGTTTAGGTTTCACTACATTTTAATTTAATTTTATTCGCGTTTAGCGTGAAGGATAATTACGTGACATTTTACTGGCCCTCGTGTATTTTGGACAAATCTGAAAAAGGACAGATAGTAGTAGTATAGTATAGCACTTGACGTATTGCCTCGCCTTATCGAACAAGCTTATCTTCATTTTGCTTTCAAATACATTACATCTCGCCTCAAAAACTATTCCGAAATATAGTGATAGTATCCTCGATTCCTGTTGCCGGCATTGTGAAGCATGAGATTATCCTAGTGACTACCAAGAAGAAATTAGTGAAGTGATTTTGACTACAAGGTAGGCCATTTTAGTATTTTTGTCAAGCTGTGGCAGTATTTTGTAATTCCATATTCATTGTATATTTTCAAATCTCCGCAATCAACCTATATACAGTCCGCCAATTACGCTTTATCCCTTTATCCATAAAATTAAAAACTTTTTAATTTATTAAAATATTGCAAAATTTTGTTAAAGAATGTGCCATTTCTAGAATTTTATCCGTGGCCTTTAAAAGTTTCAAAGATGCATTTGTCACAAGTAATTTCATTGTCGTACTCCTTCTACACTGATGCACCCACTAATACTACTGAATCAGTGTCGTGAAGTTTTCGGCATAAGATATTATTGAATTTTGTAACGCATTGGAAACGGTTGAAACCACATATGGACTGCAAGCCGGCGACCAATTTCATCTTGGGAGATAACTGTTTCAGGAAGTTTGGAGCCTCTTGAACGTCAACTGCGGTCCGTGGGTGGGTTGAGCAGTGGCGTCCCCCTACTCATGGAGAAAAAAAAATATTTTTAATTATTTCCTCCCGATTGAAAATTTGCCAAATGATAGTTGAAAAAATTCTTTGAAGAAAAAAAATCAGTTGGCTGTAAGATGGTGGATTGTACGTCAGCTGATCCGACGAACATGAAAAAAAATATATGATCAGTGATTTCCTCTCAGTTAAAAATTTGTCAGATGATAGTTTATATGCTACTTTGAATGATAAAATATCTCAGCTGACGGGTTTTTCGAGGTGATTTTTTTTATTAGTTAGAAAATTATGTCAACAATCACCTGACAAATTTGGAACCGGTAGAAAATAACGTACTATACTTCTAGCGTCCATACACTATCAAATTGAAATCTTCCAAGCGTCCGTCTCTTCCAGGCATCCGTATACTGATGCTTGGAAGTTATCCTTTAAATATGGGCTTAAAAAATACTGGAATTTTAAATTCTGTATATTTTTGAATATTTTTAGTTGAGTTAGGTGAGCGACAGACAGCAGAGTGCTCGCATGTAAATATTCAAATAGTATATTTGCTGTATATCATGTCGATTTTCGGGCGTCCTTCTAATACACTGACTGTTTCTTCCTTCAATTTGCGGGCGTTCTACGTTCAGCAACGTTGTATGTCTTTAATATCTATTCTCTTTCGGAAAGTTTTTAATGGGCTTCGACACTATAGGATGCGTCGCGTACTGACATTAGGTCTGTCGGGGTCCCAAATAGACTATATTGTTAATTCTAACTACGATATAGGAATAACAAAAGAATTTGTAATGATTACTTTTTGAAGAAATTATGTATTTAGCATTTATTTGTTGACAAATGTAATATAAATTATAACAATATCAGTAGTGAATATATAAGATAACCCTCCTCCGAACCAAGGTCAACCTTTCCAAGGTCATTTTTTCAAGACCAAAGATTTCCAAGGTCGAAATTTCAAGGTCAAGCCTTTTCAAGACCAAGTTTTCCCAACTAGAACAACTCATCATATTGAATTTCAAAAAAATAATTTTAACGTCTTATTGTAATCTAAATCTAAACCCTTAAAAGCCTCCTAGTACCAATTTTAGATGAAAACCAAAAATTCAAAATTTCCAGACCGTCATATTGCCTCTGACATATTAGATTTTCTTAAAATAATTTTATATTCGCTATTTACATCTTTAAAAACGATTCAGTTCCACATTTGAACAAAATCGAAAAATGTAAAATTTTTAGTCCGCCATATTGAATCCTGAAAAAAATACTATTAAATTCGTAACTTACACCCTCAAGAATGCCCTATATTAATTTTGGAGAAAATCGAAAAATATAAAATTTTTAGGATGCCATGTTGATTCCGCCAGATTGAGTTCTTCAAAAAATATTTTAAATTCGTAATTAACACTAACAAAAATCCCTCAATTCTGATTTTAGGCAAAATCGAGAGATGTAGAACTTTTAATCCGCCATTTTGGATTCGCCATATTTAATTTTTTTTAAATAATGTCAGATTCATAATGTGCGATTCCAAAAACTCCCCCATATCAATTTTGGAAAAAATCGGACAAAATTTATTTTTTTATCCCCCATATTGAATACGCCATATTCAATGTTTTAAAAATAATTTCAGATTCGTTATGTACGACCTCGAAAACTCCCCCATTCCAATTTTGGAGAAAATCGAACAAAATTGATGCTTTTGTCCGCCATATTGGATCCGCCATATTGAATTTTTTTAAAATAATTTTAGATGCGTCATGAGCAATCCCGAAAACTCCCCCGTATCAATTTTGGAGAAAATCGAACAAATATTATGTTTTCGTTCACCATATTAGATCCGCCTTATTGAATTTATTAAAAATGATTTTATATTCGTCATGTGCGACCCCGAGAACTCCCCAGTACCAATTTTGGAGAAAATCGGACAAAATTGATTTTTTTTGTCCGCCATATTAGATCCGCCATATTGAATTTTATAAAAATATTTTGGATTCGTTATGTGCGACCCCGAAAACTCCCCCACACCAATTTTGGACAAAGTTAAATTTTCTTGTCAGCCATATTGAATCCGCTATATTGAATTTTATTTTCGTTGGGTACAATCCCGACAATTTCCCCATACCAATTTTGGAGAAAATCCGTCAAAGTATTTTTTTTTGCCTTCATAGTGTCAGCGCTATCTTGGATTTTACTGCACCAATTTCGTCCAAAAAAATATGGGACCACCGTAGCAACTTCTTGAACATAACGTAAGAAATTTCATTCAAATCGGTGCCGCCGTTCCGGAGAAATCGGTGTATATACATAAAAAAAGAAACATACATACTCTACGAATTGAGAACCTACTTCTTTCAGAACTCAGTTAAAAAGCAGTTAGCGACAGAACTGATACAAATAACCTAAGCCACATTCACACAAATCTTATTAAAAATAAAATTTTTATAAAAAAAATTGAACCGACTTCTAAAAGTGTGCTAAAAAGTGAAAAATAACTATGAATTTTTATATGAAATTGAACTTATTGAAGTTGGCGCCAAACTAATATCTGACAAAAGGCGATTTGAATAAACAGATTAAAAATGCTTTATTTGTAATTGCTTTCTTACCATAATTTGTATATATTAATAGTTATTTATTTCATCTACAATTAATTTGGCGCAGACTTCAAAAAGTTCAATTTCATATAAAAATTTATAGGTACTTTTCACTTTCTAGCGCACTTTTAGAAGTCGGTTCAACCTTTTAATAAAACTTTTATTTTTAGTGTACCCCACAATGACTCCAAGGTGGCAAAAAAGTACCCATTTTATCCAAAGTTGTAAATCATTCTAAAATGAACCACTAAAAATTCTTTAGTTCTTAGAATTTTCAAAATACCAGCAAAATTATGTCAAACAAATATTTAGTCTGTCATAATAAATATACTATCTTAATTTTCAAATTAATTTTAGATGGTAATATGAACTCCAAAACCTTCTTGTGTCGATGTTTAAAGAACCTGAGATGTAGATTTCTTAGCTCGATATATTTTATACTGCATATTGAATTTGTATACGCCTCAAGAACCCCACAATATTAATTTTAGAAAAACTCGACAAATGTAAAATATTCTGTCCCTCATATTGTATCTTATCAACCTAAAAATTAACTTCATATTCGTAATACACGACCTCGAAAAACCCCTAATGCCAAATCTGAAAAAATACGAATAAGGTAAAATTTTCAACCCACCATATTGCTTCCGCTACATTGAATTTCAAAAAAATTATTTTGTCTTAATCTAATCTAAGTCTAAACCCTTCGAAGCCCCCTAGTACCAATTTTGATTGAAATCCGGAAATTTAAAATTTCTAGACTTATATTCGCTATTTACATCCTGAACAAAATCGAAAAATGTAAAATTTTTAGTCCGCCATCTTGGATTTGCCATATTGAATCTGTTTTTCAAAAAATATTTTAAATTCATAATTAACACTAACAAAAATACCCCAATACTGACTTTAGACAAAATAGGGAGATGTAGAATCTTTAATCCGCCATCTTGGATCCGCCATATTAAATTGTTAAAAAATAATTTCAGATTCGTTATATGCGACCCCTAAAACTCCCCGTACCAATTTTGAAGAAAATCGGACAAAATTTATTTTTTCGTCCGCCATATTGAATTTTTTAAAAATAACCTTAGATTAGTTATGTACGACCCTGAAAACTCCCTCGTACCAATTTTGGAGAAAATCGGACAAAATTGATTTTTTTTGTCCGCCATATTGAATATTTTAAAAATATTTTGGATCCATTATGTGCGACCCCGAAAACTCCCCCACCCCAATTTTGGAGAAAATCAGACAAAATTAAATTTTTTTGCCCGCCATATTGAATTTTTTTAAAATAATTTCAGATTCGTTGTGTACGACCCCAAAAATAACCCATACCAATTTTGGAGAAAATCAAATAAAATTTTTTTTTTGGCCGCCATATTGTCAGCGCTACTTGGATATTACTGCATCAATTTCGTCTAAAAAAATATGGGACCACCACAGCAACTTCCTGAACATACCGTAAAAAATATCATTCAAATCGGTGCCGTCGTTCCCGAGTAATCGGTATACATATATAGAAAAAACATACATACTCGACGAATTGAGAACCTCCTTCTTTTAGAAGTCGGTTAATTAATATATCCTCTTAAAAATCTATAGATGAAAATAGCATCATAGAACATTTATATGTTATCAGTTATATAAAACCAAAGACTACATAAGTAATAATTTAAAAAATAATTAATAAAAAAAGAATTGTCTTTCCAATACCACAATCGGTACAGTGTATCTTTCAGTATCGAAATAGAAATAGCAAGCTCAAGGTGCGTAGCTACATATTTTTGTGAAAATTTAAATATTTTTATAATTTTATAAAGTTTTTAATTATAAAATAATTTTTAAAACTTTTTTATGAACTGTTTTTTAATTTTTTCTGTAAATGTGTAATATTCTAAGCATTATTATATATTTTAAATTTTAGGTTGTTTCACCAAAGAACATGTTGTTATTATTAAATTACAGAAACTAATATGAAAAAAAAATTTAAATGCCTGAAACAAAAAGCGAAACGTCAAAACACGTTTTTTTAACATCCACGTATGAACTGTAAAGTCTATAACACAATAAAATCCTTCAGTTATTTTATCGTTAAGATAAAGCAATTTACTTTTATCGAAAATATTATTTTTTTCGTATTGCATAACAAATTCAATTTTAAAAGGTAAAACTGATTTTTAAGTAAATCTTAACAATTCCGACCCAAATAACCTTCCGGGCTACTGATTCTGTCAGGACAACATAAAATTGAGTCGGACTAATCCTATGGGACACTCATAGAGTAGAAGAATTTCCAGCTGACAATGATAAATATTTAGCTTTCATTTTGCCAGCTTATTTTGAGAGGGCGACACAACATGGGAATTGCTGAGGTGGAATACAACGCATTTATAAAATAATTTTTTTGGTATATACATAATATAATAAGAAGTAAACAAATTATCGTTTCAAGAAGTAATGCTGTATAAAAATGCGGCTAGGGAGTGATTTAAACTTGCTTAAGGAATACTAACATAAGTCAGTAAGATATTGTATTCAAAAGGTAGAAGAAAGGGTCATTCGCTTAAAGGCCAATCTGGATTTTGATATTTAAAATATTTTTTGTATTAATGTCTAGAATCATCTGTTGTGAGGTTTGTATGCTCGAACAGAAAATGAAATGTAGTTTTACTGAGCGCCGAACCCAAAAAATTATTTTGCAAATGTGATATTTATTCGTATTTGCTAAACTGAAGGTTCACTAATGCAATATCATTTGATTGTTCTACCTCAACACAAACTTTATACGTGATAAGGTCTCAAAATTTCAGATCTAAATTATAAAGTGAATACTAAATCAAAAACATTTATTTTTATTTTTTTGGTATAATTATTTCAATACATTTCCATACCTTCAGAAAATAGTCCGTAGCCCGTCTCTCAAAATGCTTAATGAAGTAACCACTAACGACATCACCATGTGTGGTTACTTCTCCCATCGGATCACATTCTTTAAGAATAAATATTAATCACAAGAGACCGAATTGGGACTATACGGAGGTTAACTTCAGTACAGCCATATCTCCGAATAGCAGACTTTTTCATACCAAAATTATCATGTAGGAGTCTCAACACTGTCGTTTTGGAAGACCACTTCTCAGACGATTAGCGTAGTTTCAGGTCTCCAGGTAATTATCTTCCTAAACAAAACAATTTTGTCGATTCTCTTACGACTGAATATGGAGGAGCAATGTTCCCTGCACAGCAACTAAATGTTGTTTAAACTTTAGCGGCATTTTCCCTCCTTTAGTCAAAACCTAATTACTGCACGATACCAAATTTTGATCATGTTGAAATTTTAGTAATTTTATGTTATTTTTAACCGACTTCTAAAAGAAGGGGGTTCTCAATTCATCGACTATGTATTTTTTATGTATGTACACCGATTACTCCAGAACGGCTGCACCGATTTGAATGAAATTTTTTACGTTATGTTCAGGAAGTTGCAGCGGTGGTCCCATATTTTTTTAAATGCAATTGGTGCAGTAAAATCCAATTCTCCATACCAATTTTTTCCGATTTTCTCCAAAATTGGTATGGAGGAATTTTCGGGGTTGTACCCTACGAATCTGAAATTATTAAAAAAGAATCTTCTTCTTCTTCTCTTCTTCTTCTTCTCTTCTTCTTCTAGGTAGAACCAAGTTCTGTTATCTACATAATGCCTCATCGATCCTCGTTTGAGGTCGAAATCCAGCTGTCTTTCCATCTTTTGGGGAGCCGTCCAGGCGGCCGTTTGGTGTTTGGCTTCTCTCTCATCACGGTTTTTGCTAGTCTGTCATCGTCCATTCGTTCCACGTGATCTCTCCACTGCCTACGACGGTTTTGAACCCACTTCACAACATCCCCCACTCCGCTGTCCTCACGTATTTTTGCGTTTCTTATTCTATCTCTTAAACTTGTTCCCGTGATCATTCTCAGCGTTTTCATTTCTGTGGTTCTCATAATTTATTTTGTCTTTGTGGTTTCATTTCTTGTTTCTGCGCCGTAGGTCAGTATCGGTCTTACACAGACCTTGTAAATTCTTGCCTTGCTCTCAACCGTCATATGTTTATTGTTCCAGATTATGTTTCTTAGTTGGCCTGATATCATGGCCGCTTTGTTGGCCTGTGTGCGTACTTCTTCCGTTACTGCCCTGTTACTTGTTATATGTGCTCCTAAGTATTTAAACTTCTCAACCTGTTCGATATATTTGTCATCAACCATTAGTTTGCATCTTACCGGTTCTTTTGCTATTACCACTGCTTTGGTTTTCTCCACAGATATCTTCATATTATACTGTTTGGCTGTTCGATTGAGATGGAAAAGCATTCTTTGTAAGTTGTCCTCGCTATCTGCTGTCAAGGCAACATCGTCTGCAAAGCATATAATCTGAACGGTGTTGTGTCCCATTGGGTACCCAATATTTGTGCTTTTTACCTTATCAATGATTTCGTCCATGATTACATTGAAAAGTGTTGGACTTAGGCTATCACCCTGTCTTATTCCTATGGATAGAGGGATTTCCTCTGTTAGAGTGTTATTTGTTTTAATTACCTTGGTGTTTTTGGAATTCAGTTCATATATTGTGCGTATGATTGCATCGTCTACTTGTTTTCTTCGCAGTAATTCTGTTATGTGTTCCAGTTTGACTCGGTCGAACGCTTGTGTAAAGTCCACAAAACAAATGAACAGCGGTTTATCGTATTCGATAGATTTTTCAACCAGCTGTCTGATAATAAATATACTGTCGATAGTAGAGCGGTTATTCCGGAAGCCCTGCTGTCCTTCGCACGCCCCTAACTTGTCTACGGTCCGTTGTGACAGTATTTTGGTTAACAATTTGGCTGAACTATTCAGTAGGCTGATTCCCCTGTAGTTTTCGGGGTTGTTTCTTTGATCCTCTTTTGTGGATCGGAATTGTGATGCTTTTCCGCCATTCGTTGGGTACTGATGTTTGAAATAGAACAGTGAGTTCTGTGACAAGGCTGGGACCTCCGTACTTTAGCATCTCATTCGTAATTTGGTCGGTACCAGGTGATTTTCTGTTTTTTAATTTCTTAATTGTCAGGTGCATCTCTGCTTCACTGATGTTAACATCTGTTAGTTCTGTGATTTCTTGTTGGTTTTCGTCTACGTTGTTTTCTGTAGCTGGTGCCTGGAGTAAGTCCTTAAAATGGCTGACCCAGTGTTGGCTGTCGCTTGGACTTAGTTGAACGTATTCATTGATTGGTTTTTTTCTGTTCCTCAGCATGTTCCATATAGGTCGTGTTCCATGTCTTTTGAATACTTTTCCCAGTATTCTTTCTTTAGTTGAGCTATTTGACTGTTGATTCTGTTTCTCACCGTTTGGTACTTTTCGAAATGGTTTATTGTTTTGTGTTGTCGGTATTTTGTAAATACTTGTCGTTTTTCTTTTGCTAGTATTTTCACCTCTTCTGTGAATCATGGTTTTGTTTTGCTTCGCTTGTTCATGTTCCGATAGCCTCCCTGGCGCTCTCAATTTTTCCCAGGCTTTCTCCACTCCGTCATTTTCTAGGATTGTATTAGCTTTTATTTTCTCCGAGAGTCTCTGCTGATACAATACTTTTGTGCTATCGTTAGCGAATGATTCGGTATTGTATTTAATAAAGGTATGTTTCTGTTTGTGCGTTCTGTTTATACTTTGTTGGGACCGGTATTTACATAATACTAGTCGGTGGTCGTCTTTTCCCAGGTCTGACGAATTCAGAGTTCTGACATCGAGTATTTGGTGGTGTAACACTTTTCTGTTCGTTATTATGTAGTCTATGGTTGATTCTTGTTCTCGGGTGTTTCCCCATGTCCTTTTATATTGCCACTTATGTGGAGAGAAGGTATTATTTATTCTCATCTCGTTTTGGGCGCACAGTTGTATGAGTTGTTCCCCGTTGTCATTTAGTGTTACCTCATTATATCTCTGCATTACTCCCGGAATGGGTTCGTAACCTATTCTTGAGTTGAAGTCTCCTAGCATAAATACTTTTTCTCTATCGGGTATGGTACTTAGTAGATCTTGTAGTTTATTGAAGAATGTTTCTCTGACCTCTCTGCGTTTGCTGATATCTGATGCGTAGACGCTTATTTTGTTCATCTTTTCTGGTTGTAAGTTTAGGATGACGTGAATGAGTCTTTCATCGACGTTCTGTATGTCCTCTATGTAGTGTTCGTATTTTTCGTGGATAAGCAGGCCCACTCCTTCTTGGGCTCTTTCTTCCTTTTGTTTCCCACTGTATATAAATAAAATTTAAAAAAATCAAAATGGCGAATCCAATATGGCGGATAACAATTTTTATTTTTGTCCTATTTTCTCCAAAATTGATACGGGGGAGTTTTCGAGGTCGCACATGACGAATCAGAAATTATTTTTAAAAAATTCAATATGGCGGATCCAATATGGAAAATCGGACAAAAAAATTTAATTTTGTCCGATTTCCTCCAAAATTGGTATGAGGAAGTTTTCGGGATCTCACATAACGAATCTGAAATAATTTTTAAAAAATTCAATATGGCTGATAAAAAAATCAATTTTGCCCGATTTTCCTCAAAATTGATACTGGGGAGTTTTCGGGGTCGCACATGACGAATCTAAAATTATTTTAAAACAAATTCAATATGGCGGATCCAATATGGCGGACAAAAAAATTGATTTTGTCCGATTTTTTCCAAAATTGGTATGGGAGAGTTTTCGAGGTTGCACATAACTAATTCAAAATATTTTTAAAAAAATCAATATGGCGGATCCAATATAGCAGACAAAAAAAATAATTTTGTCGGATTTTCTCCAAAATTGATACGGGGAGTTTTCGGGGTCGCACATGACGAATTCAAAATGTTTTTAAAAAAATCATTATGGCGTATCCAATATGGTGGATAAAAAATTAATTTTGTCCGATTTTTTTTAAAATTGATATGGGGGAGTTTTTGGGATAGCCCATTACGAATCTGATATTATTTTTTTAAAAAAATAAATATGGGGAATCTAAGATGGCGGTTAGTATTAGGAGATTTTTGTTAGTGTTAATTACGAAATTAAAATATTTTTTGAAAAACTCAATCTGGTGGATTCAATATGGCGTCCTAAAAATTTTACATTTTTCGATTTTGTTCAAATATGGAACTGAATAGTTTTTGAGGATGTAAATAGCGAATATAAAATTATTTTAAGAAAATCTAGTGTCTCAGAATCAATATGACGGTCTAGAAATTTTAAATTTCTAGATTTCATCTAAAATTGGTACTAGGGGGCTTTAAAGGGTTTAGATTTAGATTAAATTAAGACGTTAAAATTGTTTTTTTGAAATTCAATGTGGCGGATCCAATATGGTGGGTTGAAAATTTTACCTTATTCGCATTTTTTCAAATTTGGTATTAGGAGGTTGGGGGGTGGTGTATTACGAATATGAAGTTAATTTTTGACAACTATTAGGAAGATACAATATGAGGGACTAAATATTTTATATTTTCCGGTTTTACCTAAAATTGATATTCTGAAGTTCTTGTGGCGTATAAAGAACTCAATATGCAATATAAAATATATCGGGCTAAGAAACTTACGTCTCAGATTCTTTAAATATCGATATTGGAAGGAGCTTATATCACAAATCTAAAATTAATTTGAAATTTAAGATGGTGGATTTACTATGGCAGACTAAATATTTGTTTGACACAATTTCATTTTTATTTGAAGAACTCTAAGTAAAAGAATTTTTAGTGGTTCATTTTAGGGTAATGTACAATTCTGGATAAAATGGGTACCTTTTAGCCACCTTGGAGTCATTGCGAGTTACACTAATATCGATTACTACTTAGTTCAAATGATTTATGAATATCATAATGAATTCAAAACTAAAAATCGAAAAAAAATGTATAAAAAAATTGAACCCACTTTTAAAAGTGCGCTAAAAAGTGAAAAATAACTAGAAATTTTTATATGAAATTGAAATTTTTGAAGTCACCGCCAAATTATTTCTAAATGAAATAAATAACTACTAATATATACAAATTATGGTAAGAAAGCAATTGCAAATAAAGTATTTTTATCTGTTTATGCGAATCACATTTTGTCAGGTACTAGTTTAGCACCAACTTCGAAAATTTCAAATTTATATAAAAATTTCTAGTTATTTTTCACTTTTTAGCGCACTTTTAGAAGACCGTTCAATTTTTTTATAAAAATTTTATAATAAGTGATATCTTAACAAAGAAATAAATCTAAATAATAATTTTTTAGTTGTAAGTAATGAATAGTTTACTAACCAAATAACATTAAACTTTTGCATTATTAATGAATTCTGTAAGTTCTCGTTTAAGAAAATTTGGCTAAAATTTACTTGGAAAATTAAACTTGAAAATTTAATTATCATGATTTTTTCAAAAATTTTAGACTGATCAAAATTTAAAATATATTTTCTAAAATATCAAATTAATATTTTCCATGACCTTTCCTGAAATCAATACAACACGCTAAACACCAGCCATGCACAAAAACCCTTCGACCAATAAAATCGGCTGTCAGTCAGTATTAGCGGCAAACGCGGACCCTCATCAAACGCTTAATATACCACTTTACCTCTAAGCTCTATTGACACTAAACTATTAAGTTCCAATAGAGTTTTCCAAGTAACTCCTAAAATCTCCGAGTTTTGACACTTTGGAGAATAAAAAGAGTAGAAAATGTTGCAAAAGGCACGGAATCAGCAGAAGGACAAGAACATCGTAGGCAGAACTTCTAAATAAAACATCAACCCCTAATTCACTAACATGGGCTATCTTTAAAACCAATCTAATTTGACATAAAATGGTTTAAATAACAAATGTAATGTCGATTAAGTCTTGTACCATAAAAATCTAGAATAAAAAAATGTTTCCTTTGCTTATCAAACTGTTAAAAATTTAAAATTTTGCTTATTTTCGGAAGATATATTAACAAATTCACGACTTTACCTCAATTTATTTATCCTTAATTTTCCTGTTAATTATTTAATTTGTTTATTGAATATATAAATCAAATTATAACTATACTATACTATAAGCAAAACTGTAACGAAGTTATTAATTTTGGGCATGCGAACATAGCAGGGATTTAATTTATTTATTAAACATCCGAAAAATCTGATTCTTGCGAGAAAAGAATGCTTAAAGTTTTAATATTATCGGTATATAATTAGATTTACCGCGCCATGCCGGAAAATACAATTTTCCGATGATTTTCAGAGCGTCCGACTATAGTAATCGCGCGCCTTATACAGCAGTATTGTATGCGCAATCACCGCACATCGTCACTCGTCAGTGTAGTGGGAGCTCGGGCCGACTACCTAAGCTCGAGCAGACCATTATTTCGTGTGTACCGCCGTGGGTCAAATTTTAGAACGAAACGCCGTGAACAGCATCCGCGAATTTTAGACACCAAGCGCCATAATTTGAGTACGAGCCGTAGTGAATGATACCGCCGGGTTACCGTCTCCAGCGCCACCGACCAGTACGAGCTACCGTACGTTGTTTAGTTTGTTGTACATCTTAGATTGTAAGTTAGTTTTAGGCCATGTTTTTTTATAAAAAAAAAGTATGGAATAAAGGATACAGGATGTTTTAAAACCGTTTATTTCATTTCTTAGTCCAATTTTTACCATTACATGTAACAATTGGCAGCCGGCAGCCAGCACTAATACACACAATTGACCCCTGGCTTGCCGTTTCTCCACTGTAACAAGCTGCCCGGCCTATAAGTGGGCCCTCGACCACATGAATCCCGAAGGTGGCGCCCGAGAACCGACCACCGAGTGGATGTTTTGACCATCGAGCAGTCAAACCGTCGAACAGTTCAGAGAGCAGGGATATCTCGATTATAAGTAGATACGGTCAAACCGATATCCCTGCGCGGAACATTTGACAGATGACTGTCTGCACGAGAAATATCCACTGACAGATGTTCCTCTGCCGTAAACAAAGTAGGTCCGTAGAGCACGACCTGCTCCCCTCCTACGTAAAACTCGTCACAAAGCAAAATTGACAAACTACATGAACTGACTTCCTTAGCAATTAGATCTAGTTCAATAACTTTCTTGTTTACTACACTACCATGGTTAATAACCTAAAAATAAATATACTAGACAAATCATTATGACAAAGAAAATGTGTTTCAGGTCTTACAAGAAAGAAATTCACAAGAAATTGATATATTATATCCTTCTGATTGGTAAACAACCATTATTCTCTAAAAATATTATTCTGATCCAGACGAATTTCAATCTCTTGCATCACTAGAGGTTAGACAATGGTAATTTTAAAATAGTAATTATCAATTACACTGACAAAATCATACCAGGGTCAAAATACGCAATGATAATGAAATACGGTAATTTTTTGGATGAACTTTGACTTGACTATAAAATTTTCGCATTTTTAAAATTTAAAGTTATCTAAGGAACCTAATATTAGATGTCTAAGTTTACCAATATCAACAAAGATTAAAAATAATTCTTACTAGCTAATAAAAATACAGAAACTTTTTGAAGATTTTTTCATATAAATAATATCACTTCCCATACAATAGAAACGATACCATAAGATTTCTCAAATAGTTTTTATAATTTTGAATATACTGCATCTCTTTCTATAAATAAAATAAAAAAATCACCATTTTTTTTCCCCAATTATCCAAATGGATATACCCAATTTCATCACATTACCTAAGGTGTGTTATCGATATTTCCTTTTATCCAATTTCCCAAAGTGTTGAAACTTGGCGAGTTATATAGGAAAGTTTACGAGAACTTAACAGTTTAATGTCAACAAAACTAAGAGGTACAAGGTATATTAGTCAGTTGATGAGGGTTCTCTGGACCCGCCGCTAATGTTGACTGACAGCCAAGCATATTTTTCTCTGTTGCTACTGATTATCTTAAATTGATTTTGAAAAGGGTTTCAGGAATTAAGATAAATGAAACGAAAAATGTTATTGCTATATTTATATACAAAATGAAATCAAATAATCAACTATTAAAACATTTAAATTAACACGATCACCCATGTTGTGAAAATAAATACATGTATTCAAACATGCAAGTATTTAGTGCCACAGAAGCTCTATATTTAAAGAAAAAATTATATGTCTTCTTAAATATGACAACGTTCCTTTATTATTTTTATATAGATAGTTCATGGTTTTAACGCACAAATGTCCTAAAAAATTATTTGCAACGTAAGTGTTCTCCCATGAACATCGAAATGATCTAAGAGTACAATAACAGGTTCACGTGATATTGAGGGGTGTTAAAAATAAATAGGATGATAAAAGAATTAATAAAAAAAAGTTAAAATAACGATATTCGCATATTTTCTCATTGGACGGCACAAAAATTATATGACAAGTATAATATCTGATTTTCCTAAAAGTTATGGTCTAAGTTTAAACTAACATATACTGGACGAAAAAAGTGGCGAGAAATAGATATGCGTCTGACGAAATCTAAATAAGCTTACAGAACACCGTAACGTAACTCCCTCGTGTATCAAGTTTGGACGCCACGCCACAACAGAACTTTATAACATCACAGAGTACAATGAGATGTTGGTCTTTGGTTGTCCCTTTATAATTAGATATAAGCCAACAGAATCTACAGGTGCGTACAGACATGGAACAGATTATCGCAAAGTAACTTCGTTGCTTATGAAGTCTATACGCCTCTCCGCAATAGGGCATCGTAACATTTCAAAGTCCTAACAATTATTGGTCTCCGACCATCGCTCACAACGTCCAGCTTACTTGTGAGAATACATAAACTAATGGAACGCTCTGATCATACACAGCGATGTATCGTTAAACTTCGAACTCAATCACAACCAATCCTCGCCGCATAATATGAAATGACGGTGTTCTATTACATATTTGTAAAAGTGAAACGGCTTGTATAAAATACAACAATATAGATTAACAACATACATAGAATCTTGTTCAATTTGTTGTTAATAGTATCAGTTAAATATTTTTCTAAAGGTCCCGCCCATCTCCCTAATAGAGGTTAATGATGACTTTTACAAATTCGTCCTCACTTTTCCATTTTCCTCATTGTAGTTTAGAGATATAATACAGGTCCTTCTTTTATGTTTCTTAACCATGCCATTTGTTCTCTATCAGGTTCAAGCTTGCCTTCAATCCATCCCTCAAGGACTATTAGCGGAGGAAAGTCATATTTACCTTTTCTTAGTACGTGGTCGAAGAAAAAGTCATCCTCTTAGATATTAAAAGTTGACAAGCCTTAGTGTAATATACATTATTTTTTAAACAAAATAACAATTTTGTTAGAAGCAAATATTTTTACACTTCCTCAAAAAAGATAGTATACAGTGTGTATTCAATATATATATATATATATATATATATATATATATATATATATATATATATATATATAAGTAGTGAACATAACCCGATTCGCTCGATCCCCCCACTCCTCGACCTTGACCTTGACCTTGCTTCACCCCTCTTTGGCCCCGCCCACATGTCCTTGTCATTGACCTTGAAAATGCACGTGTGCTTTGGCCTTGGCCTTGTGTTCAAGGTTGTGTGTGTGACCTTGACCTTGACCTTGGTCGAGACGACCTTGCCTTTGTTGAAGGTCACCTTGGGTGTGTGACCTTGAAGATATGTTACGTGATTGGGGGTGACCTTGAATGGTTTTATATAAGGTATGGGGCAGTTTCATTCATCAGTTGGCTCTGACTTGTATAGGTAGTACATGTGTTAATATTTGACAAATCATGGCATATGTTTGTGAAAATTGCGGTTCTAAGTTTACTAATATTTATAATATGAGACGTCATCAAAGAGAATCGTGTGGGGCGAGATTTAATGAAGTGCCTGGAGGAAAACGGCTCCGAATTGATGAGTATACATCGACGATTCCGGTAATTAATTGCGCTACATGTAATGTAGATGTTCCAATAAATCATATGTCGGTGCATAAACGAACACAACAACATAAAAATAATTCATGTTTGCCGGTATGTCATGGTGTGCAACTCGTTGAATGTGCCTTCAAAAGGAGAATTGCAACCTATCGGGTTAGCAGTGATATGGAGCATTCCGATTACGTAATGTTCTTTGCAGACATTAAATCCAAGGTGGTGGAACTTGTTAATAATTTATTGCGTGTGCATCATGCTTTAAAAGTTAACATGACAGCTGTTGGCGAGTACATGCTTCCATCACAAGAAATATTCAGTGAAAAATCCTTCAACACTGCTAATCAAATAATTAGTGTAGAAAGTGATTTGGATGCCGTTTACCATTCTTTCACCGAATTAATAAAAACGCAGGCGACAGAGTTCCAGGAGAAAGATTCAGGTATGGAAAAATCAAAACCCGATATATTAAACTGATTTTTATATATTATTTTTCTTGTTATAGGATGGGCTCTTGTGCGAATTTTATACTTGGAAGTTGGTATCAACAAGTATATGCCTATGGGTGGCTCATCATACATCAAGTTGCCGTGTTCTATTGAAAAGAAAGGAGCTGTCGTCAATGTGATTAACCAGGACGAATTTTGCTTTGCGTGGGCTGTAACATCAGCATTGTTTCCTCCAACAGCAGAGCCTTCACAGAAGACATCCTACCCCCATTTTTCTAGAGTGCTAAATGTAACAGGTATGGATTTTCCAGTAAAATTACGTGACATTAAAAAATTTGAGGAAATGAACAACATATCAATTAACGTATACGGTCTGGAATCTAAATATGAAAATAATGAAGTAATACATGAAGTTATTGGTCCACTGAGGTATGCGTCAAAAAAGTTGGATTAACTTTACATCAAAGCTACGATTGTAACCACATTTTCACGCAAACACCCTCAGTGGATTTAAAAATCGATAAATTTGGAAAGAGTGTGCCGGAAAATATTTTAAAATTCGAGGGTATAGAAAAGCAAATGCGCGTTCCATTCGTGGTTTATGCAGATTTCGAATCTGTTTTAAAACCCATTGAAACGGTACAACCAAACCCACAAAATTCTTACACTGTAAAAAGTTTTAAACATGAACCATATTCTTTTGCTTATTTAATTAAATGCTCTTTTGACGACTCACTTTCGAAATTTGAGCTATTTCGGGGGAATAATGCAGCTCAAGTCTTTGTGGATCGTATCGAGTGTGATTTAAGGGCTCTATACAACACATATTTAAAAGACATTAAGCCTATGAAACCGTTAACGCCTGAAGAAAAAAGGGAGTTTAATGATGCTAAAATATGTGGTATATGTGAAGGCCCTTTTGAAGAGGGTGAGATTAAAGTACGAGACCACTGTCACATAACTGGTGCAAAAAGATTTGGTGCTGCACATTCCGTTTGTAATTTAAATTATAAATTACCCTCTTTTATCCCTATCATATTTCATAACTTAAGCGGCTACGACAGCCATTTATTTATAAAAGAGTTATGTAAATATGGGGATAAAATTGGTGTTTTGGCTCAAAGTAAGGAAAAGTACATATCATTTACCAAAAGCATTTATGTGCACGATTATTTTGATAGTAAATGTGGAAAAGTCAAGAGGAAATATTTAAAGTTGCGATTTATTGATAGTTTTAAATTTCTGTCAACGTCTTTGGAAAATTTAGGCAGCGGTTTAAACGACGACGATTTTATTGAAACGCGGAAACATTTTTCAAATATCAACCAATTTAATTTGATGCGTCAAAAGGGTGTTTTTCCCTATAGCTTTATTGACTCTATAGAAAAAATGGAAAATACATGTCTTCCAAGTAAAGATGAATTTTATGATAATTTACGGGAAGAACATATTAGCGATGAAAGCTATAGAAGAGCAAAAGAAGTATGGCGCTTGTTTGGGTGTAAAACTTTGGGGGACTATTCGGACGTGTATTTAAAATCAGATGTGTTGCTATTGTGTGATGTTTTTGAGCAATTTCGGAATAATTGTTTAAAATTCGATAAACTTGATCCAGCACATTACTATACCCTTCCAAGTTTATCATTTGATTGTATGCTACGTATGACTAAGGTAGAGTTAGAGCTCTTAACTGATATAGACATGATACATTTTTTTAAGAAAGGTATACGCGGCGGCATAAGCCAGTGTACAGAAAGGAAGCACATCGCTAATAATATTTTTTTACCAGACTATGACCCAACAAAACCTTCTTCATTTATAACATACCTTGATGCTACAAATCTATATGGTCATAGTATGTCACAAGCATTACCATATGGTGGTTTTCGATGGTTAAGCGAGCGCGAAATTCTGGATTTAAATATTATGGCTGTTGGTGATGATAGTTTACATGGCTACGTTTTGGAAGTGGATGTGCATTATCCGACTGAGTTGCATGATGCACATTCTGATCTTCCATTTCTAGTAGAAAATATCATACCGCCAACAGAAAACGCTAAATTACCGAAATTAATTCCTAATTTACAAGATAAAAAAAAATACATTGTACACTATAGAACTTTAAAACAAGCCATCGCCAACGGCTTAGTGGTAATGCAAACCCATCGAGTATTACAGTTTGAGCAATCAAAATGGCTAAAATCGTATATTGATTTTAATACCAATTTACGTAACAAGGCCACCACAAAATTTGCGAAGGACACTTTTAAATTAAAAAATAACGCGATATTTGGTAAAACTATGGAAAATGTGGAAAATCGAAAGGATATAAAATTAGTAACACATTGGGAGAACAGTGTAGGCAGAAATGGAGCTAGAGCACTAATATCCCGCCCCAATTTCAATAGTAGCTCGATATTTACCGAGAACTTTGTTGCTATACATATGAATAAAGTTAAAATATTGTACAATAAACCAATTTATATCGGTTTTTCCATATTAGATATATCAAAGACTGTAATATACGATTTTTATTATAATTTTATTAAATCCAAGTTTGGCGATGATGCTTCGTTACTTTACACCGATACTGACTCGCTTATATTAAAAGTGTATACGGAAAACTTTTATCAAACTATATCAGAAAACCCCGAAAAATTCGATACATCAAATTACCCCGAAATTAATAATTTCAACATAATTAAAAGTAATTCTGTAGTTGGTAGAATGAAAGATGAGTTTCCTGGTGATCCGATAATAAGTTTTTATGGTACCGGCGCGAAGGCTTATTATGTAAAGTCCATTAATAATGAATTAAAAAAAGCCAAAGGTATCAAAAAATGTGTTATCGAGAAAGACCTTCATCAGGAAGACTACCAAAGAATTGTTGAACGGGGTGGTTTGATATTAAGAAAGATGAAGACATTTAGAAGTGAATTACATAACATTTATACCAACATAATAAATAAAGTAGCATTGTCACATAGCGATGATAAACGTTATGTAATTCCCAGTTCAACCAAAACTCTACCTTGGGGGCATGCAGACATAGATTTTTACAAAACAGACCCGGAAGAAAACTTAGCAAATTTAGTCACCGCGTTGGAATCATTTCTAAGTCAGGACAGCACGTAATCTGGAAAATCCATATTTCATTATTTGTATTGTTTTTATTATTTCTATTAAACATACAACATTAATATGTAACGATAGTATTGTAATTTTTTTTTTTTTTTTTTTTTTTTTTTTTTTTTTAAATAAAAAACATGTATTCATTACTTGATTGCTTTTTTATTGAACCTTTATTTTAAAATTATAAATATAATGAAGTGTCGACAAATAACAAACTGTAAAAGTTATTGTTGAAAAATTTGTCTAATAGTAAATTAAACGCACAGGTCTACGAGTAAGTGTTTAATGTGAAACAGGTTTGCTGACAAGATCCTCCATAGTCTTTTCAATTTTCAACATTCTAGAGTTAAGTTCATCACGCAGTTCGTCTTGCCTAAGTTCATATATTGCAATAACAGTATCATCAATGTATCCTCTAAGTTCTTGACCGGTTTCAATTAATTTCTTGCGTACGTAACCTTCAAGTTGGTTTCTGAATATATCTTTAATAACAATTGTTGAGTCATGTAAAGCTTTCTGCGTATCTTGCACACACTGAGCAAGGTTATTATCAACATAATTTCGTGTGGTCGCATCGTCTCCTTCAAGAGGTTCTGCTAAATAGCACAATCTTTTGCTTCCCATGTCGTAATCTCCATTAGGTGTAAGTTTAAAACCTATTCCTGAAGGACCTCGCATAAAGTTAAAATCCTTAAATTTTCTTTTGCGACCGAACTTATCAATAGTGTTTACTTCTGACATTGTTATGTGAGACTGATTTGAAACCATTAGATTTCACCCTAATATATGGTTCTATTTCATTAATAAACGGACTCTGCAGAAAAATATGGATTGCAAAACGTATTTTAGGCGATGTTTAATAAATACACATACAGATTCATTTTACTATTGTTTTATTGAAAAAAAAAAATTAAAATATAACAAAAGATTGAGTTTACTTTTTATTATTAAAAAAATAAAAAAAATAACAAACAAAAAAATTAAAAATTAAGAAATAAAATACATGTTAATTTCTTCTGTACAGGTAAGCTTCTTCTATGACCCAATTTCTTCTCTGGATGGCACGTTCATTAATGTCCTTGAACTGGTAGTAAACTAGTCCACAAAAGCCGCATTGTACAAATTTAACCCTGAAAAGGTCAATGTAGTTGAAGTCGTACGTAAGATCATTTCGCCAGCAGATACCTAGTCTTTTACAATGATGACAAGTTAAATAAAAAGCTTTTGGTATATGACTGTATGTTTTGGCTGCTTCACTAGGTTGTTCATCGGTTGGCAACATGATGTTTGAATATGTTGTACTTTTCAATCGCGGTACTCTAATTATGTATTACTTTTTAAAATAACCTTGACAGGACCAAAAAAAAAAAAATCCTTGAAAATTACAACCTCGAAAACGACCCTGACATTGACGGGTACTTTGACCTTGGCCTTGGCCTCGCATCTAACAAGTTTAGTACTATATTTATATGCTTCTTTAAAATAACCTTGACAGGGACAAAAAAAAATCCATGAAAATTACAACCTTGAAAACGACCCTGGTATTGCCGGTTACGTCGGCCTTGGCCTTGGCCTTGCATCTGACAAGTTTAAATATTATACTTAATGCATCGAACAAAAGGAATAAAGGTGGTGTAGTGGGGGAAATGGGCATAAAAGCAGACTTGCTGGCTCGAGCTCTTCACAGTTCGTCAGAACAGCAAACAGTACAGTGCTAAGAAAAAGTTAATTGTGTGAGTTTGAATATCGACAATGTCTAGTGTACGGTCTCTTTTAGATGCTCTTGACGTGAGCTGCGGTTCACAGCAAGGCATGCTGGATAACATGAGTGGTTTAGAAGTGTTAAGTCCGGGGGTGTTCGAGAACTGGAATGGCGTGGAGCATGAAGATGCCGAAGACCGAGCCCTCAACGATGGTCGCGACGAGGAGTTAGTTCAGTCGGCAGCGCAATTCCTGGAATGCTGGACGGAGGAGAAGGAGCCAAAGATAAATGTGATCAGTGATGTGGTTGTGCGAAAAGCATCGCGGCCTAGGGAATCTTCTCCGAAAGCGTCGAAACTGCAAAAGCTCTTGACTATGCGGAAGTCGGAAATCGCCGATAAAAAAACATTTTATTCGGCGATTAAAGGTGTGGGACAAGGGAAGAAGAAAAAGTTTAACTTTAAGCGTCCCTCCACCCCTGTTCCATTACCCGACTTCCTAAAAACAGCACCGCAAGAGCCACTGTCAGTAGAAGTGGAAGTCATAGAAGGCCCCGATGGACCAACACCACCAACGCCACCAACACCGGCCAGCGTCGAGAATGAAATAGTGTCGGAGGTGAAGTCTTCCCCAGCGCCAGCGCCACTGTCGCCGATATTGGGGTGCCGGAAACCCATGAAGAAGCGGTTTAAGCGGTGTTTTGAAGGCGATGAAGTTTCCGCTGCGTCGTCGTCGTCGTCGTCGTCATCGTCTTCACCAAATAAAACCGCGTCTTCTTCCGAGCCATCACAACCGGAGTGGGTCGAAGACTTCACCAACTCTCAGAAGACCAAATTGACTGACATTTATGCCATGAAAAAACGCTTAGTGAATGAAGTGAACGAGTGTGCCAGTGACATTATAGAACTTGAAAAACAATTAGAGACAAAAAAGGTGAAATCTGCGCGGTTAAAAAGACAATTAGAGGACTTTAATAAATTATGTAGTAGGTGTTAGGTAGTTGTAGATATTAGCTTTTAATTTATAGTATTAAGTTTGTAAATATATATATATATATATATATATATATATATATATATATATATATATATATATATATATATATATATATATATATATATTGTAGTTAATAAAAAAGTGTTTGATCAAATTTTTTATATTTTATAATGAGAATAAAAATGACTTGAAAATTTATTTTTGTGTGTTATTTCATATAGGCCCTGTCCCACATAATATTAGGTAATAAAAAAAAAGAGTGAATAATCCACTAAAACTACGCAATAGCAATAGTTGTAAATATTTTCTGATAATATTTACAAGTATGCTAAAACATGGTTCGGTTTATGAAGTTAAGGTTCTGTCGCCAGAACTTCTAATACTTTGTATCTCAATATTGTATGTTTTTATGAAAAAAACATAAAATATTGGTTACAAAGTATTATAACCAACTAAAACTACGATCAAATTATTTTGTGGTCCTGAAAAGGACCGTTTGGTTGTAAAACATGCGACTCTTTTATTGAGTTGTGGAGTCGCACGGCCCGTCATCATCATCAGCGGGGGTGGTGGTGCTGTCCTCTGTGTATTCGATGATGAACCGCCAAAGTTCATCCCATCTAGGATCGTTCGGCTCCCACTCCAAACAATTCTCTGTGGTAGAATCTACCACAGGGCATTGGATGGGTTGTTGTTGTTGTTGTTGAGTCGCAGACATGTTGAACTAAAATGATTGTAATAAGTATTGATGGTCGTATATATAGAGACAAATTAATGGTGGGGGGTGAAAACAAATGTCATATTACGTATTGAGACCAAAAGTTGTTTGTGGTCTCAAATACGAACGAACGATTTAGCTGGGTTCCACCAGCACTTAAAGTTTTAATACTTTGTATCTAATATTGTATATTCTATACATACAATATTAGTAACAAAGTACTAATATGTACTAAAACTACGATCAAAGTATTTTGTGGTCCTGAAAAGGACCGTTGTTGTGTGCCCTTAAAAAGGGCCAGGGAGAGTGTGGGGCTTATGGTGCCCCATCCTCGCTGGTCGACCACCAGCTTGACGAATCGCAGGGGTCGTCGGGTGTTGGTGATGCTGGAATTTCCAGCATCGCATCTTCCGTCGAGTCCGGCTCTGGCTGCGGCGACGGAGTTTCGAGTCTTTGTAAGACCCAATCACCCGCGTCGTCTAATTCCACTAGACCCGGATCATGGTCATATACTAGCGGAATCGGCTCATCCAAGTCGTCCCAACGTAGGACGTCAATTTCAAAATCCACCTCGTCGTCGTCGTCGAAGACTTGCAGGTCTCCAACGTTGTCGGCTACGGTGTCATCACTAAAGATGGATGAGCCTCGGCTGGCGGGTCTTTCTTCCTCCATGTTTATCGTATGAGGGTTGATGAATATATGACTGTGTAACTGACCCAGTCTCATATATATAGAACTACCCCCACCCCACCAACGGATTCTAAATGTTATGTATTGGTGAGAGCTTATAGAATTATTGATTTTTTTCAAAAACTTTAAATAAGGAATTAGATTTGTTTAGACAATAAGACTTATTCTTAATATTTTGTGAAGAATACATTACAAAAAAAAAATAATAGAAACCTTGTTTGAACTGTTAACATTTTCATAGGTTCTCAAGCATATAACTTGGCACTTAAGCTACGAGACAAATCGTCGTTAAACGAATATCTCGCCCCATAAGTGACGATTACTAAACTACGATCAAAATATAATGTGGTCCTGAAAAGGACCGTTTTTGTGGCCCTAAAAGGGCCTGGGGGGAGGGTGGGGTGCCTACCGTGGAGTAATACCCAACGATATTAACACCGACCTAGGTGCAGCCCTTGGTCTTCTCATTGGCGGCACCGTCGTTGTCGCTGGTGGTGTCGGCGTTGCAGGCGGTGCCGAAGGTGCCGCTCCTGGTGCGGTACCCCCGCACTCCTCACACTTGCATATCTTGCCGGGCACGAATGGCCTGACAATGCCAATGATCCTTTTTGGTATATCTTCCATCTTGCCGATCGAATGTGTAATGATGAAATAATTCTAATACCGGCCTCTATATACATTCAAAAAGTTGGAGGGGGTAAGGTGGAGTGCATATATGCATTATATAAGTTTGAGAATAATATGATTTTATAACTCACCGTATCTCTGGTATGGACACAAACTACCCCCCTCCACTTTTCTAGCATATAGTACTAGACTTTCTCTACATTTTTTTCAAATAAATTTTTTTGATATTTCTAACCATTACTTTGCTACATATTTACAAAAAATGCAAATTATGCATATATTTTAATTATTTTCAGGCAAGGTAAGGAAAATTTTGAAAATGTTTTGACGGAATCGTAATAAGGAAGAGTTGAAGTATATCACACTATTTTTCCCGATTCGCTAATATAAAAAAAATTTTTTCATCGCATTTTGGATGGGCTCTGGCGTCGTAACGGTTGACGATAAAAATTGGAAAAATACATATATTGTGGGAAATTTTCTCTAGAATCCAAAAAAAAAATTTCCGAACTTCTGTCACCGCAAATAAAAAAATCGATACCTCAAAAATTGCGAGAAAATGGTGAAGGAGCCGCGCAATCGCTCTGAAACCATCAAAAATCGATTTTTTTCCCTCCGCGGGTGGGAGGGTGGGGAAGGTGGTGGTGGACTTAGGAAAAAAAAAAAAAAAACCTCCCCCTACAACTTCCACATACTCCCGTTCGGCGGCCCTAGCCTCCTAACTCGAGAATTTCAATTTTTTCGTCCAAATTTTTTGTCATTTTTAAGATTTTCCAAATTTTTTTTTCACCATTGTATTCTACTCAAAATTCTAGGTAATTAAAGTGCTTTTATTTTTTCTCTATCTTGAACGGTTCCCGAGCTACAGCGCTTTAAAGAATTCAAATTACTAACTTTCTATAACCCTTTTTTTCAAATTTAATTTTTTCGAATTTTCAAAAATACTACAATATGTAGAAAAAAGTTCTCTCTTTAATTTCCCAATACCGTTTTTCTCTAAATCTTCAACTTTAGCGCGTATTCAGCATTTTCAAAAAAAAAAAAATTATAATTTTTTTTACACCATCGCATTCTCCTCAAAATTTTGGGCTATCAAAGTGCTTTTATTTTTTTTCTATCTTGAACGGTTTTCGAGCTACAGCGCTTTAAAAAATCCAAATTACTAACTTACTATAACCCTTTTCTTAAAATTTCATCTTTCCGAATTTTGAAAAGTACTACCATATGTAGAAAAAAATTCTCTTTCTAATTTCCTAATATCATTTTGCTCCAAAACTTCAACTTTGGCGCGCATTCACCATTTTTCAATTTTTTTTTTGAAAAAATTTTTTTTTACGTTTTTACTATCGAGAAAAATGCTTGCTTATAGTACTCGATTTCCTCTATAATTTTTTCTTATAATTTTTTTCCCTATTCCTAACCGTTACTTTCCTACAAATTTTCTAAATCGTTGTTTTCATATTTTGCCTTAAAAATTTTTTCTTGTGTTATTTAAGCTCTTTTTTCCACTTAATAAACCACCATTTTCTAAATTCCCGTACTCTTTTCTTAAAGAGCGGACTTTTCCGCCAGCTTTTTTTTTTTGGTTGGGTTTCAAATAAATATAAAACTACTACTTCACTCATTACAAATTTATTGATTCAAGAACATTATTTTGTGTTACATATAATAGATACATTAAAATATAGATTTATTGGTCACCGAACCGTTTAATACATTATAACTAAAAAATGAGTCGTGAATAACTAATGCGTACACTTTAGTGTCTTTGGGGAATTTATTCTTTCTCGTTTGGAACTCCAATTTTACATCCACTGTCGATGAGTTAATCGCCTCTGGTTGATGACTGCAATTGATAATAAAAACGGGGTTTTTCATATATTCCGCGAACGTTATCATCGGATCGTTTATCTCGCGCCCGTAGTAGCTGCTTTGGAAGTTTTCGTAATTGTAATAGGCTGCTGCGTACAGTTTCTTGGCGAAATCTAAATTCCATCTTTCGTATGGATAAACGGTTGAATTCAGATACAGTCTAATGTCGCATACGTCGGCGTGGGTAAACTGGGTTGCGTTTTTTTCTTTCTTGTCGCAATTATTGCTGTCTTGAAACCCGACGATTATATAGCGCGGTCTTTCCAGACTTGTACTCGTTCTCAAGGCCCACACGTCGGAAGATGTTTGCCTTAAAGCTGGTAATTCGTACAGATCCCATTTACGATATGCCATTTGAATACTGGCGTTGTTTCCTCCTTTATTAATGCGAGACAGTATTTTCAATTTTTGCTTGTCGTCTGGAATGATGTGACGAATTTTCCATTCGATTTTGTCGATACTAATTTCTGCCTCTACTTCGCCGACGTAACAATTGGTAAAAGTGCGAGCTATAATCATAATAAGCTCTTGTTTTACGTTGAAAACACCTTTTGCGTAATCTTCGGCGAATCCCATAAGATATTTTAAGGGTAATTTCCCGGAGAATACGTTACTTGCCGTGTCTACGATATCTTGGTTTGCTTCGTCGAGACCCCATCCGCACGTCATGAGAGATCTTTGTTGCAAACTTCCGAATGAAACCATGGTTTTTAATGTCGTCGTAACTCCAGGTTTACGAACCACGGCGACCTGTTCACCTCCCATCTCGTAGCGAATTTCATCGAACAAAAATGCGAGGGCATTATTTGATAAAAAACATCTTTTCGTTGCGTCTATGGGTTTAAATTTTCCTTCGATATATATGTAACTTTCGGCGATATCCAGTATAATATCTTGAAAATTAATGGGGATACGGACTTCATCCGAATTGTTGAATGATGGAGATCCGTATGGTTTATACGTATGCTCTTCTAGACTAATAATGGAATTGTCCAAGATGGGCTCGGAGAAAACCTCTATTTTATCGCTGGTGGTGGAAATCATTTTCGCACTTTAAGACCGATTGATTTTAAAAATTTATAGTCTTCGGCAGATAACTGTTGAGATGTTTGTGATCTAACGTCTGGACGACGACTAACCTTGACGTTAACTCTTCTTTTACTTTTATTATGTTTCGGCGGTTCCCCCATCTTAGTCGACAGCACACACAATTGACGATTGAAGCAAAAACCCATTTCTATGAAAGTTTCTTCAGTTCCAATTTCACGATTATTTTCTCGCCTTGAAAATTGATTAGATCACCGCTATCGTCCAAGATGCGAAGAGTAATGTTGTCGATAAACTGACGTCCTGCCGGCATTAACGGCATATAAATATTATTTTGTGGTTCTTTACTGATTTTGTAACCGGGCTCCACGTCGATATCGAATTCGAACAAGGTATGACCTTCCACCGAATTCATATATGCTCCGGAAATTATATTACAATCTACGCGTATGATGCGTACTTTCATTATTTCCACCATCTCGGTTGATTCGTGCTTTTTGTCTCTTTTTAACACTGTATGATTAAATCCTAACATTTTACCGATACTCGCCTCTCCCCGAAAATCTATAGTATATTGGGATTTCAGTTCACATTTCAGCGTATTATTATTAGCGACCAAGTAAAAGATTCCATCGTTCTTTTCTTCAGTTGAAATCCTCAAAGCCTCCAACATAGCTTTACCTATCTCATCTATTTCATAGGCCCCAGGTGGAATCTGCAATTGTATCGGCTCGGTGGTGTAACCCTCCTTCATGTAGGCAAACTTATTGTTGCTTTCGTCCACATTAAAAATTGAATTGTATGTGTAAAATCCCAGCAATGCCAGACCATATTTGTTTTCTCTATTTAATTCGACTGGTGGATAAAAATCGGCGCTTAAGACGCTCGAGTGTCCTGTTAGTGTGAACGTATAAGACATGACTAACCATTAAAACATCACACATCTCGGTTTTATTCTTAGCGGCAACATTTAAAAAGATTCATCGTCACACCTTTTCTCACTGCATTAGATAGTGATGTTTTTATGCTATTTTCTGCTTTTATGCGCACATCGCTGATTTTGCAATAACAACAAAATATTTTTCTAGCCGTAAGATCCTCATCAGTCATAACCTCGTTTAAATTGCTGCTGCTGCTGCTGAAATAATGTTTGCAACCGCACTGATATTTTAATATATCGATATCGCTTTTAAGGTGCTCCGGCAACTTTTCCCAAACGAATGGAATTTCATTTGGGGCTAATGCAATCATTACTTCCTTGGGCATGTTTTCTAACTGTTTCACGGTCATTTTCCTTAATCCACCGGCTAGATGAAATGCTTTCAGTGATTGCAACATTTTAGTATAGTTATTGCGATCCATTTGCGGTGTTAATGGTGACGATGATGATGATGACATCTTTTACGCTGATGATTCGACAAGAAACTTTAAGCACAAATGTCCACACCAGACTGTTCCAAAATCCTGCTGACGATCGTATGTATAGTAAATAATTTTTGATGGTTCCGATCCCGTTTGTAGATATCGTACCAATTCGATCGGTGGGGGTAAATCGCCGAAGCTGTCATAATATGTTACTTTAGAATTATTTTTTCTATAAGCTACCCAATGAGTCCCTGCACCACGCGTACTATCCAAATTCACTATTGCTGCTTCGTAACGTCGAGGACCTTGTCTAGGTAATAAATCCCTCATATAAACGCCTCGAAAGTGTCCTATTCTTTTCTTTTTGGCATATTTTTCTATATCGATGTTAGATAGTGGTCTTCGAGGTAGGGATTCAATTAGTTTTTTGATCTACGATTTAAAAATAATCCCATACCTTTACGATATGGCTTTAGAAACAAACCATTTCCTTTCGATTTTAAATACAGGCCGGCACCGGTTTTATCTTCGCTGCTTTTTTTTACTGCTTTTATGGCGCGCACAATTCCCGCTGCCCCGCCGGCTAATGAACCCAAAGCTGATAACCCGGCAAAAATTGGTATTAATGGTAATATTCCACCAGTTTTAGGAATCGGTATTATTCTCGGTGTACGAACCTTCCTTTTGCCACCTGCCGCTTTTACCGATCTACGTGCTGCCGACAGAGCTATTTTAGATGCATTCATGACATTTTTTTCCAACACATTTTTACTTCCGGCTTTTAATAATTCCCTTCGAACTGCTTGTCGAATAGCTGTTCCGAAACTGGCTTTCCGAACATGTCGATTTTTATTAACACCTTTCCTTTTTGTATGACGCGTGCCTTTACTAGATGTTTTTTTTGTTGATAATGATGATGGTACACCCATACCAAAACGTTGTTTTCCTTTCATAATGTTTGTAACTAACCAAGCTGCTGTTTTTTCACCTAAACTGGAATCTTTCGATTTTACTCTATTCCAAGCACTTTGTTCGAGCTCGTAATCCGCTCGATGTCTCGCACTTATGTTGTCTTTATTATGTAAATAGGCTAAATCGTGTTTTTTGCATGCGGCATCCAAAGGATTAATGCCTGGATCACCTCTTGTCACACGTTTTATTACTTTTGTTCCGGGTCCGCAATATTGATAACCAGGAATGTGTACCTCGAATGGTAATTTATTTATTAACGAATTCACAATACCGTATCCAGTTTTGTTGGAAACGTGAGACCGTCCACTTCGTTTGACGCTCGGCATCTGAATGACAGTTTTTGTGAAAAATTGCCTATAAAATATCAAATTTTCCTAAGATGCGCGTTATCGATCTTAAACAAAAACTTCCTATTGACAATCTCGATGAAAAAGTCGGACTTGGATTTGAAAAGAAGATAATGAAGAGACACGGTCCTTTACTTCCTTCCTCTATTCGCGGCCTGTTAATTGGTCCATCCAATTGTGGAAAAACTAATGTCATGATTTCGCTGCTTACACACCCCCTTGGGCTACGTTTCGAAAATGTCTATATTTACTCGAAATCTCTGTATCAACCGAAATATGAGTATTTAAGGAAAATTGTAGCGCCCATCAAAGGTTTAGGCTACTATGCCTTTAGTGATTCCAGTAATATTGTGGAACCGTCCGATGCAAAACCAAACTCTATATTTATCTTTGATGATGTTATATGTGAAAAACAAGATGTTATAAGATCGTACTTTAGCATGGGACGTCATAAAAATATCGACTCCTTTTACCTAGCGCAAACATATTCGCGAGTGCCTAAACAGCTTGTGCGAGACAACGCCAATTTTATTATTATGTTTAAACAAGATGAGTTGAATATGAAACACATATTTTCCGACCACGTTTCACCGGATCTAACTTTTACTCAATTTCAAGAAATGTGCTCAAAATGTTGGGATAATAAGTATGGATTTTTAGTAATTGATAAAGACAGTGATGTGAAATCGGGAAGATACCGCAAAGGATTTGATAGCTATATATTACTGTAATAATAAGAGAAAACGCTCATTTGATTGTTGAAACGTCCTTTGTTAACATCATGAATAACGCGATCGACTTAAAACGTAAACTAGTGGAAGCTACCAATGCCGTCAGAAAAAAATTTAAACAAATTAAAGCGGCTAAAGAGTTTAATGTTGTGGAATTGGAAAAGTTTTACGAACCCATTTCTAAGCCGTTGACAACTATATCTGATGTGGTTAAGCAACGTCAGCAGCAGCAGCAGCAGCAGCAACAACAACAGCAACAACATTATCCAGCTACAAAGCCACATAGTCTCAGTACATCAGTGCAGTCGACTCAAATATCAGGTTTTCCCCAACCTACACATTCCTTTCAAACCTCCACACCTATTCAGCAGCAGCAGCAGCAGCATCGCATTTCAAAAGAAGATATTAGCCAATCGGTGTTTGATACACCCTCGACATCAACTAATACATCTCTCGCATCCGCTGACACCACAACTTCCGATACTTTAAACGCACACCTGAAAGGATTACGTTCGAAACCATCTCTATACGATACTGTATATGGTGTACGTTTTGGTTCAAAAACAGATCATAACAAAAATTTTATTGGTAATTTAGAGGTGCGTTTTCGAAATGGAAATATTGTCTTATACAAAAAAGGGAAAAATATTGCAGAATATGGTGGATCACCGGCACTTTATGATTTGTTATTTCTTAAAACACCCCCAAGTGTAGGCAAGGAACAACAACAATTAAGTGATAATGTACTTTCAACGTACAAGGAAATTTTGGAATCAACGAATGCTGTCTACAACAATTTTAAAAAAAGTGATGGTTTACGGGAGACCAGATGGAACAAATATTTACGAATTATTAAACCTCTGATAATGGGCACAAAATTAGGTGGTACTATTACAAGAAAAAATCTCTCGGAAAAACTACAGTTACCCACAAAAAAGAAATTATCTTCGAAAAAATTTCAATATGTCTACTGGAACAAAGCTAAAGAGTTGGTGGATCGTTTACGTTTGTTGTGGAGTTCCAAAATGGCCGGTCACACTGGACACGAAAATGAAATTATGTCAATCATAGAGGAATTACGAGAAGAAGATATAATATATTAAGCTCAATATTTAATGATATTATTCAGTTCTTCCTTCGATCTGAAACCTTTAGTATTACTAATAATATGGAGCCCAGTCTAGAAAAAATCAAGATTGTTAATGAACTACATAGAACGGCTAGAAAAAATTTTGTAAGACGGCGCACGATAATAAAAGGATACAGAGATTTGTGGCAAATTGATTTGGCTGAAATGCAACAGTATGCTGATGAAAACGATGGTTATCGTTATATTTTGGTCTGTATAAATTGTTACTCGAAATTTGTCTATACCAAAGCCATAAAAAACAAGACTGGTATAGAAGTTACTAATGCGATGAAAAGCATCATTGAAGAGGCATCATATACACCAACAAATCTGCAAAGTGATCAAGGAAAGGAGTTCTATAATACAAACTTTCAAGCCCTGATGAAAAAATATAATATAAATCATTATTCCACTTACAGCACAAAGAAAGCTGCAATTGTTGAGCGAGTCATAAGGACTTTAAAAAATAATTTATATAAACAATTCTCGACAAGAGGATCTTACAAATGGATACATATATTATCGGCAGTAACAAAAACCTATAACCATTCGAAACATCGCACCATTGGAATGAAGCCTGCAGACGTGCAAGAAAAAACACATATTAAAGCATATGATTATTTAAAAATTGTACCTAAAAAATTTAAGTTTTCCATGGGTGACATTGTGCGTATTAGCAAGTACAAAAGCTTATTCGAGAAAGGATATACGCCCTCTTGGTCAACCGAATTGTTTAAAGTTGTAAAAGTTAACGTTACAAATCCACCTACTTACTTGTTGGAATCGTTAGAAGGTCAGCCTATAAGAGGGTGTTTTTACGAATCAGAACTACAAAAAACAAGCAGTCCTGACGTTTATCTAGTAGAAAAGGTCCTTAGACAACGCAAGAAAAATCACATCGAACAATTATTTGTCAAATGGCTAGGATTTCCCAACCACTTCAACTCTTGGATAGATAAAGCTAATATTGTTTAAATAACATATTGTATGACTATATTTTTTATTTAAAATGTAAAATAAATAAACAATATATTGTAAAATAAAGTTTTTTATTTCAATCTTCATTATTAAAAACAATGACAATAAAACATCATACACATAAATAACATTTCAATATTCTTGGAGGGAAGGTCCAATTCACCGACGACTACGACGTTATCTTCAAGGCTATGCCACTCGGAGTGCGTTCTCCTATTCTTTAACCTGCTTTTTTTAGATTTTTTTTGAAGTCGAGTCGTACGACAGTGCGCTTAATGAGTCATTTAAAGGCTGATGATAGAGTATTTTCTGCATAACTTCAATTTTTGTTTTAAGCTCACTATTATTTTTGTATATCATGGGGAGGACATCCTTGTTAAATATGTCACATATTACAACTGCAAAATTGTAAAACTTTCTATTAACAAAGTGTTTTGTCACAGCATCGTCATCATCTTTAGGTTCGCCTAAGTTGGTTATGATTTTTCCACCCATATCATACTGCCCATCCGCTGTAAGTTTAAAACCAATCCCTTGTGGCCCAGATAATATATGATATTTTTCATTATATTTCTGACGACCAAATTTATCAATTGTGTTGTTTCCTCGACTCATTTTCAATCTTTACTAAACTATTTTATTTTTATTTGCCCTACTTATATTAAATATTTCAGCTGAGAAAAAGAAACACTGACTATGATCTACTGGGTTGGTATGTTTATAAAAGAAATAAAATAAAACTGTGATTGTAATAGATATTTATTTACAGTAATTTAATTGCACAAATACAAAAATTATAAAAAATTAGTTTTCCATGTCTTCGTTTTCGTTGCTCAAAATTCTATCCCATCCGACACTATTTCGATCGTCAACGTCTTGGGCTGTTGCTGTTGCAGAAACCAATTCATATTTTGCAGCAAGCTCACCTGGTAAATGTGGAATATTGACGAGGTATTCTTTTAATTCTTCTTCAACCATTTCAGCACAAAATGTATCCATGTCTATGGAACCATATAAAAATTTGTCGCACAAGTGTGCCCCAGCCATAAAATTGATTGTATCCCTGATCTCGTTCTTATATTGATCTTTGGTTACATCAATATGCGACCAATCATTTACGCTATCTAACATATCGTGAGCCCTATTTCTTAATTCTCTCCCCAACCAAAATATGTATCTATCTACACATTCGTTGGCGGTCGTCGTCGTCGTCGTCGCATCAGCAGACATCTTTAACAGAAATAATGAACACGCGTAAGTATTCTGACATGTGCAACTATATTTTAAATTTAATTACATCCTTTTTTTCAAACAATTTACATACAATTTACTCCAATGAGCCAAAACGTAATAATGTTCGAGTATTGTTTCCAAAAACTCTAGTGCCCTGCCCCAAATAAGTTAGAGTGTATTTATCTTTAGTTTTACTCATAATATCTACAATATCGTCAGGTAGTGTTTCGGCCACACGTTTTGGTAAAAAAGTCTCAAATGTGCTATTATCACCGTCATCGTGTAAAGCCACTAAAAGAGTTTTACCAAATCGTGTAGTCATTGAAACCATCTTTACAATTTTATACACTTTGCCTACAATCATTTCGGTAACCTTTTTTTTCTCTAAAACCTCGAAATCTTTGCTAAACATTTCATTAATTTCATCTAGAGTTTCTTTTGCAATACTCATTATTGAAAAAAATGGTATATAAATCCAAAAATTACCGTGAATATAAAAGCACTTTCAGAACACTACACGAACACAATATTTGATGTTTATGCCACTGATATCTGCGACTGTTTGAAGTCACTTCTTCTCCCACGAACCTTTATAGCGAGGTTTCAAGGTCGAATTGTAACAATGGTGGGGGTAGCTTAACGATAGAAATAGTGGGAGGAGTATTCAAGGTCAAATGACGTCACACATTTAAATTGGTATAAGGATAACTTCAAGGACAAAATATAATGAAACAAATAACTACATTTTATGTACTTTATTCATTGATTTTTTTCTGCCATTCTTCTATGCGTTTAACATTATCACCTAAACCTAATTTCCTTAATTTGTTCAATAATAATTGTTTATTTTTATTTCTAAGAAAATTCTTACAAACTATACTAGCTAAAAGACACACTTCGGCATGGTCCATATACTTAAAAAATACACTAAAGTCCTGAGCCTCCGAATCTTGCATTTCATATGCGTAAAATTCCGAACAGGCTGCAGAAATTAGAAATTCCTCGTACATTTCTCGCACTAAACTTTCCATATTAACTACTACTACGTTAAACTTAAGTCCTACACTCTAATTTCATCTAACACAACCGGATCTGCAATGAACCTAATCAGTTTTTCCAAACAGTCACTAAACCCCAACTTTTTTATCTCACGAACAAAGTCTTGTAAATTTATTGTTTTGCTGCAATATTTACGACATGCATTCGCAGCCTTTTCATATTCATAAGCCAAATCACAATAGCGCGACGCCCATTCTGCTCGACTTTTCATTGCATCATTGAAATAATTACTAGCCGTTTCAGTGAACTCATCGCCCAATTTTTTTACTGTCTCTTGCAAAGCACTATTCATATTATTCACTCATTTTTACATTCACGACACTTTTTTATTGCTGGTGGTGGCCCATCTATATGATGACGATATATTTGTTCATAGTGAATGTAACAGGGTAAGCTTAACTGTAGTTCCTTGTTACATCGATATGACGCTGGCAGCTTATCCCAAATTTGCCGTAAACTCAGCGTATCAACGCAAGTTTTTAAATATTCGAGAGGAAAAAATGCTAGATCCTTCTCTTCAAAATCACACAAACTTTTTAAATTACTCTGATATAAACAAATTACTCTGCCGACTTGCTCTATAATTTTTTCTTTAGATAGTTCCGTATCTGACATTTCACACTGAATGAATGCAAGTAGACTCACACAATTTATAGAACAATTTGCAAGGTCAAAATCATTTCAAGATCATCCCACACTATTACAATGCACAAATAACTACTTCAAGGTCACACACCCAAGATGACCTTCAACAAAGTCAAGGTCGTCTCGACCAAGGTCAAGGTCAAGGTCACACACACAACCTTGAACACAAGGCCAAGGCCAAAGCACACGTGCACTTTCAAGGTCAATGACAAGGACATGTGGGCGGGGCCAAAGAGGGGTGAAGCAAGGTCAAGGTCAAGGTCGAGGAGTGGGGGGATCGAGCGAATCGGGTTATGTTCACTACTTATATATATATATATATATATATATATATATATATATATATATATATATATATATATATATCGGATCTTCTCACGAGTATGCTATGTAATCGAAGGTTTTCGGACTGTAAGACAGCTGACATTTCGGTGAAATCTCATTTACCATTTTCAAGGCTCACTGTACAGCGTCTGTGGATCAACTAACACTTACGACTCAGGTGCTATCGGTCCCGTGTGTATATGGGGCGCCTTCGTTGGCCGGATGGTTCTGGCCAATCAGGTTGCGAGCCCTGCTGCGTGTCATCGGCCCTGTTTCCAGTGTCTGGAGTCGTGTTGCCGAGATATGATCTGTTTTTTCACTACCTACTACCTGTTTCATAAACAGATTTGTCCAAGTATTAGGCAATCGCTGGCTATCATCTCTGCTATTTAAGTTGTTGGGCCTCTTTGCAATTTCGATGGTTTCCCTTATAACTCTTGTGGACAGGTTTTCACATCTCGATAGCATTTTTGTTCCTAAAAAATTTATCTGTGTTAGGCAAGTGCAAAAGAATTGTTTTTTGCTTGACAGCGTTTATGTTTGTCTCTTCTGGCGCTTATTTTACGGTTGGTTTGGCCTACATATGATGCTGCGCAAAACGGCTGAAATTTCTTGGCAGATATTTTCTCCTATGTCGTTGTTTAAGTTGGTTGGAGCTGTTTCAACAGCTGACTATCCATCAGTTAAGACATACGGTCTCGAGCGCCACCCTCTGCTTTAACGAGGTAGAGAGCCCATTTGTACCGGGCAGCTTGTTACAGTAGAGAAACGGCAATCGAGGGATCATTTGCGCGTGTTAGTTAGTTGCTGCCGACTCACAATTGTATTTCCTGAAATGTAAAAATGGGAACTAGATAATAACGGTTTTAAAACATCCTGTCTCCTGTATTCTGTACTTAATATGACCTAACGCCAACTTAACAACCTAAGATTGAAAACAATAATCAATACCAAATGGACTGTATGAAGAGCAATATTATACTTATACGCTGACTTTCACTATGCTGTTCATAGTGCCTCTTACTAAAACTGACAGCTGTTCCTTATCTGTGGGCAATAATCCAGCGTTAATTGGTGGTACCATTCACTGTTCATGGCCCCTCGGACTGAGAATTCGTGACGCTATTTACGGCGCTATTCAAGGCACCTTGTACTAAAAATTCGCGACACTATTCACTGCGTCCCGTACTACTCGATCGGCGGCGGTACGTCATATCTTGGAAATATCTGGGCGTCGATCAGCGGTAGGCGACGTCTTTGTACGTGGTAGTACGTTAGACAACGGCGATAACATCAGGGCGGTAACCCTAGCCTTGATGCTGCCTATCAAGGCTAGACAATTGTTAGGCGCGGTTACTGATGACTTCGGCGAGCATCTGTCGCTAAAGACATTTTTGGTCATTACGGAACTAAATGGAACTAACGGAATCTAATGCGTGTGCTTATATGTGGAGCTAGGATATATGGAAAGGAATGACACTGCCCGTTTTTTAAGGGTCCTCGACAATGTCGATAGCATGAAAGAAAATTGCCCGTTCTTATTTAGTCCTTAACAATGGTGGTCACTAGCGGTAGGATGTAAAGAAAGCAGTGAGATGATGAAACACCATATACACACAAGCTTTGTCTCACCTATAATGCTAGATCACCTATAATGCTAGAATGCGGTGTGCGGCAGGTGCCTCGGACAGTCCGTTTAGATTATTCATCCGGGTGGAGAAGGTGCAGTTCTCTTCCCGAATTGGCGGTGAAAGAAGCCTTAAATAGTTTGCCGATCATCGTCGATTATTTTCGGGGTCCTACTAAGAATGCCAGCTATTGATAGCGTGGGGACTCGCGCATACAGCAATGCGGTATATAAATCGCTATCATTATATACGAACGGTCCGAAATACATGGAACAATTCTATTTCCCGACATTTTCAAACTAATTAGTAAACGGTAAAGTCAATATCAAAAATTATTTCCCCGCAAGAATTAGATTTTTCAGATATATAATTAATAAGATACATCTCGAAAATCATGCTCATTCCCAAGAATTAGTATCTTCGTTTCAATATGAAGCTAGTATTAGCTTCATATTGTAACTAAAATGCAATTTTTGGATTATTCTCAACAACCTTTAACATCATGTCAGTAACTAAATTTAGGGTCAGGAAGTAGAAAAATAGAATTCAATTTTTGTAAAACAAACAAACGGACGGTGGAAAAACAACAGATATTTTTAAAGATAATTATTATTTTTATTTTGCCTTTTTCTTATGATATTGATTATTGATATTTAAATCAGTGGTGTGATGAAATTTTACAGTTACAATCCATATCCAAATAAAAATTTTCATTTTTATTTTAAACGAAAGAATTCTTTTTAAGAATGAAAGTTTTCTTTTTGTTTTATGAAAATAGCAACAGACTATACGATTCCAGAATTCAATTAAAATTTGCTGTAATAGAATTTTTACTTACTTACTATCTGAAGTGATGAAATTCAAACAGACAGGACTCGGCTTGCCTCGATTTCATATTTAGATTCATTAAAAAGTACCTGCCTCTGACAACAACTAAAATGAAAATGTAGCTTACTCGAGGGTTTAATGCAGTCCGAGGTTGAATTTAAAAAGGCGAGTGCAAGTTCATGTATGTATGACCCTTGACCTATATCCATATTTTTATTGAATAAGTGTGATTGTAAAAATATGAAATGGTAAAATTATTGCCACAGTTTTGTTTTGTATAATTATTATATATTTTATCTTATAGCTTATCTACACAGCGAGACCGAATTAAGAAATACTGAGGTTGCTTTATTTACAGGAGTTCAGTGGTAACTCATGGTTTCGTTACATCGGCCGTCCGCCCGTCCGTTTGCATGTTAGAGATAACTTAGTCAGTTTTTAAATTTTTGCAATACAATTTTACAGGCACGTGCATTCTAATAATCCAAAATAGATCTGACGTGAAATTAGGAAAAAAATACGTTCACCCCAATGAGTGGGGTATCACTCTATACGTCTTCGAAGAGGCAAATAAATGTTTTACATTACATTTTTAACTTTCTTGTTTTATTCGCAAAATGTAATCCCCCAAAGTGGCTTTTTAAATGTGCCCCACTCTAACTTTACAACGGTAACTTTTAAAAGTAAAAAATTTGGTATAATAACTTTTCCTAAATATATGCAACGAAAATTATCACGGGAATTATGAACTTTGAACATGAGTTTAAATTTATTAAAATAATTTTTATTTTCAAAAATATATTAGAGCAGTTTTAACTGTATGGAATGCAATTCGAGTGTGAAAATGATTTACATCATAAAAATAATTATATTTATAAACTTCGTCGAAGGTCTTCTTCGTCAACTTTTTCCATGCGTGCCGCATGTTCTCAGATATGTTCCAGTATGAGTACGTGCATGTAACTCCTCTCTCCCTAAGATGAGAAAATACAGAATGTATTTTCGGGGGTGTTTTCACTTTTTTTTCTTCTCTTCTTTTTTCAATTTTTTCCATAATACTGGTCTCCTTTTCAGGATCAAAAAGAGGAAAATAGCAATCAATGCTAAGAACATTAATGTATTGATTATTATTGATGAATATTTGGTTGATTGCCTAATATCTTCGACTGATTGGAGTTGATTGGTTAAGTCTTTAAGACGATATATTTCATCAATATTATTTATTTTTACTATTTTGTTTGAAGCAAAATTTGCAAGTTTAATTCTGATAATATCAATGGTTTTCCAATTTGAATTTCCAGTTTATTGGTATATTTTTTTAATCCCATTTGTATAAGGCAAGTATTCGGTATCATCACCAGGGTCGATTTTTCAATGTCGAAGTATTGATCCATTTTACATTGGGCACGGATTCTTTCCTTCTGCTGTAGCATTATGAGTATTTCGTAGGCAGTGATTTGTCCAATTATTGATTTTTCGATATTTGCGTCGATTATTGGGAAATCAGTCGAGGGCAAACCATCTAGTAGTGCTAAGGCGCAGCTGTCTTGTGGGCAGAAGGCTTCGTTGCAGTAGAAGACTTCTTCCAGTTGTGGGCAGATATTGACTTCAAATTGACTTTCTTCATCTGTACATGCCATGTAAAGGTATTATGATAGAAAAATTTTTGATTTTTGGATAATAGGATATAAATGATAGAAAAGGTTTGAGCTTTTAATATAGGTACGTGTACTGCAAAAATTACCATTGTATCTGAAAAATTAACTAGTATTCCCAAAATTTGATAATAATTTAATATATTTTTAAAAGTAGGTATTTCATTTTCGTAATATATCCCTTTTAAATAATTTAATATTTCTGTTAACTCTGAACTTGACCTTATAGAGTCATGTAAAGCATTTAGTTTTGCAAACATTATCTCGTGGTCTTGATTATCAATAAAATTTATCAAACTTTGACAATCCAAATTAATTTGTGTTAACGTCCCTTGGAAAACTACATAATTAATCAAATTATTAATTTCTTTTTCGACCCCGTTGTAATTCTGGTTGGTTATTATTCAGACTGGCAATAGTTTTATTATAACTATTTATTAAATTTTTTGATAATGATATTTGTAAATGTACTTCTTTCATAATATTTCTGTGATTATTTTGAAGATTACTGATTGCTTGATCTGATATTTTGAAGGTTACTGCTGCTGATCATTTTCTGTCATCAACATCTAGTATTCCAAAAAGTCACTTAATTAAGCCTCTTTTAAAGTTTGTTTGAAGAATGTAGAGAACGTTGAAAATTGACTAAAATGTATTTGTCGGACTTGCATTGTCTTTATTTTTATTTATTTTTACGACTTTTCGATTAGGTTGTATCTCGTTATCAAGGATAAACTGAATGTTTTGACTAAAGACTACGAGTGCAAAGTTTCGCTTCACTCTACACACCTCCATGATTTGATGTTACAAAGCAGGGGTTGTCAAAGATGAGTTATCTCAACCCTCGGTTTACTGAAGGTTCCATTATTGTTTTTAATGTAAGCTGCTTCCATAAATTTTCTTTTTCATGTTGGGTTCCATATATATTGCCGCAGCCGCAGATATGGTGTTGTTTATCCCAGACATGTTCTGCAATACCTGATCTCGACGTTTCCTCTTTTTGAGTATGAGTTTTATGTTCCTTAATTCTACCTTCTAGTGATCGTTTGGTTTCTCCAATATACATTTCACCACACTCACATGGAACTTTGTAAACACATTCTTTCTTTTCGGTAGTTTTTGGTTTGGTTTTGGTTAAATGAGCTCTAAGTGTATTTCTTGATTTAAAGGTTGTTTTTATATTATAACTACAGGCAATTCGTCTTATTTTCCCCGAAGTTCCCTTAATGTACGGAATTGTGAAGAAGGAATGTATTTCTGGCTATCTAGTGTTCATTGTTCTAAAATTATTTACAACATCGTGAATTAGTTTTAAAGGATAACCATTCTGTTGTAAATCGGATTTAATATTTGCCAGTTTCTGAATCGGCATTATTGCATATAGATATAGCGCGATTATAGAGGTTACGTATAATTCCCCGTTTTGTTACAACAGAATGATTAGAACTATGATTAATATATTGTCCATTATTTGTTGGCTTTCTGTATACTGAAGTTTTAATAGTTTCGATTGAACGGTTCGCCATGACATTTAGTTAAGCCCCTTTTATCACGAATATGAGGATAAAGGTTTGCTAGTTTATCTTGTGTGCTTTTAACTAAATATTCTGTTCTGAGAAGAGAGTTTTCGGACATGTTGTGATATGAAACTGGATTAATAGTATTTTGATTTTCGAAATGACATTTAATAGTTTTAAATTTGTCTCCTATATCTTGTAATTGATTAATTATTGGTAAGAAGTATATATAATGAATAAATGTATGTTTACTAAATGTTAACTTAGCGTTTTTTAATTGTATGGGTAATATGGGGATTTTTATACTTGACATTTGAATGTCAGAGTCACTTAATGTCTGCAGTACTAGGACCAGGATCATCGTCAGGCTTTTCTACTGAATCATTCACCTGCAAAAGGGATTTTTGTTTAAACTTCGGTTTTCTTGGGAGATGCTTATGATAAGCGCTTTGTTTGTTGTTAATTTTATGTCAGTTTGAGATATTAAATTGGTTTTTTAGATTTTGGCAGGCATTTATTTCTAGCGTTAGTTTTTAAATAAACCATGTCTTGTTTTCCAAAATCAAGGGATTCAGGTCATTTTTTATTGATTTTCTTTATTTTTTTTGTTTTAGCATTTTTGCCTTAGATTTGCCTGTATAATTCTTTCGCATTATCTTTATGAGCTTGCACATAATTTGACACAATAAAGTGGTCGTTTAGATCGAACAGATGTATACTACTTATATGGCCTTTTATTATTTTAAATGGAGTAAATTTCGTTACATTGAGTATTACAATATTATAACCTAATATGGCGCGTTCCATAAGGTGTTCGGCAGAGTAATGTTTATTATCTTCTTTTAGACAGATAAAGTGTTCTATTAACATAGAATGGAATCTTTCTGCGCTGGAGTTAGAATTACTATTTTTGGGTGTAGTATAATGTAATACAATTAAGTGGAGAAGCAAAGGTTGATAAAAGTTCCAAAAGATAACCTTGTAGCGGAGATTATAAGCTGTGAAAAAAGGAAAAATCAAATATTTATAAAAAATTTGATCCGACTTCTAAAAATACTCCAAAAAGCGTAAAAATATAAATCTTCATATAAAATGTAATTTTTGAAGTTTAATAACTAACAAAATGTGATTCACATAAAAAGATTTAGAAATACATTATTTGCGATTTTTTTTCTTACCATAGTTTGTATGTATCTCATGTTAGTAGTTATTTGTTTTAATTAGTAATAATTTGGCGCCGACTTCAAAAACTTCAATTAGATATAAACATTTATATTATGTTTTCCTTTTTAAAGCTTTTTTTTGAAGTCATTTCAATTTTTGTGAAAAATTTTGTTTCTGGAGATTTAGTTTTGAACTAAGTTAATTTTATATAAAGTTGTAGACCGCACTAAATTTGTAACAAAAAAATTTTTAAATTTGAAAATTCTCCAAATATCGATTTTATATGAAATTTTGCTAAACAAATAGCCTGCTATAATAAATCTGCTATCCTGAATCTTAAGAAATTTTAAGCCTTCCACTACCGATAATTAAAAAACAATTTTAAACTCTTAGTCTAATCTTTGTTATATATGTATTCTCCGTTCAGGCGGAGAAAAGAAAAGAATATATACAAACAGTTTATTTCCTGTGAAGACCACTCTGGTCCTCTCGCCATATGCGTTTAGACCACCGTATGGTCTCGTCAGTGGAGTTGTATCGGGCCGAGAAAATAACTGATATATGAAATATAAATTCCACGGTATATCGGTAGGATATTGCAAACCTTCCACCTACCGACCTCGATGTCAGACTGAAAAATATCGCCAGTCGAACGACATCTATAAATCACCGGAATAACGTGAAATTTTTAAAAAAATCAAAATTTCAGTAAGAAATAAAGAAATCTATGTGCCTGAAAGGAGCATACATATACAACTATTTAAATACGGCAGTACCAAAATCTCGAGATGTTGTTAAATTTTTAAACCGAAATATTGTATCCGTAATATTAAATTTTGTAAAAATAATTTAATTCGTAATTTACACCTTCAAAAATCCCCCTTTACCAATTTTGAACAAAATCGACAGACGTAAAATTTTTAGTCCGCCATTTGAATCCATCAAATTGGATTTTTTTAAAACAATTTTAATTTTGGGCAAAATGGAAAGATGTAAAAATTTTAATCCACCATATAGAATTTTTTAAAAATAATTTTAGATTCGTTATCCACGACCCTAGAAACACCCCCATGCCTATTTTGGAGAAAATCGGACTAAATTAATTTTTTTTTAGCCATATTATCAGGGCCATCTTGGGTTTTACTGAACCAGTTTCAGCTGTTGGAGTTAGGTATAACTTAAAATATCATTTTGTCGATCTATCTATCTATCTAATTCACGTAATTTTAAAACCATTAAATTTAAAAACGGAACAAAAATATGCATTGCAAAATTATAGATTTAATGCCTATCAAAAAATTAACCTTTATGAATGTAAAGTGGGTGAAATAGTTAAACTAGACAATCTGAAAGGGACAAAAAGGTGTAACACTTAAGCTAAAATATTCATGAGATTTGTTCTAAGGGATAGTGACCCTATTTAATACTCTGATTTTAAGCATCAGTTGAGGGGACAGGAGTTTAGAGTTTGTTAGTTACTTAACTTAGTTGGCAAATTTTTTAACAAAATAAAAACTATTTGATAAATTATTTTAAAAAACAGGAATTTCGTTTTTAATTTAGTAAAAAATCTAGAGCTGTACAGTGAAAATATTTACTAATAGAAAATAAAAATCTTATTCTCAATAATAGTCCTATTCCGGCAGCATTTACTTTTGATTTTATTAAGATGAGTATAGAGGCAAAGATAATAAATCGATGAATTAAAGAAAAATACTAGATATTTATTATAATCAGATTGAACATGCTTGAATACGAAAATTATTTAATAATAAAAATATAATTATTCACATATAATAATGACTAAAACGTTCAAACTGTAAAAATATTTGCTCCAATGAAAATGCAAAAGTTGGAAAGCTCTTTTTTTTATCAGTGGAACAACAGAAATATAGATTTTTATTTAAATTCAAGAGATAAACATTCTCCTTATCTTTAGTTTCCATGGCTTATAAAATTTCTTTAACTGAGATGTAAATAAAAAAACATCATAAGGAAAATACAACTAGCCAAATAAACAGGACGAAGTTTTAAAATTTCCAATGTTAAATTGAATAATAAGGTTTCTTAAACTACCGATATTATAGTTTCCAGATATTATAACAAGTTACCGTTTTCCTCTCTCAAATCATTAGAGGAAAAGGACAAGAATTTATTGCATCCAAAGTACACACTCAGATAATGTCACATTTTAAACTATGTACAAAATTCAAAAAATTTTATAAAAATGATAATTTTTTTTTCTATTTGGCATACTCCCTTAGGAGCTTGGAAAAATAAATTTTACATTTTGAAAGCCTATGCTTTGACTCAATAGAGATTCCCCTGATACACCCCATTTATGTGTCATCTCACGTACATTATGTGTTAGAGATCGTGTCCATAGGATAAATGGCTTCTTGAAATTTCCCTTTACATTCAACCCAACCATTTTATGGAAAATAATAGTCTTACCCAAACAAGAAGAGCTTACTTTACTTAACCTTCATATACAAACCAAATTTTTTTGCAAAAAATGGGTTTGGAAGATTTTAATATCTGCTCTAATAAAAATTATAAAATACGTTTTTAAAACTGAATAGATGTAGAACGACAATCAGATTGAGTTATTATAAACATTCACAACTTCTTGGCCTTTATAAGAAAACATCTTAGATTTACGTATGTATTATCACAACATATTAAAGCTAACATCGATTTTATACAGGTTGTCGAGAAAGCATCACTTAAAAATGCCAGCTGAGATGTTGGCGAAACGTCGTGAAGACTTTTCTATTGACGAACAGATTGAAAACCGGAAAAACACCAGTGCACATTCCATCATCCGTGAACACCTACGTTACAACACATATATATATATATATATATATATATATATATATATATATATATATATATATATATATATATATATATTGTGGAGGGGAATTTTCCCGAGACTCTACTATTAGATTTACTACATATAAAAATATACATACGTATTTTAGTTCGCTTGATGTTGAATGTAAGAATGAAAACACACGTACACAACACTACATTTATTTACTGTTTAGAAATAAAATAATTAACAAAACTTTTTAACCAAACTTGACATTACCAGATTTCCTGTTACCTAACCTACTTATTGCTTCTTCCTACTGCATGATTGCCACATCTCTGGAAGTACCTACAGATGTGTGACACAGGAGCAGAGTAGTATAAGTTTGTTACAATTTCTCCCCCTTTACTTTACGATACATCCCGTGAATAGAAGTAACCAAAAATTCGTAAGGACAGCAGGGACATTTTGGCTTGGAAACTAATCTTTTTGATTGGGTTACAATTGCTATCTCTGGACAGTTTTCGTCTTCATGGTTAGTGACGAATGGAGGCAATGTAATAATGGGATCTTCCATTTCAATTTGCTGTTCTTGACTGTGTGTAATTAGTCAAGGTGGTCGACCATCTTGCTGAGCTTTGTATAGTGTCAAAGCTGATGCAAGAAATTTTCCTAGAAGGACATCTGGGCAACTTGGTGATGAAACTTCATAAGTGGTTGGAGATTAAATCTTTGTAATAATATATGGTCCATCTCTTCTAAGTGCAAATTTAGATCAATAGGAATCTTTGGATTTACTGAGGACATGGGTACTAACAAATACTTTATCGCCATATTTATAACTGGATATATCACGGAGGTGTTTGTCAGCATGCATCTTAGTTTGGTCCTGTTGAAGTTCATGAGTGTCGCGGGCTTCTCGAATTGCCTTACCAAGCCTACGCAAGTACGGAGTGATTTAACTTAAAAAAATTTCATTGTCCACAATAGCACGTAGGTCTCAAGTAATATCATCTGGAGTTCCTAATTCACGTCCAAAAGTAAGATATGCTGAAGTACAACCAATGGCTTGACTTTGACTAGTATTCATGGAAAAACGTATAGCTGGTAATTTATCTTTCCAATGGGTATGTCATCTGCTACTAAAATAGTTAATTGAGTTGGCAGGTCACGATTCTTACGTTCTACTGGATTAGCTTCAGAATGATATGATGGAGTAAGAGATTGCTTGAATCCAAGACAGTGAGCAACTTGCTGCATTACAGCACTGACAAACTATACGCCGTTGTCGCTTATAACTCTTCGTGGTACGCCATAAAAAATAACTTCATCTATAAGGACGTGGGCACAATTTTCGGCAGATGCTACTTTAAGTAGGAACAGTTCTACCCATGGGCTTGTGGTGTTTTCTACAATGAATATCCACTTACAGTTCTCAGGTTTTTCAGGTAGAGGACCAAAAAGATCAATGGATAAGGTCTCAAAGCGTTGGCACTGTATAGGAGTTTGTAATATTCCAGCGGACTTTATGTTTGAAACTTGATAACGTTGACATTCGATGCACTTATTGACGTAATCAGTAATTGTTCTGCGCATCTCAAACCAGAAGTAACAACTTGCTTGCCATCTTTTGGTAAGTACGTTCTATTCCATAGTGTCCACTTAGCGGTGAGTCAAAATATTATGCTAGAATAATTGGAATTTGCAATTTCAGTACAACTTGTTGAGCTTCTTATTCATCTAGTTCGGGAACATAACGATAAAGTACACCAATTAACATTATGTATCCTCGTTCAGTCCATTTCTTGTAATCAAAACTATCACTGTCAAGGCTTTCAAAACAATGGATAATTTTAGAAACATCGGGATCATTTAACTGTTCTCGTCGAATGTCAGCGTCATTCTGTCTAGGCAAATCAGCAGTAGTTAAATTGGCTTCTGTTTTTGGGATTGGAGATCTTGATAACATATCAGCGACTATATTTGTTCGGCCTAAGGTATAATCAATTTGTAAATCAAATGATTGTAGAGCTAATGCCCATCTTGCCAGCCAGCCTATAAGAGATTTTAAGGTCATTAGCCATTTTAATGGTTGATGGTCACTTTAACAACGACTGGAGCACACTCTAGGTAACCACGAAATTTGTTAGTTACCGCCCAAATTACTGCTAAAGCTTCCCTTTCTGTAGTTGTCTATTTTTGCTCTGCTGACGTCAGTAGTCGGCTTGAATATTCAATAGGTCTATCTTCAGGTCCCTCCCCCTGCAAGAAACAAACACCGATTGCATACGAGGACGAGTCAGTTTTCAAAATGTAAGGTTGAGCAGGATCAGCGTGTTGAAGAATAGGGCTTGATGTAAGTAGAGTTTTAAGCTTTTCAAATGCTTGTGTTTGAGTACGGCCCCAAGTCCATTTGGCTTTCTTTTTGGTTAGAATAGTTAACGGCTTTGAAATTTGTGCAAAATTTTCTATGAATGGTCTATACCAAGAACAGGTTTGTAGAAACGATAATAGTTCTTTGACATTCTTAGAAGGTGGAATTTTAGTAATAGCAGATACTTTATTGGACTTGGCGCAATAACTTGCGATGTGATGACGTGTCCAAAATAATTCATTGAGGAACACGAAAAATTACATTTTTGCCGATTTAATCTGAGTCTAAAAAGTTTACATCGTTCAAATACTTGCTGTAAATGTTTAACATGGGTGTCAAAAGATTCTGATAAGACTATCAAGTCATCGAGACATGCCAAGAGATTTATATCTTGAAGACCAGAACAAAATCTGTCCATCAATCTTTGATATGTTAAAGGAGCATTGCGAAGTCCAAAAGGTTTTCTGGTGTAGCAAAATGTTCCAAAAGGGCAAATAAAAGCTATCTTGTCTCTACCACTTGGTTTGACTGATACCTGATGGTAGCCAGATCTCAAGTCTAGAGTTCTCATATAGCATGTTTTCTTCACTGTATGTAGGGTATCGTCGATACGAGACAACGAGCGTGTCTTGGCATTAAGACGGCGATAATCAACTGTCAATCGTATCCCACCATCTTTTTTCCAGACAAGAACAACGGGAGCTGCATACGGAGATTCACATTCTTCTATTATCCCCTCATTAAGCTTATCAATTTCTTTCTTTAATTCTCGCTTTTTCATTTCCGAAAGACGATAAGGAGACACTGAAACAGGTTCGTCACCTGTCAAAATAATAAGGTGTTCAATAAATGGAGTAGGTTTATTACTAGATTCGAAAAAGTATTGGTTTGCTGTAAGAATTTCATTAAGATTATGTTTTTCTTCTTTAGTCAAGTTAATTCCTTCATCTTCAAGTAGTATATGCGGATTATTACTATCTGTCACTTTTGTTGTAGTAACTTAAGTGTATGTAGTTAAAGTTGGTTACGTTTCAAACTTGTAACTGATGTGAGGAGCATCTCCATAAAACCAACCATCATTAGGAATGTCCAATATAATATTGGCTGTTTTAATAAAGTTTGTGCCTAAAAGAGTTCTGCTGTTTGTATGATCTGGAACTGAAATAAGAGTTACTCTATCTATTAAAGTCACAGAAACTGCTGTTTTGCCCTTTTCTCTTAATAAGATTTCTCTTAGCTGAGTACCAGCAATGCTTGATTGTGCATCAGAATCAAGATAAGTTAATCCATGATGACCTTGGATGTTAACGAAGATAAGCGGTCAAGTGTTATTAGTACCCTCAGAATTGACGAAATATGTGCTTAGAAATTCAGTAAACATCATGGAATTTTCTGAATTAGGAACAGGTTGTTTAGAATAATTTGTACAGTTGCTTTTAATATAGCCACGTGCTTTACAATCATAACAAGTTACAGAAAATTATTTAGTGGACATGTTACTACTAGAAACTGAATGACTTGCTGACTTATTTAAAGGCATGGAAGGGGTACTTTAAACGCTAGTTTTATTAGCTTCGGCGAGAACTCGAGCTAATTTCTTGCATTATTCTTTGGAATGTCCAAAATTCTTGCATTAAACACATTGAGTTTTCGGTTTACGTGTAAAGTCATTTTGAGTCAAGTTGTCAAGAGAATTATCCTCCCGTGATACTTTTCGTTTGATTCGAACATTAAGTAAACCATATACCATATCACGTTGAACGTGTTCTGTGATTGCCGAATCACCTTTAAAATAAGCTAAAAGAGCTCGTGCAGTCACATTAAATATACTAATTGTCTTGAAAAATGTCTCAATCTTCAAATGGCATCACGTTGGGCGTCAATTTATGGCGAGGAATTTGCCCGATACTCTACCATTAGATTTATTGCATTTTCAATCGTATTTTAGTTCGCTTGAGGTTGGATGTAGTAATGAGAACACACGTACATCATACTACATTTATTTACTGTTTAGAAATAAAATAATTAACAAAACTTTTTAACTAAACTTGACATTACCAAATTTACTGTTACCTAACCTATTTATTGCATTCCTACTATATGATTGCCATATCTCTGTAAGTGGCTACAGATTTGTGACACAGGAGCAGAGTAGTATAAGTTTGGTACAATATATATATATATATATATATATATATATATATATATATATATATATATATATATATATATATCAAAACTTCACTAGAGTTTCAAAAAGGGAGAGCCGATCACTGAAAAATCCAAACGTTATTTTCATAAAACTAGTGTTGAACAACTTGTGAAGAGTGCTTTGAATTGTTATCTTGTTGGGAGATAAAACGTAATGGTATTTTCCACTCTGCAAAAAGTGGCTTTACATTTTGTATTATATCCCTCCCCTCATCCATCATTAATGAAATTTAAAGGACCCATTTATTCTATGATAAATAACTACACAGAAAAACGCTGCCTTTACTATGTATAACAATAAGTATAACATATTTGATATTAAACTTTGTATCGATTGACCACCTTACACGTTTCAGTCCATCAAAATTAAAAATTTTGTAATACGTTTCATCATTAAATGAAATTTTTTTCCACTCGTCCACTTTAAAATCGACATGCCAATGCAAACCTTGCTACTCTATTTCCAAAATAAAGCACTTTTAGTCGAACGTCTACTAAACAATTACCATTTTCCGCTTTAATTGCTATGCGCAGAAATGATTATTACCCATAAAATAAACTCCGTAAAATTATCTTGGCCTTTATTTTTACTAAAAGCTGTTCTTTTCAGGAAAACATGAAATTTTACTTTGACGCATTACTAATCTACATTTGAAAGTTTACGTTATTAGTTGATTTGGTTTGATTGTTGGAAATAGTTATTGCTAACAATAACGGTATTTTACTTTGATATTTTAGAACACAATGTAATTATTTTGAGTCTCCTTTCAAAATGACTTTCAAAAATGATCCTATCTAAAGTTAACGAACAGTTTGGCAGAGAAAATAGTGGCTTTGTATTAACTAAAACCAGCAAAGAATTATGCACCATTTTATAATATTTTTTGGTTCCTTTACATTGGTTACAGATCCATTAGTTTTAAATTTATTTACCAGTTTGTGTAGCTTCATTCTTGATACTCTTAAATACAGATTAAAAAATTTTATATTAAATTGTTCAAATACGCCTCTGTATACCCTTTGACCTATGCCGCGCACTGAATTAAGTAAATTCTCTTTTCGCTAGTTAACACTTTTTTGATATTTAATATTGTCACTGGACAATAATTATGATGATAAAAGGCAAAAAAGTTTTAAAGCTTCCTACTGAAATAAAATTCCTCTTGATATATATTTAAAGTAATCGAAATTGCAGATTTTGTGACTCTATCATATTACAATACACTTTTTTAAATCCCGTTCTTCTCAAAAAGTAGAATAGTAGATTATTCTTATATTGTATATTACCAGCACGTATTTTCTATTACTACGTTTCAATTATTTTATTTCCGAAGTAAAACATATTGTTATCCTTAGTAGAAAAACAGGAAATGGCAAAAAGGGACACAATTTAATTTATTATGGCAGAGGCCTCTTTATGTCAGCTTCAATATAAAGCAACACACGACACGCGGCTGTTTTTGCTGGATTAACCCTTGTTTTGGAACTGGAAGATAATGTAGGAGAGAAACATCTGTTTTTACCCAGAATGTTCCTCTACTATCTTTCCAGGCATTTAAATAAATTTCTGATCTTTTGATAACTAGAGATGAAAGTTCAGAAGGCTTTGTATATCTTCATGCAGGGAATAGATTATTTAATATCGAAGTTTTCATGAAAGAGTAAACTTTATGGCTTTACTTGCAAATATATATACCATAAAATTACTATATTATTTGATACTTGGTAAACCTTGCATACTTCCATACAATGTTTCGAATCTACATGTGTAAAAGATACAAAACTATCAACTTCTAACATTTAAAAATAATTTTGTAAAACGTATATTTATTGTACAAATCTTGAATGAATTTAAACTTACAAAATTTCTCTGGAAATATGTATCTTGCCATAGTACTTCTCAGTTTCTCCAGACTGGTTTTTAATCTGTTTTTCTGAGCATAACTTTATATCTGCTTGTAATTCGAACAATATGTCATTTAAGAGAAAATATTTCTTGATCAGGAGCCGTGTTCGATGACCTCCGTTTCTAACTGGTCGATACTAAAAATTATACGTCAATGTAATATTCCACTAAAGAATTTGCCATTTCCTTAGGCTCTTATCAGTGGCATTGGATTATATCAAGGCCAAATTCACAGAAAAAAAATATAACTCTTGAAACTAGCACCTCAACATTTATCGGTAAAATATTATGCTAGAAAATTAAACGGCATTAACATGCGTAAGTGAAAAAACAAAAAATGTTGAAATTAAATATTTTTTACATTTAAAACAAGTTAATTTAAATATATACTAATAGCGAACGGCACAAAATGAATAAAAGAGGACAGAAGGGCAATTTTATTTATTAGTAAAGAAACCTCACCATAAAGCAATACACAACACGGCTCGGTTACTTCTCTCAAATCAATCTTTGTTTTTCATCTGTGAAGCCAGTAAAAATGAACCGCTCACAGTATGCCTTTTAGTTCGAGTTTCATTCGTCTACGTGGTTTCTTTTATTTGAAGACTATCTTTCCGTGTTATACGACGTTTACAGATATTATTGATTCCTATATTTGAAAGAAAAGCTGTTGGCAATTTTTGCAATAACTGTTCTCATCAGTTAAGAATTTTTTTTGGAATTAGAGGATTCTTTAATCATTCACCATAAATAACCTAGAAACTACCTTAAACGTCAATTTTTTGCAAAATTTTAAGGCATTTAAAATAAAAATTTATAGAAATATTTAATTTAAGCTTTCATTCGCTAACAGTTAACCCAAATACGTCTATTAACTAATCACCTAAAATAAGTCGTGTGGGGAAACAAGTACGGCTAAATTTATTTTCAACTGTCATTTTTAATTAACTCTCAATAATTTCCAATATTTTAATAATTTTTAAAAATATTGCATTCAAAAGAGTGTATATAAACAATCACTGATTTTATTACAAAGTTTGACATTGGAAAAAAATTAACACCGTTTTCTTCAGTCAAAAATATTAGATTTTCATTAGATCTTCATTTGTAACATAGAATTAAAATTTTCCAAAAGCATATTACTTGATAACCTTTGAACAAAATAAAATACAATTATACAGAACTTTAAATGTTCAAAGATAAACGGAGTTTAAAAAGAACACATAAAACGTTATTTATTCCTTAATATTTGTTTTGTTTCCAGCAAAGTATTTAGAATTCGAGGCGATACATATAAATATGACAACGTTTTTCCCATCTTCAAACATCCCCTCGTACACGCTTGTAGGTACGGCCTTAAATCGACGCAACAAATGTCTTTTTTGGTCTTCACTGGCCTCGCAAAGGCAACTTGAGCAATGATAACCAAAAAAAGTTGCACGATCCATATTAGGGGAATAAAGTGCTTGTGGGTCACATTTTTGGCCTTTTATGCGTATGACCTAATACAATGTAAATATGTATTAGGATTAAATAATATCCTTTACTTACTTACGGTTTGGGCCTCCAAGAAAACCTCTTGGTGGACCACGCCTTGATAAGCCAAGGAAACAATGAGCATGATTATAATATTTTACGTATTTTCACACAATCTGTTTTGTCTTTGCTTCCCTTTTAATCTCCATTCTAATGATTGTTGGAGTTTTTACATTTCATCGTCAATAATAATGTTTTTCAAGAAGATTAGGTAGCTGGTTGGTGGAAAATTTTTGGATAAAATTCAGTGTTTGTGGTACTGTGTAAAAAAGTGATACATTCGCATACAATTTTTCGCACAAAATCATATAGTCTTTGGTTTTTGTTCACTAGCTGGCTCTAACCGAAACACGACGGTTCTCGAGCCCCAAAGCTTTTGATCCTACAATCATTTCGCCCAGCCTAATCCACCAGATAGAAGACTTTAGAGTAAAACTTTGTATAGCAATAGTCGATTACTTTTTACTAAAGAATTCGGTGTTTAATTTAACTTACACAGTAAGTTAAAATAAATACAAATTTGAAAGCTTCGGGACAGAAGTTACCATACAAAAAGTGTGTATATACGAGTGTAAAGGAACATACACTAATCTTATAGAAAAACGAAACTTTGGAGAAATATTGGTTAGTCTAATCAAACGTTTTTATAGTCACAATCTATCCCAAATCAGTATTTCCGCTACACAGCTTCAGCAATCCATCCATAAGAATAATGGTTAAAACGTACTCCTGTCGTGTAAAATGGCAACGGTTCGCCACAGATTTAGTTGAATATTTTTCGAAAGTTTGGAGCAAATCCGCCTTGACCATTTTTCCATCCGGTTGATGTAGGGTTATTTGTTTAAAAAACTCATTCCTTCTATACATTTTCATTAATTATGTTTTCTTCGCCGTTTGGTGATATAGCTAGTATATGTAAATTGATTAAAACATCAAAATCAAATGAATACTTATTTCACAGTGACGAAGAAAGAAATTAGTGTAAGAAAATATTTATTTAAATTTTTAAAAATTTGATAAAGTCAAATAAAACTCTAAAGGCGTGATGCTTTATAAACCTGTACCCATTACGACAAAAAGCGTTCTTAAGAAAGTAATTTGTTTAAAAAGTATGCTGATGATTGTTTTTCCGCAGATATTTCAATTTTCTTTCATCTTATTAAACTGGATATCTATAAAATTTTCTATGTACTAAAACAAGCTTTTCCACCTGGATTGGAACAAATTTTTAACTTTATAGGTTTACATTCAAAATACACATTGTATTTCTACACAATGCCATAAAGTATTCCTATACAATGCCATAAAATGTTTCTCAGTACTTTGCATAATACTGCATAAACATAAATTCTGCTAGATATAATAGTTTTATTCTGTTGGTTTGCAGGATGCATGACATTGTTGTAGAAAAATTGCTAACCACATTTAAGTACACAAAAATAGAAATCTATAAAAATAAATTAAACTTTTTGGAAACAACAAGGTAAAAAATATTATTGTTCTTTTAGTTATCATGAAAGAAAATGCTTTCTAACATTATAATTTATTTAAAGGCCTATATTTGATTAGATAATTTTAAATTGTTTTTAAGCTTTCTACAACCAAAATGTTTGTTTTTATCAACAATTATGGGCATATTGCCTGTTGAAAATAAACTTAAATAAAAGTATTTAATAGTTTACTTACTATACGGACGTGGTATGTATATATGTTATCTTGATAAAACCACTTATCACTTTTTAAATACAATTTATTTAATTTAATATAACTTTTTACTTTTTTTGACACCATAATTAAATTGTAAAATATCAATTTTTAAACTAGCGAGGAATTACAACTCGAACTATAAATGTCCTTTAAAAATGCTGTCATGTATTTATATTAATAATAAAGCAGTGTCAACATGCGTTCACATAGTTTAAGATACGTTTCGTAAGATGCTGAAACTGATTTCTTGAAATTACTTGGATCAAGCTGTTAATTGCAAAATACTACGTAAGCAGTTTACGTGAGAACAGACTTGTTTTTCTATATTATTTTCACATATATCAACTTCTCCTTTTAGACAAAGTTAATGCGGTGCATTAATTTTTATATACTCTCTCTCTGAGTTCGAAGACTTCGTCGTCAGAGACTACCTGGGGATGAATGGAGGGTCTTCTTCTTCCTAGGATACTGGGTAATCCAGGAGAATAAGTTTGGTCGTCATTTGTAGTAAGCCTGAGCAGCCTTTTCTTAAAACCTCTGTCAAAAATGTAAATGGCTATTAGGGCAGATATTAGAACAATGGTGAGGATTGTGAACCAAGACAAATGTTTGTATATGGGGGTTCATCGATTGGCAAAGTTTCTCCAAATATTGGTCCAATTTTTGTTGGACCATGTTAAGGTTTTCCATATCGATCTTGTTAAGCTTAACAGGCCTGAAATCGGGAATAAAGTTTTTTATCAAAATTGTTTCGCAGCAAACAAATGGAATTTTCACTAGATAGCTGAACTCTTATGCTTCCTATGAAGACATGATTTTCCGGCTGAGGTTTTAGCAACAAGTTTGTATTTATTATTTTGGTTTTTTATTTCTTTGCTTTCGCATTTCGCTGTCACTGGTAACGGGTCAGAAACTGTAATTAACCAATAATTTTCGTCGATTTATTTGACGCTTGAACTTGGCATGTTTTTGGAAGATAATTTTTCGGCCTAGGAGCTATGCTTCATACATGGCTTCACTATCGGTAGGATAGGGTAGGACCTAGGAACAGATCTTCTGGCCTTGGTTTAGTGACTTACATTTCTTCAAATTTCGAAGAGATACGAATAATATTGGATCGTCATCTTTCACGATATATTTATGAGTTACAGGAATGATGTGATAAAGACCTGTTCGGTTATCGAGTATGGGTATAGGGTACAGGCGGTAAAGAGTATAAAATTCACATTCGATTAATAGTTATATATAAACATATGGATGTATTTTCTATATGATTTTGAGAATTTATTCTATTTTTTATGATACTACGCTAGCGAACGGCAGCTTTAGATCGGAGGGCCAGTAGCCTGGTGTACTGAATGCTTCTACCAGCGCGCCACTCAATTCTTGATAGGATTTGTTTTGTTTTCTGAGTTAAACCACTGAATTGAGAAGAGCGGTTTAATAGTATTCACGGTTAGTATGAAAATGAAATATACTCACTAACTATATCCTTATAACATAATTTACAAAATCCTGAAATAAAATTTTAAGTGAAACTTTTATGCATTGAAGTTATAATAATGCTACTACTCCATTAAATACATTACAAGCACATGTCATCTTGGCCAGAGACCAAAAAATATGCAATATATAATAAAATATATTGATGATGAACTGATATAGGGGGTATATCAGTTTTGGAGAAAGTCGAAAAATGTAAAATTTTGAGGACGCCATATTGAATCCGCCAGATAAAGTTTCTCAAAAAATATTTTAAATTCCCAATTACCACTAACAAAAATCCCCCAATATTGATTTTCGACAAAATCGAGAGATGTAGAATCTTTAATCCGCCATATTGAATCCGCCATATTTAATTTTTTTAAAATAACTTCAGATTCGTAATGTGCGACCCCAAAAACGCCCTATATCAATTTTTGAAAAAATCGGACAAAATTGATTTTTTCGTCCGCCATATTGAATTTTTTAAAAATAATTTTAGATTCGTTATGTGCGACCCCGAAAACTCCCCCGTACCAATTTTGGAGCAAATTAGACAAAATTGATTTTTTTACCCGCCATTTTGAATCCTCCATATTGAATTTTTTAAAAATATTTTGGATTCGTTATGTGCGATCCCGAAAACTCCCCTGTACTAATTTTGGAAAAAATCGGACAAAATTAAATTTTTTGGTCCGCCATATCGAATTTTTAAAAAATAATTTCGGATTCGTTGTTTACGACCCCGAAAATTCCCTTATACCAATTTTGGAGAAAATCAGACAAAATTAATTTTTTTGGCCGCCATGTTGTCAACGCCATCTTGGATTTTACTGCACCAATTTCATCTAAAAAATATTGGACCACCGTAGCAGCTTCCTGAATATAATGTAAAAATTTTCATTCGAATCGGTGCCGCCGTTCCGAAGTAATCGGTGTACATATGTAAAAAAAAACATAGATAGTCGATAATATAAATATACAAATTAATTACCAAATTAGCAAATGTTCAGAGGATTAACATGTTCCTCCTAAAGGATTTAAATGTTTGAAAAGATATGAGGTAGAGTTTGGAGCGTTTCCCAGTTGGGTAGAGATCGCACTTCTGTTGAGAACGAGGCGCCATGACGGAGATACCGTCAATAAGAAAAAATTCTTAGGGATTTGGGGCCACAGAAGAATCATGATAATCCTGAAGCACAGGGACTTGGAACAACAGGGACTTGGAACGACAATAGCCCTGGATCACTAAGACCTGGAACCCTATAACAATATTTTGGAGCCTTAATATACTGCTCAAAAAAAAAAATAAAATAAGAAAGGGTTACCTCTTGTTTAGGAGGGTACCACAAGAAAGCACATTATCAAGTAATACTACATGGAGAAGGTAATTTCTCCGAAAATTTAACTCGAGCTGTTGTAAAATGGAAAATAAAATATTTTCATATTTTAGATCCTAACGTCGGTTATGCATTTCCCCACGCCACTTCGCAATTGCCACGTTGAAGTTAAAGTATTATTATCGATAAAGATCACATATATTCAAATCTTCATTCGAACGGGCAGAATGGTAACGCTTTATGTTTCAACTGACTGGATGTTCAGGGACGAAACTAAACAAACTAATTACATACTTATAATTTAAATTAAAGTGATTTTAATAGCTATTTCTTGACTGATTTACATGGTTAATAAATTATACTGCCCCCATAAATAAAAATGCTACATGGTATTGTGAGAACAAAGACTACTTCTGAGTCGGACTGGTATGCATCTAATTCGATTATATTAATATGTTGTGCTACGCTTGAAGAATAGACAGGCAAAGAAAAATTATTTTTCTTTAGTAATTGAGAAACTTGTTGCAAAGACTGAACCAAATCTATCGGAGTAATTATCGAGCTATGTGAAATATTTAGCCGTGCGAAAGAAATGACATTTAAGACATCATTAATAAAGTTTTCAATGAAGGTGTAGCTTTTCTTTAGTGATTCACAATATTCCAAAGTACTTATTTGGGCGTGGTAGAAAGTAAGATCTTATATCTAAGATCGATTGATTAATTTCGTCTAAATTTTTATTAAAAGTTTCCCTTCGATTTGCAATTTTTGTACCGTAGAATTAAAATTTCTGATTACCGATGTCGTTTTTAAAAGATTTTCTATGAATCGTTCATCTTGCGATACTCTATTGATACATTCGTTAAAGTATTCTCCGGCGGAAGCGTCAAAATTTCCTGTGAGTTGGTCTAAAATTTTATCATTATTACTTTCTTTATTATGTATAAGGTCTTTATATACAAGAGGCGTCCAGAGTATGAAATGAGCGAGGGCAACCGAGGATAACCCTCAATAATTGTAAATAAGAAAAAAAACACTGGTCATAATAGGGTTTCAATCTTTCAACGTTGACTTTTGTATTTTGTTTCGTTCAAGGGTTAAGTAGGAAGATTAATTTTGGAAGATTTCTTTTATTTCGAAGGGTCCATTAAATTTGAATTTATCTTTTGTTTTGATCTAGGATTCCTTAAGATATACTTTATCACCGATTTTATAGTGGTAAAAAAATACTTTTTGGTCAAATCTAACCTTGGGCTTTTCTTTTTGGGTTTGTGTTTATATTAAAGATCCATATGGTCGTTTAGGTCTCTTAAATATTTTGAAACTAGTTTTTGTTTACTGTATAAATTCTCTGGGGGTCTGCTGGACGTGTATCCAAAGGGAAGCTTATAGGGTTTTAATCCGTAGGTTATTTTGAGTATTGTTGTAACATATAGTGGCATGCGGTAACACGTTGGAGGGGTGTTAGTGAAGATTATCGATCATATCAGCTCTGATTATTTTAGAGAGGGTTGAATGAACCGTTTAACTGTGGATAACCTACACTTGAAAATATGAATTTAATATCGAAAAATTCACATAGGTCTTTTATGAGGGTGTTATCGAACTCACTGCCATAGTCGTAATAGATCCCTAGTGGAGTTCTATAGTGCTGAAAGAATACTAGTAGAGTATTTACGATAGTATTTGCTTACTTGTCTTTTAAAGGCATAATTTCTTTCTGGGTATTCATAAATGTCAATATTGATCCTTTTAAAAGGGGTGTTTTAATTATTAAGAGAGGGTTACTTAAGTTTCACTTTTTGACATATTTCGCACTTGTTTGGCCAACTTTACTTTTCTTTTATGCTCCTAACTTACCCTATGGTAATAGTCTAAAATTTGGGGTACTTCGTCATCTTCCGGGTTTTTGGCAATATTTTGGCAAATTTTTAGTTTAATGTTTTTATCAGCGAAAAAAAATGAAAAGATCTGGAAAATGGAAATTTTTACATTATTTTCTGTACAGTAAGTTTATCGGGTTGAAATTGGATTTGCCTGGGGAGTAATATAGTATGTAAGACCTTTAACTGTTTTGCTGGAGGTTATATTGACTTTATTGTAATCAAATTTGTGGTTCTCCTCGAAGATATCATCGATTATTTTATGGTAGATGTCTCCAAATTCGTTTTACCAGAGAAAGGACACTATATTTTTATAAGATTTGTCTAAAAGCTGAGAATTCAATATTTCGATTTTGGAATATCTATTAGAGAGTTAATATTATATAATTGAATAAATCTATTATATTCCACTGTGAGAGTTTCGTCGTCTAGTTGAGGATTTTCTGTTTCCTTGTTTTCAGATTCATCTTCTGCCTCCGTGGCATAGAAAGTTTTGATTGAAAGTTAGCGCATTCTTGAAAGTGATTAACGCGTGTTTTAGATAGAGCATCGGCATTTTTGTTTATTTTTCCCGCTTTGTACGCTATTTTATAAACGTACTCCTCAACTTTGAGGCGCCACTGGGACAAACTGCTACCGGGGTCTTTAATAGAAAAGAGCCAGGTGAGAGGCCTGTGATTGGTTATTAGGGTGAATTTTTTTCAAATAGATAAGTGTTTTACTGCCCAAAAGTAGCTCTCTGTCAGTGGTGGAATATTTAGCTTCTTCTCTGCAGAGGATTTGGTCGCAGAAGCTATCAGGAAATCTCTACCTACAGGTCCTTGAGAAAGAACTGCACCTATTGCAAATGTGTTTGCATCTGTGATTAGAAGAAAGTGTTCATCAAAATTCGGGTAAATAAAAACAGGATCCGAGATAAGAGCATTTTTTAGCTCTTCAAATGCAGATTTACATTCAGCATCGATGAAGAACTAGATGTCTTTCTTTGAATGCTTAGTCAGGTGTTTTGATGTTTTGGCGACGTTAGGAATAAATCGTCTGTGGTAACCTACCAATCCTTAAAAGGATCAAGTTTTTGATACAACTAACCTTGGAAGGATTAGGTTTGACACCATCTTTGACTTTTTCACTATATGGCCAAGACAAGCGACTTCTTTTCTAAGAAACTCACACTTGTCAGGATAGATTTTTAAGTTTGCTTTTCTAAGACGTTTGAATACTTCTATAAGTCGTTCCATAGATTCGTGTATTGTGACGGAGTAAACGATTATGTCGTCCACATAAACCAGACATCTTTCGTTCTGAAAGCCAAGGAGTATGTTGTCCATGATTCTTTGGAAGGTGGACGGTGCATTTTTCAGGCCATAATTGCATACGAACGAATTCGTAATGACCGTTTTCGATTAAGAAAGCTGTCTGGGGAATATCATCATGATTGATCTATATTTGATGGAATCCTGACCCAAGATCAAGCGTAATAAAATATTGGCTTTTGTCAAGTTGATCCAGCAAAACGGAGATGTTTGGAAAGAAATACGGTCATCAACAATGACCTCGTTTAATTTGCGATAATCTATCACAATGCGCCACTTTTGTTTGCAAAGCATACAATTATTTAGACACTACCCAAACAAAGAAAGACCAAGGAGAAATAGACCGTTGAATAATTCTTTGTTTGAGCGTTTGGTGCCTTGGGATTTTACTTCCTCTTTGCGAATTTGAGGATATCTATATCATTTTGTAAATATGGACGTCCATTGTGGGTTTCTATAAAATGCTTAACTTCGTTAGTAAAAGTTGGAACATCGCCTTAGAGGTAAAATAGAGCGAGGTATTCTAAATAAAGATTGGTAATTAATTATTTTTCTTTCGAGTTCAAATGTTCCGTTCTTAATTGAATTTTAATCGTCTGAACCCTATCAATTTAAAGGGAATTAAGTTCATTATCGAAGTTAAAATTTAATAATGTTTCACTAGGGGTGAAAGGTTCGATATAAATATCCGATAAATCGATATTTTTGGGAATTGTATTAGCATTAATGACAGTTGTTAAGAATTCACCATTTTCGTTGACGCATATAAGAGCATTTGGTAATACTTGTATTGTTATATTTTTGGGAAATTTTTACTGTATCCTCCTTAAAAATATAAATTCCATCGCCATTATCAAAAAATAATTTGGAAATATTTGTAGAATCGTATATATAGTATGGATTTTTCTGATTAACTGCAAATGAAGGTTTGTCCAGGGAAAATCAAAATTTGGGTTCAGATGATCTAAATTCAGAGTTTGAATTTGTTCATGGATCGATGTGACATTATCTGCCTGTCTGTACGTATTGTCGGGCGGTTGGTCTGGTTGAAGCAGTGAAAGAAAATTTTGGCAATCCTAAGAATCGGTTACCGGTTCACGATTTTCATCAACATTTTTGATATTTGTGTCGTCTCTGCATAGTATTCGCAGTAGTCGTAGTTTTCGTTATAGTTTGTATAGTCTAAGTTAACGTGGTGGGTCCTTTGTTGATTTGAAGACTGGTATGGGTTCAGTTGAATAATGTTAGGGCGAACTTGTTTGTTATTTTGTTGGATTACAGAAGGCTTATTTTGATTTTGAAATGTGTTGAGTCTCTGTTGTTAGGAAGGTTGATTTTGCGGAGAAACTTATCGTTGAAAATTCTTATTATAACTTCGAAAATTATTAAGACATACTTGCATGTGGGAACAGCAATCAGCGGCTAAGTGGCCCACAAGTCTGCATTTAAAGCAACGATTAACCTTTATTGGGTTACTGGCAGGGGTAGTTTTTGAACTGCGGGTTAGGGAGATTCTTGGGTTTCAAAATAGGACAATTGTAGCTCCTGCCGAATGCGAGACTGGGCATCTAGAAAGTCGATAAGATTTCCGAATTATCTAACCTAGTCTGAGTTAGAGGCCAATAAGGAGGGTTTTCAAAGTCATTGTATCAATTAAGGGGGATTGGGCCACTTTCTGTTCGTTTGTTAAGGTCGATTCTTGAATATTCGCCAGCATTTTGGCATTGAGTGTTTGTAATCGATTAACAAATGTCAAAGGTGATTTATTCGGAAGCTGTATTAATATTGGTAGATCTTAAATAAGGGATGAAAACCCCTATAATCGCCAAAGTAAACATTTTAAAAGTAATTTGCATTCTGTTGTTGTACGTCGACGGATTTCGCCAATTAATCAGCATATTTTTAAATGTATCTCTAACAGAACGTGTTAGTCCATTGTTTTCATTTTATAATCACAATCGTACGCGCTTAAGAAAGTACCGAGAGAGATTTGGTCTCCCTCGAATTCTGGAATAATTGAAAAAAATTCTGAAAACTTGTAGGGTTCGATCTCAGCATCGGCATTTTTGCCTTTCTGAGCTCTCGTTTTCCGCATGGTTTAATTTTTTGTAATTTTGAATGAAATTTAATTAAACTTATTTAAGAATAACTTTAAGTATCGTTTAAGAAAATCGAATAGAATAATAAAATTTGCACTGGTAAAAACATAAACGTGGGAATCAATATTATACTTACACATGTAGAAGAAGCATCGACCCGTGTTCTCTTAGTTGGTTGTCAGTGGCTTTACCATATATATATATATATATATATATATATATATATATATATATATATATATATATATATATATATATATATATATATATATATAGGTATATATATATATATATATATATATATATATATATATATATATATATGTATATATATATGTATATATATATGTATATATATGTATATATATATATATATATATATATATATATATATATATATATATTCAAATTATATTTATGTTATATGATTCAAAGCGTGGCAAGTGACTTTTTGGCGATGGCTTTTACCTTTATCACACAAAACAAAAATCGAAGATAGTCCAGAACACAAGAATTAAGTCAAAAACATGTTTGTCCGATGTATGTAGCATTACAGTCTCCACAAAGAATTTCGTGTATAATATTTTTTTTTTAATTTAGAGGTTTTTTATTTTAGCTTGGACAAATTCCTTGATAAAAAAGTTATTATTTTTATGGTCAAGTTGCAAGTCACATTTTCTGATTAGGTGTTGAAATTGCTGTGATAGACCATTAACAAACCGGAATGATATATATTTTTTCTTGTTTCCTTCCGGTTCTCTTTTTTGTTACTATTATTTGTAATTTCTGTGTCATAAAGTATGTTGGTCCTGTTTTTAAAATTATTTATTAGATCTTCCAGATGACTATCCATATCGAGACGTTTTTAACTTTTCAATAGATCTTTTCTAAATTCTGAATAAGACAGTTTTATTGCCCGATCAGCAGGGTCTATCCCTTCCGATTTTTTGGTTAATGAGATGGCAAAAGTAAAAATTTAGGTACCGTGAAGACCATGTATCCTTTGCATACCATTTTGTCTACATAAAGCTATTATCACTGTGATCCTTCAATTTTCTTGTATCATTGGTTCCCATATGAAAATAAGGAGAAATTAATGTAAGTTCTAGTACACTAAATCAACTTGAGAAATGTAAGTATTTTTATTCGTTCCATTTTTTTATTGACTTCTAAGGCATGTCCATTTCAAACATCATAGCACAAACTGTAATGGTAGAACCCGAAGAACAAAATTAAATTTCTGGAAAACGAAATTTCTTTCTTTTATCGATATGTTGATGATTGTATCAAAATCTCTAAAAAATAAAAGTAATGATGATTTAAAACATTTTAACACCTTCCATGAAAAATTTCATTTTACCATAGAAACAGAAGAAAACAAAAAAAAAATTCTTGGACACTACCCTACATTATAGTGATAATAATATTATCAAGACAGGACAGTATTTAAAAGATATGATGGTTTTCAAGGTACGTAAATTTCAACTCATGCCATTCTGTTAACCAAAAAATCGGTAGCGATAGGTCTTGCTGATTGTACAATAAAACTGTCTGAGCCAGAATTTAGAAAAAAGATTTATTGAAAAAGCTAAAAATGTCTTAATATTGAATCCAGAAGACTTAATAAATTAGATTTTCAAAAACAGACTCAACAAATATGACAAGAAAAATATTACAGCCTTGACAAACAATTAAAAAACAAAAATCATCATTTTAATTTCAATGAGACAAAAATCGTTTAAAAAAAGAAAATTTTACGAAATGGTGGAAGATCAAGTCACAAAAAAAATAATCTAAACAGATTGTACGTACCACTTCTTTGATGCAAAATATCCAGTTGTTTGACGTCGTTAAAACTTACAAATGACCATCAAGGCCGAGTGTTATTATAAATAATTCTGTTTGTAATTAGTTATTTTAGCTTTTATTGTAATATGTTGCTGTGCGCACCAGCCGTGACAGTCCAAGTATTTATATTTTTAACTATTATCAACTGGACACATAATGAGATTACTAACCACATTCCAAGGTATGTTTTAATTAATTCTTGTGTTTTGTACTATCTCCCATTTTTGTTTTTTAGTTGCACCTTAAAGGTCATGATAACTTTTTAAATGAGACCCCCTACTCTTGACCGCAAGAGTGGTGCTAGCGGAAAATTTTACAATCGAATATGACCTTGAAATGACCTTGACGGTCAAGGTCAAGGCCGTTTCAATTTCAAATATCAAAAAGTTTCGAAATGGCAGGATATTTTTCCTTTGAAAATGATCTTCAATGACCCCCTCTTGAACCTTGCAGGTCACTCACAACATGAAACTGCTCGAAGAATTCAAACGATAAAGGAGAATAGATAAGAACGACTTGATTCAATTGAAAATTATTTCCGGAAATAACAAACGTTAAAGGCGCTTTCAACAAGTTCATAAAATCCAAAGGTGTGACCGAACTAGACCATCTTCACCTTCACGTAAATTTTCAAGGTCAGTGCAGGCCGAGTTCGTTCTCTTTTAATGGAAACCGCCATTTTTAACCTCGCGTTCGAAAAGAACGGGAAATTTTAGATTAGACTTTTCGACAAATTTTAGTGGTTTTCTGAGCATATTAAACGTTGAAGGTGCATTCAACAATACGAAATGAAATACACACTCGACAAACTTGACCTTCAAGCCTATTTTCAAAGTCATTAAAGTTCAAGGACATTTTTAAAAAAATGCGAAATTTATTTATTTTTCCTTATCGTTTGAATTCTTCCAGCTGTATTAGTTTGGCGGATTTTTCGCAATTACACATTGTCGATATCCCGCAACGCCCAAAAGAGAGTCACTGAGGGTCATTTTCAAAAGTAAAATTTTATCACTCTTATTCAAACCCCCAGTGCTCTAATTTTCCCCTAAGCTTTGAACAATCCCCAATATCCCGCCATTCCGGGATTTTTGGATATTTGACATTGAAATACCCTTGATCTTGATCTTGACCTACTAAGTCATTTTAAGATTATATCCGTTCGTAAAATTTTCCGCTATCTCCATTTCCGAAGTCAAAAGTCCCATTACAAATTTATCATGACCTTGATATGACCTTCATGGTCAAGGATAAGGTCAAATTTAAGGTCACCTTAACATACACAGTTTGAGTACCAGAAACTTTTGTAGAAAAGATTTTTCTCCGTCACTCTTAGTTTCCGAATTATTGGTTCATTCAAGTTATGAGGACATACGACCTTCAAATGACCTCTATATGTGACTTTACACCTAATATTATACCGCTGGATAGGAAATTTTCCCCACGTTTCATTTCTGCAATAAAAAATGAGGGCTTCTATTTAAAAAATCACCTTGACTTTCAAATGTCATTGAAAATTGATCTCAATGTCAAGGTCATTAATATAGATAAATGATCTCCTCCATCCTTAACAATTTTTATCTGAAACATTTTTTGTAGATTGAGTATAACGTTATAAATAATTTGAGGGATAAATGTTATTTGAAAGTCAAATATGCCTTTCTGGGGATTAGTAAAATATCCTACTATTGTGCGGGAACTAAACATTATAGGAAAGAACTTTAAACATAAGAGCTATAGAATATAAAACGGGGCCCCTTATGATGACCTTCGTAGTAACCTTTAAGGTCATATCAAAGTCAAGTTGATTTTTTTAATGAGAACCCATATTTTTAACTGTAAAAATTGAAGGTGGGGAAAATTCTGCAACCGAAATATTAGTTACCTGGGGGCTCAAAAAGTTATTCGTTTCGTTTTTTCCAGGTTAAGTTGTTTTGTAGGAGGCCAGATTTTTTATTGCAATAATGAAAAGTGGGGGAAATTTAACGTCCAGCCAATTTAATTTAGTGTAATGTCCTTGTAGCTAGTTCGTGATAGTGGTAACATATAAGCGGTGGAACTTGGGATAAACTTACTAGTAGAGAATCAAGCAGAGTGAATGCGCTGTCACTGAGTGAATGAACGACTCAACGAAGAATGTTCACCACAATACTGAAACTATTAACACTATTTGAACTTCATCGTAGCTCTATGTGTCTACAGTCGGACTAATCATTTGGTTGTGACTGTTGTATACAAGGCCTGCCTGATCCCTCTCGCCACATAAGAAAGAATGTATATGACCCGTCGCTCAAAAAAAAATTGGGGCGGGCGTAACCATGGGAATTTATTGATGACTCTCACTTTTACTTTGAGATGTACGAGAGAGAGATTTAATATTATTTAGAAGTTAACATTGCTTAAATTTGTTTACTCAGTAATTTTCTCAATTTAAGTTTTTCACAACTTGAAAACTTCCAACAAGAATCATATTTGCGTTCAAATGTAATAATTTCGTTAATTGAGAAATGAACCCATTAGGCGATTCATCTCTTAAGTTGTTTAAATACAGGCAGTTTAATTTCGTTTAACCTTAAAATATCGACCAATATCAAAAATTACACTGGATAACAGCCATAATCTGCTAAAACCGAAACTAAACTGATTTTTTAAATATTAGTTCAAGTTTTAGAGATACGTGATATCCTGTTTCCCATATATTAACAATGTGACCACAAGATTGCACGTGGTATATTTGTATTGTTATTAAAAACTTTTTTTGAAAATTGCAACTAAGTTTTTAATTCCATTGTTCTTTTTATGTACAGTGCCCCAAAATTTAAAAAAAAAATACACTTTCATCCACAATACAACAAATTCACTTTCAATTCATGCCTGTCCATTATAAAGACATTTTCACTTTCAAATAACTCTAAAGGCTCACAAGTTTACAATAAGATGACCATTCAATTTTATACAACATGTGTATTCAAAGTTTCCATGTTCTAAGCTTTTTTTTTACTAATTCACCAAAAATATTGCACTGACACCTATTAAACCATTAGTTCTCAAAGTGGTTCATTTGCACCCCAGAGATCGACTGCAATCTGCGAGGGGTCCACATCAACAGAAAAAAAAATTGGGGGTGGATTAGATATCAAAAAAAGTCTCCGAAACCTCCGTAAATATCATAATGTACATAAATACTTACATAATGCTTCTAATGGGATGATAAACAAATTACCTATTTATAGATCAATTAAATATATTTCATAAAATTATTCTGTAAGTAAATAATTATTCGCTTTGTGGTCACACTATTTGTAACTTGCTGTTTGATAGCAACACATTGCACGTCAAGGAAGGCAGTGCCAACTTGCAAAAACTTCTGTAATTCGTCTATTACTAATACGAGTATCAGAAGCAAACATTGTTTATCCTTTTTGTAAATTTGCGAAAGAAAGGTGATTACCAAATATAAAAATAGACTTAATATTCAAATTAAAGTAAATCAAAATTGTTTTTCCTGCGATAATCCGATGACCGATCATGACTTAAGGTAAAGGTAATTTGATATTCTAATCAACTATTTATACCAGTATTAACTTTTTTAATATTTTAATTGTTTGCGCTTTAGAAATCGATGTTGTTTCGAATTACCGATATTTATACACACTGTAATATTATTAACATTTTACCCGGTCCGGTAAAATATTATTTACTTTACGTCATTTCTTCTTTCTTTCTGCCTGAATTTTTATAAGCAATATTCATTGGTACATGATTCCTGTGTACCTAACTATAAAAGAACAACGACCGCCATAAAGATTAAAATAAGGATTGTTGTGGAGAATCATTTTCTCATTGCTAAGTCTTATCATATTTAAATAGATTCATTTTTGTTCACACATAACCGCTACCAAAGATGGCTGCACTAAAAGAAAATGTAGATAATATAGCGTTGATTATTTGAAGTTCGAATTAATTCCATTTGTGTGGGGAAAACACTTGCCGATGGGCCTTATATACAACAGAGTTTTAAACAATGGTGCAATGAAATCATCCAAATTGGAGGATCATCTGAGAAGGTGTCATCCTGGTAAAATAAATATTGTAACTGACACTGAAAATAGACTTACGCAGGATCCCACTGTCGAAAGTATGTTTGCTAACGTCACAAAGAGACATTTATGGTTTTCGGGCGTCTTACAATATCTCTTAGTAAGCAGCGCAATCAGAAATGCTGCGTAACATTCGAGAAGGGCTAATTTTGCCAGCTATTGAAGAGATTATTAAAACTGTTAAAGTCAGCATATGATATACTCATAAGGATCCCTTTGAACAAAAACACAGTCCACAGATATATTCATGAAATGAGTCATGGTGTTAAAAGGATCCTATATCATTATCCGCAAATGACCCAGTTCTCTGTACAACTGGAAGAATTAACTTTATTTGTTAATGAAACATGGTTATTGGCTAAAAACTGACTAAATTTAAAATAAACTTTAGCACCTGAAAACTATTAAATACTTTAAATTTCCGACCTGTTGACGGTGGGTATATGCACTGTCGAGCAAAAAATTTAGGTCACATTGAAATTGTGATGTTTTTTTGAAATTTTCTTTTTTAAGCTTATATTTGAAAATTGTAAATCATTGTATTTTGAAAGCAAAATTTAATATTAAATATTAAATCGGTAAACATATTTTTTAATTTTGATGATTTATTCTGAAAATGCAACAAATTTTACACTTAAAACGACATTCGACTTATTGTTTTTAAGAACTCTAAAGAATGGAAAAACATTAATGAAAATAATTAATGATTAATAGCATGTATTCTCTCCTCTTGCATTAATAGCTGCTTAAAGGCGACCGGGTATATTTTCAATCAAATTAAGGATCGCATTCTGGTCTATGATATTCCACTATTACGATAGCAATTCTCTTAGTTCTTGGGCAGTTCTTGGAGCTGGTGTATATCTTCGGATACGTCGGCCCAACTCATTCCAGATATATTCGATGGTATTCATATCTGGACTGAGTGCTGGCCAATCAAACCGCCTAATTCTCACTTTATCGAGATATTGTCTAACAACTCTGGCTACGTGAGGTATAGAATTATTTTGCATGAAAATTCCATGCTCGCCTATAGTGATCATGAAAGGCATAACATGGACTTCTAAAACTTCCGTAATGTACCTGTGAGCTGTCAGGGAGCCATTCTGTGTGAGTACCAACTCTGTGTGTGCTTATGATGAGATCCCGCCTAAACCATTACCGACCCACGGCCAAATGGCGGTCGCTCGTCAATACAAACTGAAACATATCTTTCTCCAGTCCGTCTAACCCATTGAGGCAAAAATGCGACTCATCTGAAAACCTTGCTCCAGTCCTCATTATTCCATGCCAAGTGTTTTCGGGCAAAAGCCAATCTTGCATTTCGATGCCGGCGTTGCAATGGTAAACCTGTAGCAATCCTCCTACAAGAAAATCCAGCATTATGGAGCCTTCTTCTAAATGTCCATTCAATAACATTTACATTTCTAACTTTTTGGAGTTGATTTAGCAGTAAAACTGCAAATGCTGTTCTATTCCGCAAACTTGCCGACACCAAAAAATGGTGATCTCTTTGGGAGGTTACTCTTGTTTGCCCTGATCCTGGTCTTCTGGTTATCAAGCCAGTCTCCTCATAGCGCTGGTACATATTTTGTCCAACACAAAGGCTCTTACCAACAATTCTTGCAATTTCATGTTGTCCTCGACCATCTTGTATCAAAGCTACAATTCTTGCTGCAATAATAGGATCTAAAGACATGATACATGTTTAATAAATACTACACCTAGCGCTCAATAGGTTTTACAGAGAAACCAACGCTAAATGGAAAATAGGTAACGAAATGTCAATTTAAATTAAATCGAATACATACTATTTCATAAAAGTCATAAATACAACATCAATAAATGACAGATAACAAATATGGCAGATAACATTTCTCGAAAACAAATAATTAAGCTTCAACAAGTACAATATTTCCCTTATTATTATTACTCCTAAAATTATTTGCAACTTTTTAAATGACCTACATTTTTTGCTCGCCAGTGTTAGTTTATGTACCATCTAGCTTAAACACAACGACGGTCCTCAAATGATTTCAACTAAATCCGATTGACCGTCATGGTTTTATCTAATACCTTAAAAAATAAATTTCCTGTTAATAAATTAAAAAGAAAATATTAAAAAGCAAACCCGTTTCGAATCATAAAAGTTATACTTCAGTGATTTTTTGAGATTCTGTATCTACCACCAAAGTATTAAATGTAATTTCTTTTGCCCCACCGAACAGTGTCTCTTTCAATAACGCTTCGACACCCGTGAATCTGTCACAAATGTTTCCCACGCCACGTTGCCTCTTTCAACGAACAAAATCGATTTTTCTCTTGTTCCGTTTTCTGTCTTTTTGGGTCTTTAAGATGCTGGAAAACGTGGATCTCAAGTCGCTTGACCTCAAGAAATGTTGGTATATTTTTATGATATTGGTGTTTTTCAGTTCTAAAAAATTTACAATGTGATTAAAAAAACTTCTAGCTAAAAATACATTCACAATATTTCCTATCATTTGATTTCAATGGCACTGCGAAAATTTCGGGGGGAAAATATTTTAGTATAGTCTTCAGTTTTCGGCGTACAATCACAACAAACACATTTTTACACTAAAATATTTTAAATATAATAATTTTTCAAACAAAACATAAAATACAAATAGACAACAACACGATGAAACGTGAATAAAATTAGGATCAGTAGAACAGAAATCTACATATAAATTTGATTTTGTTGGGAACCCTTTTGTCGTATCTGGTTAAGATGAAATAGTGGATCGTAAGGCATACAAGTTATTCATGTATATATATATATATATATATATATATATATATATATATATATATATATATATATATATATATATATATATATATATATATATTTAGTTCTGTGAAGACAATAAATATGAGTAGAGACAGGAACTGTTGTGTCCCTGGTTGAGTGGATTCATCGGTGTAGCAATACCAAGTTATTAACGTTAAATTTTAATCTAGTCAATAGAAATTATTGTGTATGTCAGCAGGATTCCAGTGAGGATGATAAAAGTTCAATAATATATATTAATAATACTAATTTACCTTTACGAAATTTACCAGCAAGAACAGGTGAGTTATAATTAATCTGTGAAATGAACAATTTTTTAACAAATAATTATACTTTCAAATTCTATGTAATAAAATTTAATGTTACTCTTGTAATAATACTACTAATTGCTTGTTTTTGTTTCCAACACAGGGATTACCCTTTGATAGGCAGAACAAAAGTGAGGATTTAACCTCTACCTTAAAAGATGATGTGATTTTCAAATTGGGCCAATCTCTTCAAGTTGGGATTTGTTATACAGATTCTTCCTTGCCAAGAGAGGATTTATGTGTAACCCCACTAGGAAGGCTGAGGAGACACTATTTCAACAGGTATGTAACTCATCCTCATTTCAGATCTATTTTAAAAATATAGTTTCCAATTTTTGGCGTTTTATGAGAAACTTTTGTTAACTGATTTCTTAAAAAATTTTATAGTAAAAATCTTTTGACATCATATAATTTTTGGTCTAGTATAAGATGTTCGGAAAATACAAAAAAAAAAGAATGTAAAACCAAAAAAAAAATAAGCAGGTGATTTAGAGTTTATGAAATATATTTATTATTATTATTATTATGTCATAAATAAAATTAATATTTAATGTTTTTTTCATAGAATACAATTCTCTACTGAAATCTGTGGATGTTACACGTCAAGCGAAATAACTCCTAAAGCAAAACGGTTGTATAGAAAAGCTGTGGAATATATGCATTTTGTTTCTATTTGCGATCAGTATCATTTAAAAGGAAATTAAAATTTGCGAAGAAAATTATTAATGAGTTAGAATTAGAATCAGAGTTTTATTTAAGACGGTTGAGTGACAAAGCTATTAAAGCAAGAAGTCGTTACGTTACAGTAGAAGAAAATCTGTTGCTGATGGCAGAGTTGTTCCATTTACCATCCAGTACATTGATGAGATATAATACTTGATATTTATGGTTCCCGAATGGAAAATTTAGAAAAAAAAAACACATTTTAAACCATAGGCACTTTTAAGAATGTTGAAATTTGATGAAATATCATTAACATGTAGTGTTGTTTATGACAAACATGAAGGCCAACTTGTTAGTGTGGAACTAGAATATGTGTTCATGGTCAAAGATGTATACAGGAAATGGAAGTCAATTGTTTATTTCATACATATTCTGAGAAGGTATGAAAAATACTTGTATAAAAATTGAGATCTATACAGGAAACATCTATATATATTTTACAGTAAAATTTATATAATTTTTTACTTTTTTAAAATTTCGTATTAAAAAACTTGGAAACGTGCTAAGATATTCTATATTTTATGAAATTAAAGACACCATACCTTAAAATGTTTTCAGAGAAATTTCATTTTTAAGAGAGGCAAGTTTTTCTCTCTATTAGCAAGTGTCAAAATTCTAAAGAAAAATCTAAGGAAAGGATTAAAAAACACCCAGCCAATATAGGCTACAATGCCTGTGTAACTAAATAAATTGTTCAATAAATTGGCATTTATCAAAATAAAGTGAACCTAACCTTGTAATTACGCACAAATTATTTTAAATTTTAGGAAATTTTAATGCAATTCAGTCTTTCCAGCCCTCGGACATAGATCTAAAAAGTTTATATAAAGCCATTTTTTTGGTCTTTATATATTTACTTCAAGTTTGTAACATAACATTTCTATAAAAATTATACCAAAATTATCCTCGTGAGTCGTCAAAAAGACGTATTTTGTTTTTTTTTTAACATTTTTTATGTTTATTCTAAATTTTTTGTTTGTATGACACTGATGTTCTTGATGAACCAAAATAAACTAATATGTACCAAAGACCTTAAACTGTACTTCAAAACAAAAAAAAACTATTTTAATTTATCGAGCACCCCAATTAAATTTTGAAAATAAGTTGAAAATGGTAAAGAAACAGAACAGTGCATATTAGATGTATTATTTATACGACCCACAAAAGTAATTTTCATACAATTTTTATATAAATGATAAGTTAAAAAACTGAACTAAATATAGACACTCAAGAATGTCATAAATAAAAATGGCGTCGGATTAGCCTAACCGTATAAGTCCCAATATTCGGTAGACACGAGAACTGACAAAGAGTGAAAATTCGGGGTTGGTTGAGAGTCGAGGACCGTGGTTCGGAACCCACGTTAAACTGTAGGTCTCATCACTAAAAATTCCTATGCGTTGATGTGTCGTTAACTTAATACAGCTCGCTTTTTATATTTGTGTGAGAGGGGACAGCTGATATTTATCCATCTTTATGTATTTCACATACGTAATAAATGTGGTTCGATTAATTTTTCCATGCGTAGCTGCGAATAGGCGAACATTTCGCCAGATAGCGCAGAACGCGGTCACAGAAATTAGTATTGCATCCATAATAGATACGATACATTATATTGTTTACTGTTAAAGCATAAGTCTGAGCAAAAAAAGTAAAAATTATAGTTTAGAGTTATTTTTGCAATATGACTTGTAAATTAAAAGACATATCCTTCTCTGAAATTATTTTAATTAGAAGTAGTAATTTATTAATTTATCAAATAAGGAAAATGTCACTTAAATGCGAGTTTCGCTATTAGGCACTAAGCCCAAATTTTCCGAATCAATTTTATCAAAAAAAATTTAATTTAAAAGTTGTAAGGTGAAAGGGTAATTGTTGGCAACTAGTTAAGACTAGAACAAAGCGGAAAGAGAAAATTCTACAAATTGTTAACGAATTACTAAGTATGAATTAGTTCAAGAGTCTTTGCCAGGTTGGTTAGAAACGTTAATAAAACCAAAATTCACGGTATAAACAATTCGAGCTCTCTGTCACAATATTAAGAAATAAGGTTTATTATAAATACTTTACTTATGAAACAACATTTACAAGAAAAGAGAAGACGTACATAACACAGATATGTTCGCTAAAGAAAAGCCTAAAGCCATAGTAGAGACACATAATCAAGTATATTTTAATTATAGTGTATGGGCAAGGGTGATAGATAACTTTTTTATATCGTGTTATTTTCCCAGAAAATTTGACCAAGGATTCATTTTTCTAATTTCTTGTAAATACCCTGTCTAATTTATTTGGAGTTTGTTTGCATTTTACTGTAATTGTTTGGAATTACTTGCGCCAAACCTTTCCTAATCGCTGGGTTGGTCAGAGTCGAGATGCTCCTGCCAACGATAATTCGGTTTCCAAGGTCTTACTCCCATGAACTGTGCAGTCTAGGAATGTATGAAAAATGTTGTGTTCATGATATATGAAACAAGGACAAGAATCCTTGAAGCCGGTGAGCAGTTTCGTTTGAAGCTAATTATTTTTCTCAAATATTCTTTAATAAAGAGAACTCGCATATATATATATATATATATATATATATATATATATATATATATATATACAAAATAAAGATTTTTTTAGACCAGCATTTTTTAAATCTATCGTATTTTTATCATCACTAAATTATTCAGTATTATGATTACTTAATTTTTTCAATCTTTTAAAAAATATAATGGCATATATGATGCTTCTGAATTAATAATCTTTAAAAATATTGATTTTTCATCAATAAGTCAATTTATTTTTTGATTATATGAATCTTGTTGACTTTAAATTTTATCGTAAGCTTGTTTTTAAAAAGATTTTTTTAAAAGTTGTACTGCATCTTTTAAGATCCATCTATTTTAAATTATTGGATTTAAATTTGCTCACAATTAAATTATATGATGAAAATCTCAAAACTATGACTTAATCATTTTGAGGAGACAAAAAAGTTAAATAAATTATATATTTACTATAAAAAAATACGATTCAAGTTCACAGGTGTGCCTAAAAAATATGGGAGTTAGAGGTTAATTGTTTTAACTAAATTCCTAATTTTCAATATCCTAAGAAACATCTGAGTACTAACCCAAAACATTAACTTATATTAACTACCTGTATTTTAAACTTTTTATGTGTGCCAAAATAAAAAATACACTAATGACAGTTCTATTGTTTTGAATCAAAGAATATATGGTTAACAGATTGGCCTTCTTTGTCCGAACACCAAGTATGCATGTAAGTATTATAAAAATTTTCATTTGATTTAAATTATTAGGATTGAAAAAAGAAAAAAGTATTTTGTAGATCAAAATTAAAAGAACTGTAATATATCATGATTATATTCATTGTTTTCGGATAATAAATTGCTGACAAAAACACAGCCGTTGTAATTCAAGCATAGAATTTCGTTTTGTACGTGTTAAAAACATCAACAACAGATTTAAAAACGAATTTTTCATATTCCAATAATAATTTTGCCAATTATTCTTGCTATATTATCGATGTCAGTGTATATTATGTTTGATGAAATTTTATGTCTAGAAACGAATTCGTTAATAAAATTTGTTTTTCTAAGCTTACAGTTGTGTTAATGCTAAATTCTCGCAAAAAGCAATTTCTAGCAAAAAACGCCAATGTTAGTTAAAAATTTGCCACGGTTTTAAATTGTAGCCCCTTTCAGAAACTTCAACACCAGTCTAAGTTAACGGCAAGGGCAATAATAAGTCATGCATGTAATAAAATTTTTAAGTAAATAATATTAATTAATTTCCTGTGGGCCCATAAATAAGAACCGATATCTAGGCTACGAGGAGGCCAAGGAAATTTTGCTGCCAATCCACCGATGATGGAAACCTAGATTGTGATGATTTCGAACTACAAGTCAAAAGCGAGGTGATGCTCCATCTTCCATAAACCATTTGTTATGTCGTACGTTTAAAGGTACATCGTCTAACAGATTAGAAAAGTAAATTTCTTAAAATTGTATATACACATTGCCATTAAACCTTTATGGAAGTACAAATAGACCCATCGAGTAATTATCGATGATACTGCACCAAAACTCTTGCTGAAAATGCCTTTCTCTCGACAGACATGAATTTTCAAGAATATAATAATGGTTATTCTTCCAGTTGCAGATTCCAAATAGTAAACTTTAAAATTTACGCTCAGATTCAGTAAAAAGGTTTAAGACTAAGACCCAATCTATTTGTCATAGCATTTAGATTTTCTATTAAATCGACTTTGTTTATTTATGATGCTATTATAATTTCTGTCATACAGGGTGTTTTATAACTCATGAGTCATAGAACAACTGAAGACACTAAAGTTATTTTAGAAAATAAGCCACATTTTGTAATCATTCAACATATGGCATTCATAATCGATATTATTATGTTATTATCAGTAAGAAATAAGAATCAATGGGCCCTTTTAAGTTTCCCTTTGATGAACACGAGTTATATTCAATGCATTATATAAATATAGAGTTCTTTACTTACCTCAAAAATTGGGTATGTTTCGATCAAAGTCTCTGAAAGAAATGTTTTTTCTTAGCTCAAAAGGTATTTTTGCTCGATCTTGACATCTCCAACTTTTTTCAAAATATTGCATTTAAACATCATAATGCATTCAAAGCAATTAAACTTATTGCAATAGTGGCTAAGAAACTTACGAAGTTGGCTGTGGATGACACCCATGCAAAAATTTGTTATGACTTTTGCTTTACAATGAAATAATATAATGTTAAACTCATGTCAATAAAAGTTTATATAGTGTTGTTGTAATTTTATTCTTGTTTTTATTAAGATTATTTTTAATCAAAGATGCCGAGGCAAAATCAATATACTACCAATGAATTGGAATATATGCTCTGTATCTATGCTCTAGAAAATTATAACAGTCGTGCTGGTGTTACTAGGCATTTAATTTGAAAGCATCATGATGTTATGAAAGCTTCATAAATTTTAATTTCTTACCCATAAAAATAAAATAAGGCTGATTTAATGAGTAATAGATTGGAAAAACTTAGATATACTTTAATCAGTTAATCTATGGCCTACCGTGTTTATGTTACCAAATAAAGTTATTTGTATTGAAAGTGTTAAAACCTAGAGCTAAGAATAAAATCGCCCAAAATTTTCCATTCTTGCCAGATTGGTAATGAAAGATACCCATTTTTTTTTTAGTTTTTGTATTTGTATGGTTCAAAACTTGATTGAATTATTGTTGCCCTTGTCAGTTTAAATCCTTAACTTAAACTGGTTTTAAAGGGGATTCTAGCTTAAAACTGAAGCAAATTTTAATTACCCGCGGCGTTTTCCACTAGAATAGCTTTGTATGAAAATTTAGCATTCCCACTACTGTATATATATATATATATATATATATATATATATATATATATATATATATATATATATATATATATATATATATATATATCATAAAACATAATACACACTTACATCAATAATACAGCAAGAATAATAGGCAAAATTATGATTGAAAAAATGAACACTTTAAATCTGTTGTAGATGTTTTTAAAAAGTACCAAAACGAAGTTCTATGCTTGAATTTCAACGGCTGTGTATTTATCAGCAACTTATTCTCCGAAAACAATATATATAATCATAATACATTACAGTTCCTTTGATGTAGAAAAAGCTTTTTTTCTATTTTTTATAAAATTCAATTCTAATAATTTAAATCAAATCAAAATTTGTATATAACTTACGAGGGAACGTACTCAGGTGTATTCCAATTTGTCTTATTCTGTGATATGTTAGACTATGCTAAAAATATCCAACACGTATTCTTTTAAACTTGGAATTACAATTCTAGGCGGTGAAAACTACAAGCAAAGTTCATTTCTAAAAACGGTTAACCGAGAAAATTATACTTGTATGTATGAAAGCTTTTTCGTAAATCTAATATTATGCAAGTAATTTAACACGAACAAATTAGCCTTTCAAATTATAACTAAAAAACAAATGTTTTTAGGGTGAGGTAGTTTTCACCCGTAGGAATGCAATTCAGGATGTAGAAAAATACGTGTAGGATATTTTTCAGAAAATTACAACATATCACACAATGAGACAAATCGGAGTCGGACATCTGAAAATGTTTCCTTGTTAATGTCAGGAAGAACACTGTTAAATTAGGCAATATTGCCAAAATACATGTTATCTAAACTTAGCCATAGTTTTCAATTTAGGTTAATTATTTCTATTACTAAAGCTCGAACATCCTCTCACCATGAACTAAAACCATTAAGATCAGAAAAACTGCCTACTTTGGATGGCCACACAAAATATGAATAGGTATAACTGATAACAGATTAGAAAAAAACAGAAGAAAGAAAAAAGAAAAATCATGCCTGAGAAGTTTAAGACACTGGAAACACATGGATGAAAGCATCATTCATTGAACACAGAATGGTTATATAATCTTCAGCCTAAAGAGAGGCAGGACATAAGAGAAGGAAATCCTAAATCATTCCACATGTGGTTAATTATTTATTAAAGAGAGAAATCAGAATAAAGAATATTTCTTTTTTCTTGAAAGTTTACGTTATCCAAGCAATATTCTAATAAAATCATTATAGCCTCCAATGACGGTTTAAAACCTTGGTTACAAATACCAGTGTAACATATCCATCCAAACACTACGTAATTAAGTAAAGCACCAAGGAAAATAAAACATGTATTATTAGAAATTAGGTTGCGGTAGCCCCGTTAGGAAATAGGTCCATAAAACTGAAAAATTTTATTTCTAAATTTACTTTCAAGAAAAATTTTATTTAATTTGCTAACAAATTCAAGCTAATATTTTTTATGGCGGAAAAAAAGTCTTGTATTACTTTTTTCAATTTTTTACGATATCTGCTAATGTTTAAAATATGGGGAGTTAGTAACATCGCTAAGAGCACAAGTTAGCAATAAAATGCTTTTAAAAAGTTGTAATATATAGGAAATAATTTTTATAGAACTTAAGACCCAAAATCCACTACACTATGCTCAAAGGAATAAATTATACCAAAAATTATGATTCATATTTATATAGAAAGGAAATTACATACAATATATCAATAATATAAATAATTTAATATTGCATCAAGAGATATAAAAAACTCCAACATGGATGGTTACATAACAATAAATAGGAGAAATAAATAAAATATCATAGGCACAAGGATGTTTCATTGCCTTTTCTTTTAATGTAAAAAAAAATTAAGAATTTTATACTGGCTTGATAAAAAAAGGGCCTAATTTCATGTTTTTATAATTCAAAGCTTCTATTCTATCAAAAATCATACTATGGGTTTTATTGTTTAACATAACAAATGAGTAAGTTAATTATGAAACAAAATAAAGAGGTTTTAAGATACCCCAGAAAGTAGAAAATGTAACTTTTCCCAAAATGTTTTAATTTTACATATTCAAGCCCATATTGAATTAAGTTATATAAAAATATGACAAAAAATCGTCTTTAGTTCTGAATTCATTCATATACCTTATCGTAATTATACTTTAGTATATTGTAGGGAATATTAATATTGGCACACTACACGTTTTTCGAATTAGTGCAGTGTATATAAGAAACAAACAAAAATAATCTTACACTATTCTTTTAATAAAAACATCCTGAACTCATATAAAATAAACTTAATAACCTATATGGGGAGAAGAAATTTTACAAAAAAAATTATAACATAAGTGGACAAAACTATTGGCACTCTTAATGTTTCTTAATCTGCATATTTTGCTGTTCTACATTGGAACGAAGTACTAGTAATAGGTCACAAAAAAAATATTTATTCCTATTACTTAGTAACCGCAACAGTACGAAGTGCATGGACCTGCGTTGTAAAGCCTGTAAAATTTTAACATGGTTCGTAAAGGTCAAAAAACAAGAGTGTCCGATCAACAAAAAATTATTATTTTGCATCGGGATGATAGACCGTACCCGAAAATAGCTAATGTGTCATTTAACTTTACATAAGACGATAAAAAAATAAGTAATGATTTAAAGCATCTACCACTAACAGTTTGACGAGACCGTACCCGAAAATAGCTAATGTGTCATTTAACTCTACATAAGACGATAAAAAATAAGTAATGATTCAAAGCATCTACCACTAATAGTTTGACGACCAAAGCTTCTAGTAAGGAAGCAAAGGAAGATTGTTAAACAGATTTAACTAAATCCTCACACTTCAGCATCAGAAATGAGTTCTACGTTAGGAGAATAATGAAGAAATTAGCATGAACACACTTCGCAGAGAACTGCATAAGGCAGGTTACAGTTGCTAGAAAAAAAAAACTAAAGAGTTAATTAGAAAAAGCGGTTACATTTTGCAAATCCACACATTAATCATAGTAGTGCAACATTTCATAAATTTTCAGGTCTTGCAATCTTAGTTTACATACTAGTTTTAATCTCACTCCCCTTTTAACCGTTTTTTGATTTCCTATCACCTTCGAATTTACCAACGATGCCCTTACGACAAATATAAAATGCGTTACACCTTCTCTTTTGCTACATGGCGGCTTCGTAGGCGGCATAACCCACAAACTGAGAATCGTTTTTCTAGGGAGAACGTAACACATGGCAAAGGTAGCATCCTATTTTGGAGATGAATGGAAGCAAGTGGTGTCGGTAATTTGGTTTGTATTGATTAATAAACCCGGTTATTCCAAAATTTTTAAGAATATAAGGAAAATCAGACAACCTGCTTTGTTAGTTTACAATGTATCCATCAATTAAATACACTTCCAGAATCACCCAAAAATAAATGGAACCAGTTAGAGAAACGCATTTGAAAACATCATATTTCGAGTAAACGTCACCTTAAAAATATTTTTCTTCAAGAATGAAATGTTATAGGTGAAGAATTTACACAAAAAATGGTTTGTTCTTCTGGAAAAATGTCCTATTGTCATAAAAAGAAAAAGGCCTACTTTAAATAAGTATTTTTGAATGCCATTCTTACAATTAGCTGAGCCAACACTTTGAACACTTAAGTTAAGAGACTTCTTTTTTTGTAAAAATTTATTTTTCAAATTACAATTTTTAATCAATTAAGGGTATAATAAAAAATAATACTTGTATTTTTTGTTTTTTCATTTCTGAAATACACTGTTGTAATTGAAAAAAATATGTAACGTGATAATACTTTACTCCGTCACTGTATATATATTGTTAAATATTTCCTATGAGGTATTTCGTCTTTTAATTTCTAATGTGTACGTAAAACATATAACAAGTTATGGAATATAAGTAACAAATTTATTTCCTGCCAGTCGCGAAACATATTCATAAAAAGGATTGGTAAATTTATCAATATATAACCTTCCTTCAATAAATAAGGAATTTACACAATGATTGGATATATGCTGACAAGCAAGAGACCATAGGAAACCTTTCGAACAGAAATAAGGAAACCCCACAAGTGAACAAATCTACCAGTTTTACGAGAATATAAAACCAACCACAATTACATTCATTATTTTTACATAATAGAGTGCTGACAAAAACACATTCATTGTTTATCCACGCATTTACTTCGGTTTTAGTACATGTTAGCAGCGTAAACAATGGATTTAAAATCCAATTTTCCATATTCAATCACTGTAGTTTCCATTAGAAGTTAACCAGGGACGGTAAGCTGGGATATGCTGTTTTTATTTTGCTGCGAAAGCTGAAATAAATATCTAATATCAGAGTTATTATGATTTATTAACCTTTATGATTGGCTTAATATACAATTTCCAATTTTGTTACTATTTTAATTCGACGATTATACATAAAAGTTTAAACTATATATAAAAATATTAAACCATTACACAAAATTTTTATGATTTCTGTTAAGGAAAGGCAACCTATGTTTTTATATTAAAATTTATAAATACTTACAAATATCCCTCTACGCAATATTGATAAATTTTTTATTATTTTTATTCTGTGTTGGAATTATACAGCCGAAACGCTAGTATTATCTCGTTTAACTATGGTAAATGCCAGCCGCCGCAGGCACAACAAGCAGGATTTGGACGCTTCTTACGAGACAAGTGAAACGACGTTTTTAATTTGCGAACATCTCAGTAGATGACGCTAGTGTACCAATAAAGTTGGTCCTTAGTTTACCGACTTAGTATCATAAAGAATCTGTCGCTTTGTTTAAATATGGCGATTGACAGTGTAACTTTATTATTCCGAGCTAATGGCGATGGTTTATGAAATTTATTTAGTTGTTTTTATGTTTAGATGAGTATTAGATGATCAAGTTATTAGTCTCTTCAATGTATAACTTATTGTGCATTATTTTTAAAAACGTGCCCCCAAAAATGCCTTAAACGTCTCGGTTTAATTAGCTTTTTCTTAACTAGTCCAGTCATGAGACTACCTCCTTTTTAAATATATATATATATATATATATATATATATATATATATATATATATATATATATATATATATATATAGGTAGTCTCATGACTGGACTAGTTAAGAAAAAGCCAATTAAACCGAAAGGTATATATATAATAACAAATAATATATATATATATATATATATATATATATATATATATATATATATATATATATATATATATATATATTATTTGTTATTATTATTAATTCTTTCTATAGATATCAACATCCCAAATTTGTACCCTTTTTCAATAAGTTTAAACTTTATTATAGATCTCCCTGATTATACTGATTCAACTTGCACTACACATCATTCTTCTAATCCTGGAAATCAATTAAAAATGGTTTGGCGACTGTATCGTTCTGTGGACAATCCCAAGTTATTGTCTTTAGATCTTAATCTAGTCAATAAAAGTTATCGTGTATATCAAGAGTATTTCAGTTTACTCATACATAATAATAATACTAATTTACCTTCATATAATTCACCAGCAAGAATAGGTGAGTTGTAAATATTTGTTTCCAATTGTTTGGAGCTGTGTCTACAAATGAACAATAGAAAGACAGGATAGATATGCACTATACCGACTATATCAACAGGTATGTAACACCTTTTAATTTCAAACCTGTTTTAAAAATATAGTTTTCAATTTTAAGTCCCATATGAGAAAATTTTGTTTATTGATTTCTTACAATATTTTATAACTAAGTATGTTTAAACATTACATAATTTTGGATCTAATATGAAGCAAAAAAAATGAAGAAGGTCATTAACAGTTTATAAAATTTATTATTATTCTTATTATTATGTTATAAATTAAATGAATATTTAATGTGTTTTTCATAAAATACAATTCTCTACTAAAATCCATGTTGCTTACACGTCAAGCCAATTAACTCCTCATGTAAAACGTTTGTATACAAAAGGTATGGAATATAAACATTCTGTTTTTTGTTAACATACAATATAAAATAAAATTAAAATTTGCTAAGAAAATTACACTGGGCAACAGCCAAAATGTATGTAAAATAAAATCTACTAAATCTTACCATTTTTGGTGGGCAAAAACGAAATTAAACTCATCTTTTTAGTATTAGTTCAAGTTTTAGAGATACCTGATGCCATGCCTCCCTAATGCGGCTGAAGTTTGGAACGTTCACAGACGAATTATACACTCAAAAAAATATTACCGAAAAATGAGAAACAAAATTTTATTTACAAAAGTATTTCATCCTATCTTATTGTAAAAAAACAAATTTTACTGGTTAGGACTGTCTTGGAAAATCTTATAGTAATTTAGGACACCTGACTGACACTATATAACAAAAAAAAAAGTTTTAAACACACCCTTAAATTCATTTAAAAAAATCGTCTATGGCGTTTCGCAAGTTAAAATCCGCACATATTTCATATTGATGGGCTAGGTATCTTCATACTAAAAACCTGTACAAACAGATATTTCCAAAAATGCTTGCGGACAGGACACTACCACCCTTAAATTAATTTAAAAAAAAAATCGTCTATGGCGTCTCACAAGTTAAAATCCGCACATATTTTATATTGACGGGCTAGGTATGTTCATACTGAAGCCCTGTATAAACAAATATTTCTAAAAATGCTTGCGGACAAGACACTACCACCCTTAAATTAATTTTTAAAAAAATCGTCTATGGCGTCTCACAAGTTAAAATCCGCACATATTTTCTATTGACGGGCTAGGTATGTTCATACTAAAGCCCTGTATAAACAAATATTTCCAAAAATGCTTGCGGACAGGACACTACCACTCTTAAATTCATTTTTAAAAAAACCGTCTATGGCGTCTCACAAGTTAAAATCCGCACATATTTTCTATTGACGGGCTAGGTATGTTCATACTAAAGCCCTGTATAAACAAATTTTTCTAAAAATGCTTGCGGACAGGACACTACCACTCTTAAATTAATTTTTAAAAAAACCGTCTATGGCGTCTCACAAGTTAAAATCCGCACATATTTTCTATTGACGGGCTAGGTATGTTCATACTAAAGCCCTGTATAAACAAATATTTCTAAAAATGCTTGCGGACAGGACACTACCACCCTTAAATTCATTTAAAAAAAAATCGTCTATGGCGTTTCACAAGTTAAAATCCGCACATATTTTATATTGAAGGGATAGGTATGTTCATATTAAAGCCCTGTAGTGTCTTGTCCGCAAGCATTTTTAGAAATATCTGTTTATACAGGGCTTTAATATGAATATACCTAGCCCGTCAATATGAAATATGTGCGGATTTTAACTTGTGAAACGCCATAGACGATTTTTTTAAAAATAAATTTAAGGGTGTTAGTGTCCAGTCCTCAAGCATTTTTAGAAATATTTGTTTATACAGGGCTTTAGTATAAACATACCTAGCCCGTCAATATAAAATATGTGCGGATTTTAACTTGTGAGACACCATAGACGATTTTTTTTTAAATGAATTTAAGGGTGGTAGTGTCCTGTCTGCAAGCATTTTTAGAAATATTTGTTTATACAGGGCTTTAGTATGAAAAGACCTAGCCCGTCAATAGAAAATATGTGCGGATTTTAACTTGTGAAACGCCATAGACGATTTGTTTAAAAATGAATTTAAGTGTGGTAGTGTTTTGTCCGCAAGCATGTTTAGAAAAATTTGTTTATACAGGGCTTTAGTATGAACATACCTAGCCCGTCAATAGAAAATATGTGCGGATTTTAACTTGTGAGACGCCTTAGACGATTTTTTTAAAAATAAATTTAAGGGTGGTAGTGTCCTGTCCGCAAGTATTTTTAGAAATATTTGTTTATACAGGGCTTTAGTATGAGCATACTTAGCCCGTCAATTGAAAATATGTGCGGATTTTAACTTGTGAGACGCCATAGACGGTTTTTTTTTTAAATTAATTTAAGAGTGGTAGTGTCCTGTCCGCAAGCATTTTTAGAAATACTTGTTTATTCAGGGCTTTAGTATGAACATACCTAGCCCGCCAATAGAAAATATGGGCGGATTTTAACTTGTGAGACGCCATAGATGATTTTTTTTTAAATGAAATTAAAGGTGGTACTGTTTTGTCCGCAAGCATTTTCGAAAAATTTGTTTATACAGGGCTTTAGTATGAACATACCTAGCCCGTCAATAGAAAATATGTGCGGATTTTAACTTGTGAAACGCCATAGACGATTTTTTCAAAAATGAATTTAAGGGTGGTAGTGTCCTGTCCGCAAGCATTTTTAGAAAAATTTGTTTATACAGGGCTTTAGTATGAACATACCTAGCCCGTCAATAGAAAATATGTGCGGATTTTAACTTGTGAAACGCCATAGACGATTTTTTAAAAAATGAATTTAAGGGTGGTAGTGTCCTGTCCGCAAGCATTTTTAGAAATATTTGTTTATATAGGGCTTTAGTATGAACATACCTAGCCCGTCAATAGAAAATATGTGCGGATTTTAACTTGTGAGACGCCATAGACGATTTTTTAAAAAATTAATTTAAGGGTGGTAGTGTCTTGTCCGCAAGCATTTTTAGAAATATTTGTTTATACAGGGCTTTAGTATGAACATACCTAGCCCTTCAATATAAAATATGTGCGGATTTTAACTCGTGAGACGCCATAGACGATTTTTTTTAAATGATTTTAAGGGTGGTAGTGTCCTGTCCGCAAGCATTTTTAGAAATATTTGTTTTTACAGGGCTTTAGTATGAACAAACCTATCCCGTCAATATAAAATATGTGCGGATTTTAACTTCTGAGACGCCACAGACGATTATTTTTTAAATTAATTTAAAGGTGGTAGTGTCCTGTCCGCAAGCATTTTTAGAAATATTTGTTTATACAGGGTTTTAATATGAACATACCTAGCCCGTCAATATAAAATATGTGCGGATTTTAACTTGTGAGACGCCATAGACGATTTTTTTTTTAAATGAATTTAAGGGTGGTAGTGTCCTGTCCGCAAGCATTTTTAGAAATATTTGTTTATACAGGGCTTTAGTATGAACATACCTAGCCCGTCAATAGAAAATATGTGCGGATTTTAACTTGTGAAACGCCATAGACGATTTTTTTAAAAATGAATTTAAGGGTGGGAGTGTCCTGTCCGCAAGCATTTTTAGAAATATTTGTTTATTCAGGGCTTTAGTATGAACATACCTAGCCCGTCAATAGAAAATATGTGCGGATTTTAACTTGTGAGACGCCATAGACGATTTTTTAAAAAATTAATTTAAGGGTGGTAGTGTCTTGTCCGCAAGCATTTTTAGAAATATTTGTTTATACCGGGCTTTAGTATGAACATACCTAGCCCGTCAGTATAAAATATGTGCGGATTTTAACTAGTGAGACGCCATAGACGATTTTTTTAAAAATGATTTTAAGGGTGGTAGTGTCCTGTCCGCAAGCATTTTTAGAAATATTTGTTTATACAGGGCTTCAGTATGAACATACCTAGCCCGTCAATATAAAATATGTGCGGATTTTAACTTGTGAGACGCCATAGACGGTTTTTTTTTAAATTAATTTAAGGGTGGTAGTGTCCTGTCCGCAAGCATTTTTAGAAATATTTGTTTTTACAGGGCTTTAGTATGAATATACCTAGCCCGTCAATATAAAATATGTGCGGATTTTAACTTGTGAGACGCCATAGACGATTTTTTTAAAAATGAGTTTAAGGGTGGTAGTGTCCTGTCCGCAAGCATTTTTATAAAAATTTGTTTATACGTGGCTTTAGTATGAACATACCTAGCCCTTCAATATAAAATATGTGCGGATTTTAGCTTGTGAAACGCCATAGACGATT